>CAXAMN010028262.1:365244-381562 GCA_963970005.1 Durusdinium trenchii | reverse complement strand
TGATCTGCGTTGGACTGAGGCCGCTGTGTCGCGTAAAGCGCTGGGATCGGCTTTGATGTACTCCCCGATGTTGCGTCTGGTAAGTTTCGGGGGTTCAAACGATCCCTCTGGCGGTTGTTCGGCTTGAACTAGCGCCATACTTGAGTCGCCAACAAAGATAAAATCAGCCTCCGGTTCCCCGGGGCAAGGCAATTAATGCTCCGAGAATCCTCAAGCTAGTCCTATCCAGCCAGCGGGCGTAATCCGTGTGGATTTTCTCAAGCGCAGCTTTCGCGAAACTCAAGTTGTCCACGTTTTAATTAAAACGTGGACAACTTGCCAAACAAGCACATTTGCCTGGCGAAATCCTGATGGAGCCCGAAACTATTGGCGTCGGCGTATGCAATGATTGCAATCGCACCAACATCAGGACGCGAGAGAAAGGATGCCATGCGCTCCAGCTGCGCAAAGCGCCGTCGCGCAAGCTCATCCTGCCACTCCGAAGCAGCTCTGGCCACTGCCAGGTTGCGGTGAACCGAACGGGAATCGATCCACGTGTTGCCGACAAACCCGTGCTTGCCCCACACGTCATTGCCTGCAATTTAAAAGACACAATGATGATAGCTGGGGCACGCCGTTCCCGGCTGCGTCGTCGGTCGTTATTCAAGCAGGCTTCGATCTCGTCGTTGATCTGCATTGGACTGAGGCCGCTGTGTCGCGTAAAGCGCTGGGATCGGCTTTGATGTACTCCCCGATGTTGCGTCTGGTAAGTTTCGGGGGTTCAAACGATCCCTCTGGCGGTTGTTCGGCTTGAACTAGCGCCATACTTGAGTCGCCAACAAAGATAAAATCAGCCTCCGGTTCCCCGGGGCAAGGCAATTAATGCTCCGAGAATCCTCAAGCTAGTCCTATCCAGGCAGCGGGCGTAATCCGTGTGGATTTTCTCAAGCGCAGCTTTCGCGACACTTAACACAAGTTGTCCACGTTTTGTTGTACGGTGACCTGAGCCCTCGCGTCAAGCGGACGCTCGACAATGGAGGCAAGGCGCCCGACACTTTCCAGCAGCTGGTCCCATTTTTCACGGTTGGTGGACTCAGAAACTTCGACACCAGGTTCCCCTGTGCGTTCTTTCCGTCGCACACGAACTTGGGCTCCATGATCGAAGAGAGCATGTCGAAGATAGACGAAGTCGAGCGGGTAGCGCGAAGATCACAGTCACACGTGGTCGTACGGGCAGCTAGTCATTGAGCAGACACGGCCACGCGAAAAGCCTGATGAATCAAATCCGTCATGGCCTGGAGTACGTGTATTCCTCCGTGCGCTTCACAATGATGCACCACGACCCTCCGCATGTTCATGCCCACCCTGACATTTCAATCCTTTGAAAGCATCAATCCACTGACCTAAACTAGTTTGGATTCTCCATGGCATCCTAATAAGAACATTGTTCATGTCAACAACTCCTACCATGCATCCGTCAAACCTAACAGAGTCCATGTCATGGGAAACGCAAAACTGTTTCCCTTTGTCAAGGTCCCAATAGTCACGCCCATCTGGCCACTCGATCGCGATCCACGGTGAAAACCGACGAAGCGAGTTAACAAGGTCTACCATACCTGACCAAATGCATTTCATTGAATGTGACCTTCAATCTTGACGGCAGCAGAAGGAATATGTTTGTTGACCCTTTGCCATGGTGAACCGCCGGTACATGGGATGCTCGCCCAAACAAGAACTCTGACCTTGGGTCCATGCTTCCGCAGGACATCATTCACAAGATCAGTTATTCTTTTCCTTGTTTTGGGAGATGTAATATCGTCCTGTTCAGTGATGCGAAAAACGATACACCCCTTTGCCTGCTTCCTGCTCGTGTCCCCTAACTTCGAGTTCGGTCCGCAGCACACTTCAATGAGGATCCTCTGAGGTCCGGACGATGCCACGACGGCAGAAGGTTCTTTGCTTTGCATTGTCTTTTCGGCCTTGCGGACGACGCTATTAGGAGAAGGAACAATGGCAAGTAACTTAATGAGCTTATCCCACTTCTCGGCGTTACTAAACGGTTTCGTAAAAATATCGGCAGCTTGCAAAATCGAAGCGACGTATACAAGTACGAAATGCTTTCGACCGAACTGTTCAGCAAGCCATGCCAAGTTCAGACGTTGTGTCTTGTCCGTGTGACGGAACGCTGGAGAACGACCCGGTTCCAATATTCGAATGGTCGCTTGATTGTCCTCCAATAAGACCATTTCAAACGCTCCGGTTCCAACAAGGTATATGTCATTTGTTCCCTGTTGTCCGTGCGCGCGTACTTGAAGTCAGTCAATACGTTCCTAATTTCACGGGACCCGACACCATAGTCAATCTCATTTGGTCCTGCAATCCTGAATATTGTTTTACCCGTCCATGGCTCTCTCAATAGCTTACTGCCTGCATTGCGCCAATCCCACATGACAAAAGTTTCAAAGCTTCCGTCCTTAAACTGTGCGATGGTAACGCTCATTGATGAAAGCATCTTGAGGTCCACGGGTGTTTCATTGTTCTGTTCAGGAACAAAGACCTTTTCACGAGGTTCAACCTGGCTTCCCAATGGATCGACTTCCCAGTGATCAGTGATCACGCTTGTCCCCCTGTTTACCGTGCTTCTTCATTTTGGCTTCAGTTTCCACCGTGCTTGAGGTTTGTACTCCCCCTGCCTGCCGAATGACTTGCCAAAGACAGGAGGATGGAAGTCCAACCGTTCGCATTGAAAGGTTAGCCGAAACTACCTCTGCCTCTGTGGAACTCATTGCCGTTGAAGTTTGCTTCACGCAACCTGACGTGGACCTAGAGTCGTGTTCTCCTGCATGGTCACTGTCAGCGAATAGCCATAGTTTGCACTTTTCAGGAGGATCACCTATATAAAGGAAGTCGTTTTGTGATCAAGTGTGCGATGAATGTATGACATGAGACGATGCAATGCAACATCGCAGTCATGAGACCATTTAGTCACCCTACTAAACAAGCCTTGCGTTGCTCTCAATAGGTCATATCTCGCCATCCTCGCAGCGAAGAGTACCTTCATGAGTACGTGACTAGCAAAGTTCCCCCCGGCTTTCGGCTTCGTCAGCCACAGGTCTGGCTATTTTGTCATCGTGAAACGGAGTTGATGCCCTTTTGTATTATTTGACTTCTTTGGGCACCAATTCTTCGTATCTAGTCAGACACTGCTCGAGGAAACCCTTCATGTCATAACGTGACGGTCGTAACGGGTACATTCATGCACGGTTGATTTTCTTCCAGTTGGTCAAGGAAGGTGAATCCTTGAGCCCTTGCTGCTTTCTTTGCCTGACCCTCGTCACGAAGTCTCTTGACTGCCGCAACGGCGACCTTTGGGTCGGACACACTCCGGTCGATGAAGTAGGTTTCCCCTGTCCACCAAAACGGAAGTCCGGTTTGTTTACACGTCTTCAGATCGTGCCACAGTTCCGAGTACATTCCCCCCGAATCCCTGGCATCATCTCCCAATGTGCGTGGGAATGCAATAGTGCAACGAATGTCACCTGGTTCAAATCCTAGAGCGTCAGTCGGCCGAACATCAAAACGCTTTCTAGGCTGGACGTGGTGGTGAACAAATGTACCATGTTCCGGAAAATGCGTCCAGTAGTCCTCCGTCCTAGCTACAGAAGCCGCAGGAACATTAGAGGGGTCCTGGATTGAATGATCAAAGACATGCGCAAAGGGATGATGCTCAACAGGAAGTTTGACCCCATGCTGAACAATATGTTCACATCCTAGGTATCTTCCAGCAACATCTTCAGGAGGATCCATACCGATGTGCTCACCTATGAGTTTCCATCCCTCATCATGGTGTTCCTTAGGTCCTGCCAACTTAAAGTCGTCGACACATACCGCCAAAAGCAGTCTCAATCTTTCGTGCCAAAACATGGATGGCCAGCATTCTGGATGGAGTGCATTGAACTGTATTTCAAGGCAACAATGTCAAAGATGAGTCTTCCGAGACGGCATTGTTCGCAGAGCTCGGTTCATCCCCAGCGAATATAGAAGCAGCCAAAGCTCTTGATTGCTACGGATCTGCTCCGGGGAACCGGATTAGCCAGGGTGACGGGAAACAGGCATATACCCAGACCACTTTGAAAGGGCCTGAGACATGGATTCGCATTCCGCGTAACCGCTGGCCAAAAGAGTGGGTTGGGAAATTCAAAGACCCCGTGATCAGGCTTGTTTTGGCGTTGTACGGACCCTGATTCGGGGGGCTTTTGGGAAAGACCGTGCGAGTCATGTCTGATCTTCCTTTGAGCTTCCTGAGTGGGTTGCCTTTCTCTAATTCGCTACCCTTCTCAACACATAGTTCAAAGAACTTTCCAACGTGAACCTTTTCACCAGTTCTCCTAGCTTCACTAGCAACATGTTCCCACTCTTGAACAGTGTTGTACCACCAGGCTGGTTTGCTCTCTAGTTTGTTCCACTCAAGATCAAGTGAAGCCTGTGCAGCAGGATTTTCACTGGCCTCTTTGGGACCAACCGGTCTGGCTACAAGTGCGTTCAAGATCATATCCTTTACGAGTTCATGCGCTGTGGCCAGTCTGTCACGATGTACATGTTTGTCTAACGCTTTGACGGGCATAGCAGGTACATCTTCATCTTGGTCAACCCGATCCCTCGGGGAAGAAGGACTCTCTTTACCTATGTTATTGACCTTTGCTGCAGCTGCCTTGAATCTCTTTCTAGCTTCTTCAAGCTCATATCTTCTAATTTCTTTCTCACGAGCTGCCTTAGAAGCGGCCTTCCAAAGGAATGATGGAACATCAGGCGGTTTGGAAGTGCCTTTGTATTTCATAGTTTTATATCCCCCCGCACTGTAGAATGATGATCCTTCCTTCGGAATGGATGTGACCTCACCAGTGATGGGATCAACAACCTCAATCATTTCTTCCGGTGGAACACCTTCGAATGGATCCTTGGGTGGATCCTTTGGTTTACCAGATGAGGATGATGAAGAACCTCCTTTTCCTTCTTCATCTTCACCAGGATCATAAGTACCACTTTCGAAGGCGTCTTTCTTTGGAAGATCAATCATTTCTTCAGTCGTTGGGGTCTTTGACGCCTTGCTACTTTCCATCGGACTCTTGTCAATCAACTCCTCCACTTGCTTTGCATCTTCATCTTCAGGTTTTGGAGGATCGTCCGATATCATGTAGCATGGAATGCGACCCTCTCGGATAGCATTGTATCTGTCTTTGAATGGAAACACAAAATCTCCATCGGGCAAAGTGACTTTGTTTGTTCCAACCCATGGCACACTGCTGTCGAATTTATTGTCCATCACCTCCTTAAGAGGAAGAACAAGAAACTCCTTTCTCCATGAGAATTGAGGATGGCCCAAAAATATTCCCGGAAGTGAGGTAGGATCGAACTTCAATTTTTATTTGGTTTTGGTTTTTGGTCCGGTCCAATAGTCAATCCTCACTCCGAACAGGATCATCGGTCCCCTGAACTTCTCATCAAATCTTAGTTGCCACGGCGTTTGAGCTTCCTGATCACCGAGTATGTTGTGCGCCATGCAACAATGTCTTGCTGCATGAGTCCAGTATGTGTGGCGCAGTCTTGCTTGCTCAAGATTGATGCGTGTTCCACCGAGAACGGATCGAAGCTTGAGCGTTTGTTTTTGAGATGTAAGGGACACTGGTTACATGTCCCCATTTCAATTCAGAAGCCGCTTTGACAAGTTCTTCTGCATTGTCGGAATAGAACACACCAATGTCATCCCGTCCCCGGGTGAAGTGCTTCAACGCAAGAACACAATCTCTAGTCGTTTTCCTAGCTGAAGGATATACATATCTGAAATCCGTCGCTATGTCTTTAACGACTAAAGCATTTCTTGATCCGTCAAAAGCCTCTTCTTCATCATCCCGAAGAATAGAATGGTCTGCGGTAATGTGGTCAACGAACTTGTCAGCTACAACCGTCTCGGAACCCCCCTTTTTGTACGATGGCGGCTTAGTCATCTTAGCCCTTGAACAAGTGGTACAAAACGGGTTCTCCGGAACGTGCGTCAACAGATGAGCAAGCGACTTTGCCTCCTGCCTCAAGGCTTGTCCACCGCGATCACGCTTTTCCGGTGGTGGTTCGGGGGAGCCTGGCATCAACTGCTTCGGGTTCTGGTTCAACAGACTCATGGGGCGCTTCCTCAATACTAGGTGAAGTGGGAATCGGGATGTACGAAGACCTACCGTTCCCGGAAGCATGTTTTTAATATTTGTATCCGATAGCAGTCATGGCGATACCACTAGTTGATGGTAAATAAGGAACAGTCTTTCACACGAAGTTTTATCTTTTGCCCATTTGGCTTCTTGAAGTCAGGGGTATCGTTTGCCGGCCAAATGAAAGACCAACCATGGTCAACACATAGCTGACCCACTGATATCACTGCCGGACTGTCGTCAAGTACATTCATAAGGTTTTGCAGTGATTCCCAACAATGGGATCTTGAGGTTTGCCTGACCATTAGCCTGGAACACCCCATTGGCAGTCAGAAGACTGACCGGTTTCGTGGATTCAAAGACTTCGTTCTGATTGACCATCTCTCTAGATACTAAATCATTTGCACTACCTGTATCGGCAATCCATGCAATCTCAGTGGCTGGCACTGAAACTTGTTGAATTTGAAAACAGTGCTTGCAAACCCATTTCCGAATCGCAGAGATACCGGCATCGTGCCTCGATGCCGTTCAGCTCATTTTGAACGGCTCGGCTCAAACGATCAGCTGCAATGCATGCATCTTCGGATGCCATTTCCGAAACTTCAGTGTTTCCTTTGTAGCCTATGGGAAATCTGACGTGCTTGCTTTGTGTTCGCGCAGCAACTGGAAACATTAAAGAATTATCATGAACCACGTGTTTAAAAACTTCTGGTTTGTCAACAACCGAAAGGCTTCTCACATTCCCAGGTCCTGATGATGACGGGGAAGAGCTGGTAGCAGGTGTAGCAACCATGGCCACGTTTCCCAACGGGAAACTGATAGTAGCCGACTGCGATGATGAGACGGCAGACGCTAAGACCAGAGTACGGAGTAGGCAAACAGCAGCTGGGTTAGAAGGAGTACCTTTCCCACCTTTGGATTTCTGACTACCGCCAGAACCATTGGAGCCACGAGAAGTACTTCTTTTCTTCTTCTCTTTCTTCTCCTTCTTCTTCTTGCGCTTCTTTTTGTCGTCGCTGGGGGCAGGAGTAGAAGAACGATCTGGATGTTTGAAGGCACAGTTCTTTCCCCTGTGACAGTCACCAGATTTCCAAAACCTACAAACTTCTGATCTTGACCCTGGAGTCAGCGACCTCCCACGTGAAGAAGATCTACCCTTTCCACCACCTTTGGGCCTTCCTTTGCTGGATTCACGGGGCTTCTCATGCTTGAATGGGCAGTCGCGCCTACTACACGTCCCTTTGTTCTGAAACTCATAACAAACACCTTTTGGCTTCTTGTCATTCGGGTCAATGACAGGAGCTGCAGGGTCTTTACCTCCAAGACTACGCTTTGTGGCATCCCTCATCTTCTCAAGACGTTTTCTCTCAAGGTATGCCTTCGCTGACTTGATCAAAAAGTCATAAGTCTTTTCGGCACTCCCTTCCGAGGCGCGTTCGTTCATGGCAAGGTCGTGACTCAAAGGTTTGAAATTCTTCACAGCTAGGTGAAAATACGCTTCGAGCCATTTCTTGTCAACCTCCGTTCGCATGCCTGCAATGACAAACTCCCATCGGGTTACAAAGCCCTTGAGGTCCTCTTTCACCATTTTGGTCCTCAACATCATATATAGCACCGTGTTTTATGGATGTCGCGAAGTATTCATGAAACAGCAAAAGAATCTGTCGTCCTTTGATGGGTTCCTTTGCTTTCTCCTTGGTTTCCTTGAATGTGTTCAATTGGCGGGCGAGGTCCCCCTCTGCACAGTTCGTGAGACTTGAAAGAAGTTTCGCATCCAACGTCGTGAACCCCTCGGAGTCGTTATAGTGGTCACAGCGTCCTCGTAAACCTTCCCTAGCCATAACCTGGCCTTGTCCGGCTTTGCGGACGCCGCTGACACATTGTCCGGAACTTTAATTCGCCAGTCCCTGTACCTTTCAGGAGTAGGAAACTTGGGGATGAGAATTTTCTCGGCTTCTTTAGCCCTTTGTTCTCGATCCTCTTTCTTCATCTTTTTCAAGTGCTTCCTAACCTTACGGGCAAAGGATGAATCCTCAGAAGAGGAGCTAGAAGACGAAGGCGATCCGGACGGTGAAGGAGACCCCTCTTTATTCTTCTTTTTGTTCTTTTTGTGGCGTGACCTACCACGCTTCTGTTCCTTGTCATCCTTCTTCTTTTTCTTCTTGTCTTTCTTGCTCTTCTTCTTGTCATCGGATGAAGACGAATCCGATGAGCTGGGATGATCGGGAGGACCACCCCCAGCAGCCTTCGGAACGTTCATCGTTCCGCTCGCAAGGGCGTCACGATATGGTTCGCCTGAGCTATCGGTCATCGATCTTTGCGTTGGATGATATGGTTGACCCAATGGTAGCTCGTTCGATCCCATCGGACCGGGCAAAGAGGTTCTCAAGTTGGCTGACGGTCCAGAAGGCTCAAAGTTCCCTCGAGCTGATGTTTCCATCTTTTGTCGAAGTTCCCTAATGAGCTCTGTCTGAGCTCTCAACTCTTCTCTTAATTGTAATTCACGATTTTGTGCTTGTTGCTGCAATTCAGTCAAGTTGTGGTTGTACAAATGAGCTTCAGTCAATGCAGCGTTTTTCACATCTGCTTCGTGTGCAGTCATCTTGGCCTGTTCATTTGCAGCCCAAGATGCAGCCCTTCGTTCTTGTAACTCGAGTTGCTCCTTGACATGGTCATGAGCTTCGCGATGGGTTGCTTCCACATGCTTCCTTACTTGTTCATCTTTCTCGGACATCAGTTCCCTGTGTCGCATTTATGCCATCTGTGCGACCTCAGCTGACTTATCCAAGTTGACATTGATCATTCTTTGATCATGGAAGCTTGCCGTTTGATTGATGACCTGTCGCGAATCAACATTCGTAACCGACGGAACGAAGGCTGGGCTCGTAGGAGACATCGCAAAACCACTTGCCGGAGAGGCCGGTGGCACCGTGTTCCCACGTGCTTCAACCAAAGCATCTTCCCCATTCTCCGAGGTGAAGGCTTCCGTTGGCACATGTGATCCATGGTCATCTGCATCTCCCACACGCGATCTCGATCGATCCGTGCCATCTCGAATTGGTTCGAAGGACCTTTCCGCCATGCCACCTCAAGTATGCGCAGTACGAGGGTGGGTAGATGACACAGCTACAACGGCGCGTACCGCTCTTTGGCGATACGGCTGATAACCTGAATTTACAGGCCAAGAGCCTACAAGTACCAACAAGTAGAGCGCCCTTTTCTTGAGCCAAACGTAGAGGTCCATATGGTATGTACAGGTGTACAACCGTGAAAATACATTTTCTTCTTTTAGGATTTTGTTTATGTTATGCTATGCTTGCTTTTCGTATCTGCTTTCATAACCAGGCCACCGAGTTGTTGGCCACTCATCAGGCTCTTGCGCACGCACACGTTGCAGCGTTGAGCACAAATCCTCGGTCTGTTTTGGTGTAAGAAGAGGTTGAGTATTGAGACATTCTCAACATTTGCAAGTGTTCACAATTTGTTACAACGTTTTGGCGCCAAACTTTCATTTCATCCCCGCTTGAGAACTCTGATTCCAGTGCGAAGTTGAATGCTTCTGTGTGTCCTGCAATCACTGCGTTCACCCAACTATTTCTTCCAAGTGTCTCGCAACACCTTGCTGGCCGAATCCAAACTGTCGTAGCATGCGCGCAGGCTGTTTTCGTCGACCTGTGTCAAACCGTGCTGATGCAGCTGACGGAAGGAGAGGAAGCAGAACAACAAAGCAAAGCCGTTCCGAAGAGAATGGATGAAGCAAACTGGAGGGCTTCACACTTCGGCTGAAGCCAGTGGGAATCCCAGTGGGACCAGTAAAAGAATTCGGCGCCACATGGACACACTCTTCCTTCCTCAAAGCTTGTCAATGAATGCTTCAAACTTATGGTTATACCAGCATAGACCCCCAAACAGTATCGAGACGATTCGGTTGGACCAATATTAGTCAAAAATGGTTTCTTGGTACGCCCTACCTTCCCCCCAAGTGCAAACTGCTTTATCAATGATTTGTCGGCATCGACATCGCTAATTGTTCGGCCGCAAGAGAAGAAGAGAAGACAAGAGGAGGACAAGACCCGGTCACAGAGCCTGGCCACAGAGTTCAGGGGCGCGGCCAGTCAGTGTGTCCAGGGCTGGTCAACGCGGCCAGAGGACAAGAGAAGGACAAGAGGAGGACAACAGCAGGACAAGAGGAGGACAAGACCCGGCCACAAGCCCGGCCTACAGAGTTCACGGGCGCGGCGGCCAGTCAGTGTGGCCAGCTCTTTTTTTCTAAGATAGAACCCCAACCTCATACAATAATAATCAAAAAAGAAAGTGCACAACATAATGTCACCATTCATGACGAAGTCGTGTTCTCAGCCTGCACGCCGACCATGTCCGAAATCACCGATGCAGCATGGGGAGCTGCCTGCCAAGAGACGACTGCATTCGGACTATGAATGTCTGGGCAAACGAGCCAGGCAAACCATTTCACTGACTTCGGTGCCATTTTCGCCGGGCATCTCAAGCTTGTATTTTGAGCTTTCAATTTAGTGACTTATATAATGTGAATACTGAATACTATATGCATAGTTGGAAGCTCGGGAGATGGGCTTTGGTGAAAAAACAAGTGGCATGCGCCTGGGTAACTTGATATGATTGGCCAACATACTGCGTCTTGTGAGGTTCTCGCATTCAAGCTAAATTGAACTTATAGAATCCTATAGATCTGCCTTTGGTGTCTTTTGGCAAGTCTTCATTCAGCCGTCATTGGCTGCGGTTCTTGCAAAATGCCAGCAGGGACAAAGAAACACGCCCTCATAAATGTACTCACGACTGAAAACAAAGTCAAAGCTTGACAAGTCCGAGCAAACGCAACTGCAACACGTTGGCTTGATATCTTTCCAACATGTTGTCTCGTTCTGAAGCCTCCAAGGCGCAAGAACTCCCGGGTGTCTGAAGCGAAAAGGCCACCAGCCATGACCGGTGACTTGGCGGGAACAGTCCCGTCTGGGCCATTGTCAGCCTGGTACGGGTCCTGCACAGAAGGAATGCCTCCCCGCATGCAGTTGCACTCAAGTTATTCGCAAAACCAGCATCCACGCAAACCCGACACGTCTAAGTTTCACAAGTGTCCGGAGGTTAGCAAGCTCATGCAAGCTCACTGGTGGTTTATTGCCTCAGACATTGTAAGACCTATGCCGTCTCAATCTGCCTCTCAGCAATCTACAATCTACCCACTTGTGCTTTATGTGCTTTGCATCTGCCTTTTCGAGAGGACCAGGGTGCTGGGAATCACAACGCAAAAAGCCAAGCCTGCCCCAGCGTCCATGAAAAGCCTTGCTGCGCATTTCTTTCTCTGAAGCAAGTATGTGTGCCTTTTGTATCCTGTATTCACCCGGCCTAGTACTCCAAGCCCACCCCCAAGTCGGTACTCCAAGTCCTTGCTGCTTGCGAGAGAACAAACTTCTGTGGCACCCCAAACTGCGAACACATGACAGGTCTGACAGGACATCTAATGATGGGATCTTGTAAGACCAGTCATCGGCCCCGATGGTGTCGATGCTGGGAACGACCACATGGCGCTTGTCCTGCGCATCCAAAGTCAAAGGGCCAAACTTGCCCAGAACCTCCCAAAACAACACTGCGGTTTTGGACAACGCCTAATTATAGGCCCCTGCTCCGCACAGTGAAGCCGTTTTTTGGTTTTGTTGAGCCAGCAGGACCAGCAGGACCGGCGGAGAAGCTACCCGAAGTTGCCACGTGTGGGTCCAAACCGGTGAGTTGCGATCAGGGAACGCTTTTGTTGTTGCAACCATTTTGCCAATGAGTTCAATGTCTCTCTGGATCTCTCTGGTTCAGCACGATTGAACCCCAGGATGTGGGAATAACAGGGTCAAATTAGTGAGGTTAGAAGAAAGTAGAACATATAAATGGTTGAGGAGGCGAAGTGAGATGAGTTGAGGGGAAACAGGGTAGTCATCTGCTTTGGGGGTGTTATGGACAAATCGTTTCAGAATGCAAACGCCTGACCTGCCGCTTTGGCTGTGTTCTCATGGTTGTCAAAGAGTTCTCAGGAGCAATCCTAATTAGCTTCAAGGGGTCATCAGTCATAACTTTGCATGGATCCAGGAATCGCTGCGAGATGAAGCGACGTAGCAGGTAGCATGACATGAGCTTAGGAGCTAAAGGAGAGAGCAGGAAAATGAAAAAGTTGCTAGGGTAATGGAAGGTCCCCTATGTTTCAGGCGCTTGCAGTCAGTTCCTTGGCCTACATTGCAAAGCAAGGGTCAGTCCACTGGGCTGGCTGGCTATTGAAATGCAGTATATCAGTACGGCGTACGGGTGTATGATTCTGATCTTCTGCAAATTACCCGGCTATATTGATCCGAGTCCTCTTTGATCCGCGCAAGTATTGGCTCCAGCCAGCCTTTAGTTGCCTGCGGAAGGCCGCGGCAAAGGATTGGGCAGAACAATTACCATGGCATGTAACATGCGAGGAGTCTCACCAGTCAAGGAGGCAAAACATGTGGCCAAACAACCCGCAGCACATTGATTGCATTTCTGTGGCTTCCGGTCCGACCTCAATATGGCTATCCAGGAAGACTGTCACTTCAGCGGTGGACCTCCACACTCCTTCCATACGAGCCTCAATGGGGTCCGCAAGTGTTCCTGCCTAAAGCTTGCTTAATTTCTTTCTTTCTGCCTGTCTCTGTCTCTGTCTCCGTCTCCGTCTCCGTCTCCGTGTCTGTCTGTCTGTCTGTCCGTCCGTCCGTCCGTCCGTCCGTCTGTCTCCCTCTCTCTCTCTCTGGTTTTCTTCTCTCCTTTCTTCCTTTCTCCAGGTGATTCCTCTAGTTTTGAGTTCCAATCGTCAAGTTCGGTGTGCGACTTGCAAAGTCAACATGATCCATGGCCAAGTCGCCATCATCAAGCCTATGAGGACAAGAGCGGCAATGCACGAATCTTCAAGGCAAACGCACGCACACTTCGCTGCCTATATATAGAAGCCTTAGCGTCTAAGGATGCCTAAGAATGGAATTGGAGATCTTCCTTCACACGTTTCTTTCTTTGTTGTGGTGTGAGCTGCATGGCGACGGCCACGCAATTCAAAATTGAATGTCTTTTTGCGATGCCCAGGCATCTTTGAAGCTTGCTTAGGCTTATGCCAACTCCAAAAACCTCGCCATTCAGCTGCCAACAAACTACGCATCGATCACAGGCGGAAAGCACGTGCACAAACATGCAAAATGCACGCCTCGAACTATGTTGCATAACTCTGTGTGGGCTCTTGAACCGCTTCAAAAGGTCACAAGAGCTTCGGACCCTCTTACACATTCGCAACAACATGAAAGGGCCCAAATGCAATCCTCCATGAGGACTGAATGACAGGACAGGTGCTGTCAGTATGCCCCACTATGCAAACGCAAAGGGAGGGCAACCGTTTTGACACCGTTTGAGAATTATATAATACTAGCGGATTTCAACATGACTTGCTTAGCCGTTCTGTTCATGCAGCTGCATCCCAAAAACACTTGATCAGCAGCACACCTCTGAATGTCAGTGTGCTTATGAAGTGGTCTGAAGAAAGTGAACTTTTAGAGCACCTCTCACCCTTGCGCCGATGTTATGTTGTGCCATGCTCACCACAGGTGGGAAGTCAACAGGAAAATTTACCATGAAGTGTAAGAAGGCTTTGTGATGCAATGTATATTGTAGCACACCTGATTACACATGCATATGAGCAGTTAATTGCAATTATGTGCAATTATAGATATGCTGACCGATGCTGACAGCATGTGTATATATATATATATGCGTGTGTGTGTGCCACCCTCCGTTTCCACACCTTTCATTTCCCACAAAGCAGGGCGTCAGGCTCGATACACTTACCTGACGCAAAGAAGCTACAGTGTATCAAGGGAAGTGAGAGCTGATCACTCTCATGTAACTGCTGCGTGACATACTCCAACCTTCGCCACTGTGGTTTGTTTCCATGGTTTCTTCACGATCGCCCCCAAAACCCATCCATCCACTGGCTGCAGCCGCGCCACCGCAGACTCTGAGCGACTCTTCGAAACACATTGTTGAAACACCTTCAACTCCGCTGACTCAGCCACCATGCCGTTGCAGCTTTCCTTTCCTCGTGGGTTATGACGTTGGATAAACCTGATCTAAGTATGACCCGCTGTGCTTCCCCACCCGGGTGCGCAGTGTGATCCCCGCACGGGGCGAAATTAGTGGGATTTTGGATTGATTTTCCGCGTTTCTGCATTCGTTGGATTTGGTTTTGGATTGCCTTGCTTCACCTATGAATCACCCGACACTCATGCGGCCGCGTTCACGGTGACCTATGCGGTATACACACACATGTGCATACACCTTTTTCCCCTCCCCCTGCTTTCTCTCTTGCGCTTTCTTCGTTTTTCGGGTGTTCTTTTAGGCTCGTTAGGTGGTTCTTGACGCTCGTTTCCCTGCCCCGCGGATTTGTTTCTTTCTCTCTTGCCTGTTCGTTTGTCTTTCTAGGTCTGCCTTTTTGCTAGAGGCTTTTTAGGTTTGTAATGGTGTGTTTTCCTCTTAGTCAAGGGCTAAGTATTCAAGTGCTAAGTAGTCACCATTTTTCGCTACTCCTATCTTTCTCCCTCGCCTTTTGCGTTTTCCTCTTTCTGTCTTTTTCCTAAGGCTCGTTAGGTGGCGAATCAGGCTTTGACCCCGTAATTTGCGCTCGTGCGGCAGACATGCACGCCAGAACACCTATCTTTGTCTCTTGCCCTCGTCGTTTCTCTTGTTCTTTTCCCCTTTCTTTTCTATTCTAAGGCTTGTTAGGTGCCTATTCAGGTTTTGAGAGGCGCAAAATAGAGCGCTCCGTTCCCACACGAGTGCGCCGATGATCGGCCAGTTGTGTGTGCCACCCTCCGTTTCCAGGAGGGTTCCCTTCCACCTTTCATTTTCCCACAAAGCACAGGCGTCAGGCTCGATACACTTACCTGACGCAACGAAGCTACAGCGTATCGAGGGAAGTGAGAGCTGATCACTCTCATGTAACTGCTGTGGTTTGTTTCCATGGTTTTTTCACGATCGCCCCCAAAACCCACCCATCCACTGGCTGCAGCCGCGCCGCCGCAGACTCTGAGCGACTCTTCGAAACACATTGTTGAAACACCTTCAATTCCGCCGACTCAGCCACCATTCCGTTGCAGCTTTCCTTTCCTCGTGGGTTATGACATTGGATAAACCTGATCTAAGTGAGTGTGTGTGCCCCTTGTAGTCACAGGGATTCTTTTGAATTGTACATCGTTTATTTTAAGCAGGGGGACTGCCTGGCTTGTAACAGTGGCAGTCCAACGAAGAGGCTGTTACAAGTCACTGATATGGATTCTGGACGCAGAATCCACGTACCTGCTTGGTTGTGGCGTTGACAAGCTTTCACTCCAATCTTCTCGTAAAGGGCTAATGAGTTCGGCAGATGTGCACGGACCGCCGTCATCTTGTCGCTCCGACTTCGTCGTTTTGGTGCTTATGCTTTTGGCCTCACTTCCTCTTACAGACCCCCAGGCTCGTTAGGACCTCCCTGGACCTTTCAGGATTTGGGTTTCTTAGGCTGGCGTGTGACACCGCTGTCAATCAGTACGCATATCCACAAGTGTGTCTGGCCTCGCGCCAGTCCGGGATGAGCCGTAGAGTGCCTCCCGTGGACCCGTCGAACGGGTGTCTGTCGTTATCTCCCCTGCTCGGAGATATACGTGTCCGCAGCGGACAGTAGCTGGCTCATGCCACAAGCACTCCAAATTTGTCTCCTTTTAGAACCCAAGTTGGCTCATGCCTTTACGTGACCGCAGCGGTCAAAGCAGCCAGCCATTTCGGCAGGGCACAAGGTGACCATAGCGGTCAAAGCAAGTTTAAGGTTCATTGGAACCTGTCCCAATCTCAGGTGCACACACAGCGCTTACATTCAAACGAGGCAGGTCCCTAGGTGCTTCTAATGAGGTTTGGTTTCATCGGTTCTCGTCCCCTCCCCTTTCATCCCTTCCCCTTCACACACTTTTGTTTTCCTCTTTTCTTTGATGTCCTCCTGTCTTCATGTCTGGTCATCTCATCCTTTCCTTCGTTTGCGCACATTGGTCCCGACCTTAGTGTGTACGTGCACTTCTACATACATTTTT
>CAXAMN010028262.1:329312-355302 GCA_963970005.1 Durusdinium trenchii | reverse complement strand
TTTTTCCAGGCGCTGGAAAAAGCAAAATGACGGCGGAACGTCTCGGAGGCCTATTTTGCTTTTTCCAGGCGCTGGAAAAAGCAAAATGACGGCGACGCGTCTCGGAAGCTCATTTTGCTTTTTCCAGGTGCTGGAAAAAGCAAAATGACGCGGAACGTCTCGGAAGCCCATTTTGCTTTTTCCAGCACCTGGAAAGAGTTCCAGCAAAATGATGGCGGAGCTTATGGCAGCCGGAAACCCATTTTGCTTTTTCCAGGCGCTGGAACAAGCAAAATCACGTCGGATGTTTCAATTGGTGTCTCGGTGTATCGGTGTCTCGGGGCGTCGGTACAATCGCGCCTTCAATCGGTGTCTCGGTGTAATCGCGGCTTCAATCGGTGTCTCGGTGTATCGGTGTCTCGGTGTAATCGCGGCTTCAATCAGTGTCTCGGTGTCTCGGTGTAATCGCGGCTTCAATCGGTGTCTCGGTGTAACGGTGTCTCGGTGTAAAACGCGTTTATACCGACACCAAATGCGTGCCCTATGCCATAGTGAAGTGACTTGGTTGGAGCGGCTGTTCGGCCAGCCTCCACAAGTGCCCTGGGGCATGAGGCGCTGCCCTGGAAGCAAATGCTGGTCTGCACTTTCATAACTTTCCCGCTTTACCCATTTGCTGAAATCATATGCTCGAAACTCAGTGTGTTTGTGGCATGTTGTGGGTGAATGATTCTTTTATTCTCCGAAACCCAACGTGCACAAAATGTTCCAAAACAGAAAGCAAACTTGAAACCTGCCAATAAATATCATAGGCTTGGCATAGGTTGGCTTGGTCAATTATATATATATATATTTGTGTGTGTTAGTCTGAATTGCCGGGGCTAAACCGTCACAAGATCATCACCAAGCAAGTGACTTACGCGTGGCTTTGCTGGAGTGCGTGTTGAGAGACCTGAACGCATCACTTCGACAGCCCCGTCCTGCTTGATTCCATGGTATTCTCTTCCGTCTGAGCAGTTGCCTTGGTGAATTGAAGCGGTGTCAAGGGGGAATCAATACAAAGACTGTCGGAGACCTGCAAAGCTCCAAAGTCTCCAGACGTTTCATTAACTTCCCAGTTTACCACAGCATGGGTTTGCTTCCTCTGCCGCTTCTTTTCGATACACTAAAGTATACACTGCACGCGTCTGCACACCGCATCAAAACACTGGACTCAAGGACCTTAACCCTGTGGCAACCTGCACGTGAGCCTTCTGATTTGCCTGTTCGCATGTCCACTTCAAGACCTCTTGCTCAAACTACCTCACGCTCCTTCAAGCCGCCTGAAACTACAAGCGGGCGCCCTAAGGCACATCACGTGTCTGAAAGGCACATTGCTGCATGGCCATAGTGTTTAGGGAAAGGCACATCATGTTACGAAAGGCACATCACGCACCTGGAACCCCATGGCCTCAGCTGTTTCATCCTTCATGTGGAAACAGTGAACTCCCTTGCGGAAGCCCATGCTTGTGACCACCAAATCTTAATGGTTGACCTATGGAACCCGCATGGCCACGGCATCTTCAAGCAACCCTTGTAACATCTTGAAACTATGCATTAGGTATGACACTTCGTGTTGCTCTTGCAGGAGGCCGTAGCAGTAGAAACAACATGTTGGTAGATGATGGGCGGAAATCCCATGGCCACAGCCTCTTAAACCAGTCCTTCATGTGTGGCAGTCAACTATTGAGAAGCCATGACCTCCCAATAGCCCTGTTGCTGCCTTCCGAAATGGTGATGAGATAAATAGTATATATATAATATATACAGATATAGTAATGTATATTAGAAAGTGGGTGTGTATGTTGGGTCCCTCTGCGAGGCCTTCGCGAGGGTTTGCGAGACCTCCGCGAGGCGACGCGCAATACATCTACCAATCAACGGTTTCTCACCAGCTGCCTTTCATCCATTCTTGACCTAAAATGGGCTGATGAGCATTAAAGCCCCCATGCGCAAACAAAAGCTACAACACATGCATAGAAGACTTCCAATTAGCCATTCCCCATGGCCACAGATCATCAACCAAAGACATGTGATCTTGTAAAGTTGACTGCTGGAATGCTACTCCGCATGGCCACAGCCCAAAGATACGTCTTTTTTGAGGATGATACGCCTTAGGGCGTGGACCTAGTAGTCTGAGATGACTCGATTGCAGGCTACTGTTCCCCCGTGTTTGTCTATCTCCTTCATCATCTTCATCCTGCATCCTGCCCCAAATCATCTTAATCACGTATGCCGGTGCCTCATTGGAGTATGATGTAAATCAAATGCACGAAATGGGAGTACTCAAAAGGGTGAGGTTCTTCTGAGGGGACTCCAGTACAAATTCTGTTTCTCTCCTTCAACCTACCGAATAGAGCTCACTGGTCACTGATTCCAGTGGGTTCAACTGGGCTTAAGTTGGTTCGCCAAGATGCCTGTGGCCATGCCCTGAAGGACGATCGGAAATGTTGAACAAGCTGTGGCGTGACAAATGCTTTCAAAGCCTTGGCTCGAGCGTGGACACCGTCACATGTGTCGCAAAAACTGTCACTGTCTGTGGATTGGGAATGACTTGCCGGGCGGCTTGACGCAAAGGCAGTTCATTCCCTTCAATGAACACTTTCGGTGCATTCTTGCGCTCCAGCCCACGGCGGCCAGCCTTGCAATCCAGCTTTGCACTTCTGAAAAGAACAACATGCAGCACACGCTTAAATTCACTTTAGCAAAGGCCCACCCAACCTTAGCGTAATACACGGCCAAGTTCGCAGCAAGCCCCTGATACATTGCCTGCTGGCAAGCTTACAATCACACCCACTGCTAGTTTCCATGTGTGTGTGTGTTTGTTTTGCTCATCGTGCTTGCTTATGCAAGTGCAATGCGCCGTCCTTGCGGCTGATGTTGCAACAACATCAGTCCGTGTGCGTGAAACATTCATTGCGGAAACTCGGAAACATCTGGAAAACAATAATATTATGTGAGTATACAACTTTTCCCGCCTGCTGAACCTTGATCACTCTGATTGCACCGGCTTTGATACGCTGACTGATTGTCTGGAAGCACAGTAGGCACAGTTCATGGCTGATGAAGTTGATAATGCCCACCCGTGGGCATGGCAAATAAAGAAAATCCACCGGAAAACCACCTGAGTTCGCCAAAGGACAAAGGATATTCGTTTTGATGTGGTTTGCTTCCTTTTCTTTGGTCCGGGTTAGGGAGGTTCCCAGATAGACCAAGTCAACGAGCAACCACATGCCAGCTCAAAGCCACACAAGCCAGCAAAAACCACATAGGCCACCGAAACCCAAAAGCTGCAAAAACTCTCAACAAATAGGTAGGCCATCAAAGGCTGAAACCACTGGGCCCACTGCTAGAAGAAGCCAAACGCGACAGCCACCAAAAAGCTAAAAGCCAGTAGAAACTAAAGAAACCACCAACCACCACACAAGCTACCAATAAGCTGGGCGAAAAGCCAATAGATCACCACCAGCAACCAAAAAAGCAACGATCTCCAACAAAATATGCAATCCATTGTCAAACATCTGCTTGCCGACCAACAAAGACATCAAGAAAGCCAAGGCCCGGACCGGACCAAACATCAGCACATTGGAACTCAAGCATCGAGACCAGGCTGTCGTAGCGATAGTCTTGGGACGTGCGGATAACCAAAGAAGTGGCATCGGGGTCGAGATCCATCGCGAAAGAATTGGCTATATGAGTATTACTGACACTGTCGCACCTGCAGATTTGCCTTTCCAAACTTGCAAAAATGCATCCGCACGCTGCACGTCTACAGCTGCAAATGTTTGAAGAATAGGAGCAACTGACAGGTGTGTAAAAAAGCTAGAACAATTACAGTATGAACCATAACTTGTGTATACATATACAGTATATATATATATATACAAACATTTCGGGATTCAGGGGTGAAACGCCCATGAGGGCCCTAGGACGATCCTGCCGCCCACAGGCTTGATCCAAGGGCTCGGGCTGCACAGGGTCGCAAGACGTCGTGAGCGCCATGAGAGTAATGCTGGATGTTGCTCCTTCACAGTTACGTCACGCAAGTACTTGTGACATCTTGTGACCATTCTGAACTACAAGATCAGGGCTTAAGTCACATCAGTCGGCGAAAAGTCACATCACCCCATGGCACACCGCATTGGAAGGAGGTCACATCAGGTGGAAAGATGTCACATCAAAACATGTAAACCCCAGTGGCATAGCGCCACCAAAGCAAGTCTTTAGAAAGACGAAACCTGCCCAACACCTGGCCCATACTGTGGAATTTGCTATTACTGAGTATGTTTTGTCAGGATTTTGCTGTGTGAATCCCACTGTCACATCCATCACATGCACGTATGATTGCAAAGAAATTGCTCATCACACAGGTGACTGGAAATCTGTTGATCCGCATGGAGGTGCCCGATGCGATCGGGTCACATTAGGGTCACACCAGGTTCCTTTCTACAAGGCGCTTACTCTTTCGCGCCGATTGCCAGAAAGTTTAGGTATTGTATCGCGGAGGCAGCAGCAGAAGCACACATCCCAGCCCAAACACCATGCCAAGCCCAGAAGCACCCAAGCTCCAAAGTGCACATGGCCACATGCCCAAGATCCAAAGTGCACACAGCAGCACCCTGCAGCGGCACCAGCACCCAAGCTCTCAAGCGCACACAGCAGCGGCACGCTGCAACGCGCCAGCACCCAAGCTCCCCAGCGCACCCTGTGGCGGCACCAGCGCCCAAGCTCGAGCGCGCAAGCACGCAGCTCTTCCTACACTGGAACAACAGCGGCGCCCTGCAGCGGCACCAGCACCCACGCTCGAAAACGCACACATGCAGCTCTTCCTATACTTGAAGTAAGAACCCTAATAGCTCACGCTGTCTGTTGAAAAAACGCGATGCAATGATGCAACAAGGTTGTTGAATCTATCACACAAGCAAGCAACGCATGGGCACAGCACACTAACATCAGTTCGTAGAACAAATAGAACAACAACAAACATCCACAGATAAGCTAACCCCAAGGGCGCACCATTTGATACGACTTTCCTCCAGTTGATACGACTTTGCGAGGCCCCAGCGAAAGCAGAAAAAAGTAGGGAATCAATCGAAGCTAAGCGGCACGCGTGGGTTCCACTCAAGAGCAACCTCTGAGCAATCATAAGAAGTTGTTATATAGAATTGCTAGAGAAATGTGAAGCAACGTTCTTATCAAATCAATGTGCACAACCACATCGAATGAATGCCAAAGGGCACACTCAAAAGGCCACACAGAGGATGGACTAGCAGCAATGCGTTTCCTTCAAAACCTGTGCACCAAAATGAATCAACGTGGTACCCTAAACTACTGAAACTTTGGCACAAACTACGTTCCTTTCAGGCTCCGTTCCGACAGTGCATAAGTATCTTCCATATGTATCCATATGTATATATATATATATCCAGGAATCAAATCATATCCATATAGATTTTGCAATGTATTTACAGTATTTACTTGGGGTAATTTGCCCCAAGGCTGTGAGCATTGACGAGAGAGACCCCTGATGAACATTGCACAGCAGCCAAAGCGTCAGCTCGTTCCACACCGTCACCGACATTCTACGGTATGTATGCGCAGTCTTTGTGATGATGGCATCCCTACAAAGTACCCAAACCCACGGCTTCAAAACTGTCTCACTGTGCCTCGAAAAAGTCCGAAAATCATCTGGGCAAGCACTTCGGAGCTGAGTGCAATAAAGGCATTGACCCTTGGGCGGCCCGGAGGAGTAACGAGCTTGGTCAGTAGGGCCGCCAAACCAGTGATGGCCAAGTTCAACTGAACCTAGTGTGACCAAGTGCCAGGAACACATCGAACATGTTCATAGAGGAGTGTAAGGAGACGCTGCGGCCTACCAACAGCAGCACTGAGGGGATCAGGGATCGTTTGAGATGCTCCTGATGGGCAAAGCAGCATCAATTTTGTGGATGTCTTCGCTCGAAGGGCACTCTGTGGCATCCTTGTTTGGATGATCGACGGTTTAGGTCCCGTCAAAAGTCCGTCAAGGGTCAAATGTTCTTCTGGTCTCCAAAGCACTCCGCACTCAGAAGAAGACCCGTATTCACAAAGTTGTGCAAGTGTTCCGCAACAAATCTCATCAAATCTCTGAATATCCGGGCAGGCCAGCTCGATTTCTTCAGGGTTGAAGTGTGCCTTTAGACAAACAGGACTACAGCTGCGTCAACGCTTTCTCTAGGAACACGTGCAAACGTCACTGCGCTGGGATGTTTTGGGCACGACACATGCACTAAAGATACTTGCAGCACCCCACAGTTTGTCATACAGTACATTAGTCCCAATCAAGTGGCAATGTAGGATCCCAGTGTCAAGCATCATTAGGAGGGCAAATCCTCTCCTCAACTGATTATATAGACTGATCAATAGTGATCGTCCAGCTTTGGGATGACACAATATGGACAGGGACTTGGACAGGGTATATAACCTAATTATAAACATCTATGATCTATGACATTTGACGACATGTGTAAGTCCAAGTTTCCAAAGCACAAGGTGGATGTTGGTCGTGGTTTTCCATGAGAACTGCTATAGAACTGCTATGGTGGGAGAAAAAATGTCTCATGCTTGCCTCGGCACACAGAGACTAGACTGGTGCAGAGCTGCGCGTCAAAACAAGCACGATAGTGATAGTAGAGTCGAGTAAAGAACAGGCACACGCATCAACCAACTAAATCTTTGCAATCGTGTTTCTGTTCTTAATTTGGGCTAGATGCTGTGCAAAATTGACAATGCAAAATCTTGGTGGCTACGGCTACGGCACGGGACGCAGCTGCATGCACTTCAGCAGTTGGGAAATAAGCGCCATGGCCAAGAGTGCCGCTTTCACATGCTTTCACGGAGGGTGCAGTCTGCTGTGCTTCCGCTACCGTGGTTGGTTGTCTAAAGAGCGGCTTGTATTTTGCACAGTGTGGGCTGGTACAACAGGTAGGTCGTTGGCCCCTCTCTCTCTCTCTCTCTCTTTCTCTCTCTCTCTTAACATGACATCCCCATGATCCATGATGAACTGTGCGAAGGAGAGCACCTGACTTCCGCGCCGGCCAAAAGAGTGGAAATCCCGGGGAAGCTTCACCTCCACACCCAAAATCACCGACACATGGAGGTCATCTTCCAGGACCCAGCCCATGCAAAACGATGAATATTTGGTAGATAACGCAACGCAAGCAATTATGAAGAAGACATGGTTCAACGCGAAACGCCACCTTCAAGTTGGTGTGCTGGAAAATTGTAGTTTGCAACATTGATGCTGGATGGAGGTTTCGCGTGTCCGAAGTACATCATCGTTTGCAGAATTTACGCATCTTTAAACTGGACGTCGCACTCCTCCCCACACGGATGCTGGATAAAAACCATGGAGGAACTGCCCCAGGGATGTGAACGGCAACTGTGACATGGCCCAACTAAACATGAGCCCTGCAGAGCCGCGCGCCAATGCTTGCGGTAGAAACGTAAGTCATCAGGATGGCTAGCATCATCCACGAGGATGATCTGCAGCAGCAACATGAATTGGAATGCAAGTGCGCAGCAATGTTTAAAGCTTAAAAGCAACCGACCTATGCAATAAACAACTGTTACGACCCTGGCAATGTGAGCAAAACTTTGGCCTCTTCCAGAAGATGCGACGGGGAAGTGTTGAGAACGGACTGAACGGACCTCATGGTTGCTCGCAGCCAGTTGGAACTGTATGATAGTGTGACACCTCCCTCAAGTAGTAGCTGGCCAGGACTCAGGACCCTTTCCACTGAAAACATGTTTTGGGGCGTGTGTGCCGGAGTCCGGCCTACCTAGCCGGCACCCTGCGAAACGGGAGCGGATCAACGCGCCTTTTCTCGCTAAAAGAGGGCTAGCGGTATGTGAACATGTCCAGCTATACAGAAAGCATGTATCGGCTTGCGCCTCACTTGACTGGGGCCTATTTAGACTTCAGTCACAAGCCAAATCGCGGACACTTGCAGATCCTCAGCTGCAAAGCTGACCTGCTGCCCAACCTGGGGCATGTGCTGTCGCTGTGAAAAACATCTCGACCTTCCAGCCAAAAGATCTTCTCATATGTCCGGGTCGACAGCTCACATTGGATCTCTTGATCCTTCATCTCAGGCCGCGCCGGCACCAGGCTCAAGCCCCCACTCAAGGCCAAATGCCTTCCAAACACCTTGAACCAGCTCCAACCCATGATGCCCGACCAGGATGCCAAAGGCAAAGGCCAAATCAGTGAAGATCCAGTCAAATCCCACTGGCTGCTCTCGGTCTCATTGGGCTCCTCCTGCCGTGCTCCCTCAGCGCTCTGCAGCAAAGTCAACAGGGCAAATCATCATGGTCCGCTTGCTGAACCTATTCAGGGCCACGGCATTGACATGCTCGATGTCATTCTTCTTCTCCTGCTCGCCGGTCTTGATCTCCTCCCTCAGGCCAATGCCCAGCTTCAACCTCTACGCTGTGCTAGGAGTTAGGAGTGAGAGGTGCAGTAGAGAGTGCGGGGCACTGTGCGAACATGTAAGCGCTATGCGAACAAGTGTGCAAGGAACACAAGTGTGCTTCCAAGAAACTGCAACACATCAACGAAAATTCAGAACATAAAAGTGAAACTGACGACGAACTGCAAATCACGATCAAGCGCTCTTCCTTTTTTCTGCGACAGGTGGTGAATCCCACTCCTCCACGAATTGCAAAGGTCCTACGAACGAATGCAACGAAAAGGGATGCTGCGAATCTGGCTCTGCGGTCGCCAGAAGTCCAAGCACCCCCTACGAAGCGGATGGCGACCCTGGGTGATCACCAGGGAGTCTTATCGACCCTCTTTCTCTTCTGACCCGCCGCGCGGAGAGCCTGAGAACGAGCAACAGCGCGCTGGGATTCACGCGCCTGGTCGAAGTCTGACTTGGCTTCAAAGAGCGCATGTATGATTTGAACTGGAAGATCATTATAACTCATGGCGATGCGCTTCGACAAATCGACTTGATCGAAAATCGAATTGGTGATATCATCTGCAATCGTATTCTCTTCTCTCGGTCTCCACTTCAACCTTACAGCTACCCGTGCCCTGGACAGCACAGAAGACAACTGCATGTTAATTAGCATCAGGGGGAACTTAGTGGTGGAACGCTTCACAGAGAGGCATTCGTTACTCCTATTGTCTGTCCCGGCTGCAAGACAGAGCTCTAAAGACTTCCTGGAGGTTGCTGCGTCCGTCCAGCCAAAGGCAACTAAGGCCGCCAAT
Organism: Durusdinium trenchii; assembly: GCA_963970005.1. Lineage (NCBI taxonomy): Eukaryota > Dinophyceae > Suessiales > Symbiodiniaceae > Durusdinium > Durusdinium trenchii. Next base: position 346,034 of record CAXAMN010028262.1, on the reverse strand, counting down.
GTCGCCAGGAGCTCTGCGGAAGTCGAAGCCCACTGGGACCCCTTTCCAGGCCGAAACAAGTAAGGAGCCTTCGATTCGTCTAAACAAATCTGGAACCACCTACCCGAAGAGACTTCCCAACCCCCAAGAACCACTGAGTCATCTGTGCACTTTGCATCCGTCCGGAACTGTTCACCGGTGAAGACCCGAGGCCTTCTCGCCGACACCATGTAAGACTCAACCGAAAACTCAGCCACTAAGTACTTAAGGGTGAGGATTACAATCTCTGGGAGCTTCGCTACCGTGCTGGCAGCGGTGGCAGCTGACCATGCAAAGAGGGGAGACAAATGCGGCTTCAACCAGACCAACAGCTGTGCAACAAATACTAACCGGCCAAGGAACTCTGCGAAGTCACGAGTGACGACCACAAATCTCTTCTCCTCAGCGGATCTGATCCACTTGGAAAGCCATTCACCACGCCGCAACGAGATCCCCACCTCATTCAAGTCGTAACGCATCTGGTAACCAACGAACTCGGAAGAGAAACCACCCCGAAACTTATGATAAGCAAAAGGCGTCCCAACAAGTTCGAAAGCGAGGACCCAAACCCAGAGGTGCAAGAACTTCGAAGCCCCCGTGAAAGCACCATGTAAGTCGTCGACATACACTAAGTGGAGAAACCAAGCAGCGCCCATCACATGGCCGACGAAGCGACCCACAAGCGCAAACAATTTCGACCACCAGTATGGTGCACTAGAGATTCCAAAGGTACCTACCTTATTCACCCAGACCGTGGAAGAGTTCGAATCAGCTTTGCATGCCATGTACGGCCAATCCATCTTACGAATCTTGACCAGTCTGTGTGCGGACTTTATGTCAGCCGAAACGCAGAAAGGTGCCTTGCGAGTCTCAACAGACTCCCTCACCACTGAAGCCACCTCAGGTGGGCCGGGGCACTGGATCTGGTCTCTGTACACGATGCGGTTGTTGACCTGCACCGAATGAGTCCCATCGTGTAGTGGTCTGATCGACCCATCAGGCTTGGTTATGGCAGCCATCGATGCAATCCGAATGCGTTCTTCACCGAACTCCTCCTTCAAGACTGAGTACCGTGTGGGGTACATGCGCCCCGCCAGTTCCTCCTCTCGAAACTTCGACTCCAATTCGGCAGTAGACAGCTGAGCCGAAGGATAGTTCGATGCAACTGGGTTGAAATCGGAATCATCAAGCTTTCTGCGCTTAACTTTCTCCGGAAACACCTGCGGCGACCGAGGCAAGGGTGCATCAACACCTAGTGGGACTCCCGTGGCAAAACAATCTTCAGCGTCGACGAGCCAACCAACATCCGGATCCTCGAAAACAGTGAGCCACTGTGCCATGCCCCGTAGTAAAAACGGCTGACCACTATCAATCACCAAAGCATCAGCAGGATCTCGCAGGAGTCCTGCCCACTGAGTTCGCAAGCTTTCCAAAGGTTCGCCGACGAATGGTGAGGCCTGAAACTTGCCAGTCACTAATGCAAAGGCCGCGGACCTAACATCCGGTATGCACTGCCGCACGGTGTCAGCAAGAAGAGAAAAGGTCTCAAATGCCAAACGTTTCATTGCCACAGAGCGCCTTACACCCCTTGCAGCCGGAGGCCATCTTGTGGGTGAACAAAGCCCAAATCCATCTATGAAGTCACGCTCAAACGTGTCCCACTCGACCCTGATCGGGTGACCAGAGTTCAAACAGGATACCATGTCGAAAGCTTCAACTTCATCTGCTTGTGTCAAAGGACGAATGCTCTCAACTGAAGGCTCGCGTACGGGCTCATCCGAAGTCAAACCAACAATGGGTTTTTGAGTTTGGTTGACCATGGAAAAGTTCGGGCAAGGAGGACCACCCTCAGTCGTGCCCAGGTCTTTGCCCTCACCCTTACTGTTGCCAGCCTCCGGCAACAGGTCCCAAGAATTCGATGGCCAAGGCTCAGTGGCCATCGAATTGTTTAGGGGTTCAGTTGCCGTGTCGCCAGTTTCGCCGCCCCCTCCGAAGGATGCGACAGCAACGAAAATGGCCTCAGCAATGAACTGACACATGTCAGGTGGATAGGCCGCACTGGGGCCGGTCTTCCATTGATTGTTCTGCTTTCCTACGAGTTTGCTCTCATGAACATGTCCACAAGACTTTGGGAGCGGCCCCAAGTAGCGAAAGCTGGAATCGAATTGAGGAAAACCGGGATGACAACGCAGATCATTCAGCACAAAATTAGTCATTAATCTGGTGGGTTTGGAGGTGGGGGCTCCAAACTTACATTGGTGAACCGCACAAGTGAAACCACCGCACCAAGCGAATAAGTTGTGGACTTCATCCCACTGCCAAATTGTGCCTGGCACCTCATCATGCACCTTACCTAAATCTTCTGGATGTTCAAGCAAAAACCAACCACCGTGTTGAACGGCGACGGAACATGCGTCGAGACATTTCAAAACGAATTCGTTTGCTTCATTGACAATGGCCTGATTCAGGCCAGATAGCCATGGAAACCCTTTAGGCCATGTACGACTCCTCAGGGGTCGTGGCCCCGGATGCAAACGCCACTGGAAGCGAGCACGTGAAAAAGTGTTGCAAGGAGGGGAGACAATCAAAAACCATCTGCCCTTCCGTAACCGTGCGGTGATCTGGTCCCACAAATCGTTGCTACGCAAGTCGTGTGTCTCAGACCTTTCGATATCGAATTCGATCAACCGTAAAGCGATTCGGCCGTCTGAGTGCATTTTGTTTAAACAAGAGCCCACATCAGCCTGGCGCTTCTTCCCAGCAAATAAATACATGACTTTGACCTCGGGCCGAAAGGGTAGAGGCAAAGCGTGCGGATCAGCCCCCCTGCTGGGGGGAGGAGCCCCGTCCTCCTGTCACGAATGCCCCAACTCCTTGTGCTTCACAGCGGGGTGATCCCCGTAACAACCCTTCACACGGCACTGATGTACCCTATTGCACTTGCCATCACAACTGCCTGAATTGAATGCAAAGCACAGGTCACGGCCGTCTGGCGTCCTCCAAGCCAACTGAAGGCCCTGAAGTTCTTTACGGACCTCACCCTTGCTACCTTTCCCACCTTTGTCACCTTTCCCCCCTTTCCAAGACTTGCCTTTGCCCTTCCAATCACCTTTGAAGTCGCCAAAACCCTTGTAAGATGAACGCTGGAATTTGTTTGGCGGGGGCCTCTCAACGGACATCGCAGCTCGAAGTGCAACCGGTGTGGTGAAGTACGTCTCCTTCAGGTCAGCATCTTTGATCACAGAACCAAGGGCCTCGGCCAATGTGTAGCCTTCACGAATGACAAGTTTGAAAGCTTCTTTGCGCAACTTGTTTTCATATGCCAAAATGATACTCCAATCAGGCTTCACTTTCTGCACTCCCTCACCCTGGAGCGAAGGCACCTGGATATTGTAAACACGATCCCCTAGGATAAAGTCAACAAAACGGTTGAAGGGATCAGGTGTCAAACCATGCAGCCAAGCCTTAGCCCTGTACCTGGCAGCCATGCACAACCAAGCATTCATCTCAACACGCATGACACGACGATACTCCTCAGTGTTCGATGGCAGCTTTGCTTTCGTTCTTGTCCGTGTAATGCGAATATGGCCGGAACTGTCGAGGCCTGACTGCATGCCCGATGTCGTCGAGTCCTTCTTGCTAGTCACCTCATCTAATGGTGCGGCGATGGGTTCGTTTGACTCCGTTTCCTCTGCCTTGACCGAAAGGTAATCAGCGGAAGGAGATTCAGCTTCCTGCAAAATGCCGTACACCTGTTCAACTGCTTTCAACATTGCTTGACGCTCGTGCACCTGCAGTGCACGGGGTTGGCCAAGCACCTTTGCCTCAGCTCGGATCTCGACCTCCTTCGCGATGTACTCCTGGGCCACCTCCCAAGAAGAAACCACTGAGGCCGATTGTGCACGACCTTCCGGGGTGTCCTGAGGAATTGCAAAGTCGTGCAAACAAGCCCTTCGAACCTCAGCCCTGGTGTCACCTAAGGCGCGGAACTTCCTCAAGCTCCCATAATGGCGTGCGATCGCCACTTGATGTTCCAGCTCCACACCAGAATCCGCCAAAACGAATTGAAGATCAGAATCCATGTTGTCTGCAACAAACTGCTTCTGAGCTGGCTCATCCATAGCGTCAAAACGCGTGGCGGTCCAAACCCTGTGCCACAATTGCCTAAACAATCTTTGGGGTTTCCCTGACCAACACTCGTGCAGGCCCAAACGGCCAAAGAAAGGTCACCAGAACCAAAGAAGTAAGCGCTGAAGCTTCCATCTAAAGGGCCTCAGAAAGAAGCAAACACTCTGGGGGGACGCAAACCCCTAAAGAAGAAGACGTCACCCCCCCATGAACACTTCACACCAACTTCAAAGCTCTCTTGACAACGGCCTGAGCCCTGGGTTGTCTGAGGCGTCTGAACGCATGGAATCTCACACCTGTGAACTGTGAACGAAATCCTCCAAATTCAGATCTCAAACAACGCAAACGAGAGCAAAGCAGCGAAGTGTGAAAACCCTTCACAAAGGACAACGAGAAATTCAAATAGAAAGAAAGCACAACGCATTTCTCACTCCATGAAACACTCAAGCAGGTTGCACCTTTAGCGCACCCACCTAGTCTTCAGGCTCCTGGCCAGTGGAGCTCGAAGAGGCCGTGGAGCTCGACTCCTCCGGAGTCTCTTTTCCACTCTCCAAGAGCATCTTCTTCCTGCAAGCACGACAGATCGAATCGAAATCCTCAGCAGTCAATGCATTAACATTCTCACTTCCATGCAATTGGATGGCTTCACAAAGCACCCGACGAGATGAAGCCTTCGGTGGCCTGCCCTCCGAGAAACCGTGATGAAATACTTCGAAGACTCAGCGACTGCCTCACGCTCTGAGCCAACGGCCATAGCCGATCGAGCCTTCTCTTCAAGAAGCACGATGTCTGTATCATCCTCCACATCCGGAATAACCTGCGAGCCCTCATCCCTGATTGTGAGCACAGGGTACACTGAGCCCAAGCAGTTCTTGCCCGAAACCGAGTTCATGATTGTATGTCTTCTTCGAATGCGATTGGGATTAGCACCTGCGGACTCTGCTGATCTGCAAAGGTTATCGATGGCCTCATCTTCAAAATACTCCTCATCCCTGCCTTCAACAATGGATCGATTGACAGCTCGTTGAATCCGAAACACCGCCTGGCGTGCTGTCCTCACATACTCCTCTGAAGAGGTCATCCCAATGCTCCACCTCCCGAGATATGCCCTCATGTCTTTGCTAAAGCCCAAACACGCGGCAACAGAAGTCAAGAAATTCCTAGGGCTGTGACCCGAGAAGTGGCTTTCCAGACCATCTGGCAGCAGGAGTTGTCCCGGTGAGAGCTCCCAACGCGCATTGCGGTGAACAGGAACTCGAAGTGTGCTCAGCAGTTTCCTAATAAGCGAGGCCAAATCAGAAGGTGTGACAAACTTCCTGCGAACTCCATCCCAGTCTCTCGTCGGCTCCATCACTAAGAAATCCCGACGATAGGAAAACAAGTCCGATTCCCAAATATCAAACCCGCTTTGCAACCAATCTACTCCAGTGAGGGACAAAGTTCTGAGCACATGTGCCATCACCTCCTTTTGGGGTTTGTCCGGACCCGTTGTCTTCGTCTTTCCCAGCAACAGCTTCAAGCCAGACCTCAGGAGGAGTGAACGATGTGGCAAAATGGCCTGAACATCGTCGCAGCGCAATGCAGCCCAAATCATAACAAGCACGACCCACGCCAATGCTCGGGTGAAAATGGGTTCTCCATCGTTCTCCACTGTGAGTTCCAACGAAACAATCATTGCAACTGTATACATCTCAGCCGGACGCCGTGGAGGGCTGTCAGCAGCAAGTTCTGCGGTCCAAGACTTGACATGCCCTAGCCACAGTGGATCCTTGGACAACTGCAAGTCCTCCGGGACCCTGCCCAAAACCTCGATGAGATTCAAAGCGATGCTGAAAGATTCGGGAACAGTTTTGCCACACCCTTCATCAACTCTAAACTGCATATAATCAATGATGTCCTTGCACGAAGTTGGAAACAATCGACTGCGGTGTAGCTCAAGCCAAGTTTGGAAAGGTTTCCAACTCTTGTAACGGTTCTTGAGTGTATTCGCACGACGCGCAGCAAACAAATGCAGCCAGCCTGAATCCGGATCATCAAGAACGTTGACCAGCTGTGTCACTGGAAGATTTGCCAATTTGATGACATTCGCTAGCAAGATCGAATACTTCCTCCTCTCTGAATCAAATGCCTTTGCACGAACATCATGAGGCTCCTCTTTGTATTTTCGTTGTTTCTTTTTCGTAGCAAGCTCCAAAACGACAACAGCACTTGACTGCGTGATCGAACGAAATGACTCTCTCAAATCAACACTGCCATGCCTATGAGTCGGTAGGAAATACATGCTATCCGAAACAACATTTAAGCGCATACGCTTCAAGGCCAGGGCTGAATCCGACTGCCACCTCAAGAGCTCGGCAACCGAGTTCCTAAGCTCCTCCTCAACCATGTCAGGGAACATGTCTGCCAAGAAACTCTGACACTCATCGTGGTCATCAAAAGCAGCTTGCAAAAGAAGAGGGGTCCGAAAATATCTCTGAATAGTTCCAAGAACAACAGGATCAAGATTGGGCCAAAACCTGTCCATGGCACCGAACGCCGCCCGTCCTAACGGGACCCAGTGGAACCCCCCATCCCCGCGTCCAACCCGTGTTGGATTGCAACGCGCCCCGGCCTATCTGAAAATTCAGCCAGAGCTGCACGGATGTGGATCACAGTCCCGTGTTCTCAAGTACAGTCATCACTGTAAGTGCCATGTGCAAATTCAAGAATGAAATGCAAGACTGCAAATTTGTGGCCAATCAAATTTTTTCAAAAAGGGTTTTTATCGAAAGGTGGTGCGCTGCAAATTCGGCACAGAGAAGAATGCAACACACGATCAAAACCTGAACGAAGTCAAATTGCATCGGCCACAGCCACAGCCAGCAAGGCAAACCCGAAGAGACCCCCACCCCCCCACCCAAAAACTCCAAGCGCCGCATAGACCCCAGGGCAAGCCCAGTGGAGCGAGCTCATTGAACCTCTTCACAGGCAATGCCTTCGTCCCGAAGTCAGCTGCGTTCTCCTGGCTGGCCACAGCATGCAAGCTGAACCATTTGCGGTTCGAAAGTTTGGCCTGACATGCGACCACGGGTTGGTCCTTTGGCGTGTGAGAAAAACGAAGAAGAAGATGAATTTGTTCGCGGAACCCTGCTGCTTCACGGAAGATCCACTTCGTCGACGAGGAACAGCAGACACAGTCCAAGAGCAAGAGCCTATCGCCAATTAAGAGCGCGACTCCGAGGACGAAGGTGTCCATGCGTCCTTGGTGTTCAGGACCAACAAGTGCGGGACACAAGCTGCCAGCACCACCAATGACCCCGCCGTGTATGTGATGCTTTGTCCAGCTGTTGCCATGGTCAAAGTAACCTTGCCGAGAGTCGATTTGCTGCAACCTGAAACAATGCCAGAGACAGGAGTGATCTCCATCTCACCCATGGACTGGAACAGTTCTTGAGCGTTCAGGGTCTCACTGCCAACAAGACCAGATGCGGTCGGACTGTCGCTCCTGGCCATGGACCATGTGGTAGCTCATCTGCGTCTCTTCCTTCTTCATATTGAAGACCATGAAGCTCATCTTGAGCTTCATGGTAAAGTAGGTAGTCAGGTAGTCCTTAGTCGTGTACTCCGGCTGTCCATAGCCTTTGCTTTTGCAATTTCCATTGCTTCTCTTGCCCTTGCCTTTGCCCTTGAACTTAAATCGCCATCGTCGCAATCCTGTGGACGGCCTTTGTTGCCCTTGTAGAAGGCTTCATTGCACTCCCCGGAGATGTTGGAGTCACGTGAGCCAGAGGTCACGCCAGCTTCCAAACCCACTTCTTGCCACGATTCATCGCTGGCATTCTGGCTCTCACAGTAGCTCTCATCGTTGGGGTACTCCTCGTAGACCCATTCGCCTTCATCGGCTTCTTCATAGCCATGCCACCATGCATCCTCGGCCTCGTTTTCGTCGCCCCAGTCCTGGTAGTAGTCATAGTGACCATTGCGGGACTCCCCATTCTCCGCGTGGAGGATCTGCGTGTCATCAGGTTGCGCCGATTGGGGTTGATGCGCAGTGCCAAGGCTCTTGCATCGTTGAAGCGCGCGTAGTAGCCGCCGGCAACCTGTAGCTTGATGTCACCCACCGTCTTGGATGGCAATCCTGAGTTCTTGAACCATAAGAAGAACTTGCCGACGTCGCTCAACTGCAATCCAGGTCGTATTGAGCATCATCATCATATCGGCTGTCGAACTCCACACTGTACTCAGAAGAACTTGTCCAAGGCTTGCGTTGCAAGATCTTGATCTTGCTGGCCAAAGGCCGCGCGGAGTGCGTTTGCCAGGAACTGCACTCCCGATGGGATCGGGTTCTGAATGACCACGTTGGTCGTCGGGTCACGTGACCTCGTCCACGGCCAGCCTGACCAAGGCCGCGTCGCCCGCGTCGTGGGCGCCATCAGGTCTTGCGCAGTGTCATGGCGATCGTGGATGCTCGTCCATAGAGTCGCCCTGCAACCAATGGCCCAATGGCCTCATCTTTAACGTTGGCGATCCGGTACCAAAGCTTCAGTTTGCCGATAATGTCCTCAATGGGTATGAGGCATCACCTGGAATCCAGCCTGGCGGAATGTCCCGCCAGTGCTCCAGTGGGATGCTCCCGGAGGTTGGTGGAATCGCGCTCGAGGAAACTTGTAATCGAGGAGGTCCACGGGGCCTGGGATGAGGTACTCAAGGAAGCACTAGGCTCCGCTACCAAACTCGACAGATTTGTGCCCAAGACGCCCGCTAGTGAAACATGTTCTACACTCGATCATAGCCATCTGCACAATTTCGCTTTATATGTATATCCTGAGTAGAATGACATATACCCTGAAGTTGGAAGGGGTGATCCCTTGCGATACTAATCATGGAAACGCGTCCCTCCCTAAGAAGCGCCCTATTTTTGTCCCTCACATATTCTTCGCTTTGGAAGGGTGATATATGGGTGTTGATCTAAATTCCTTCATCCGGGATCCGTCATTCTTAGCCAAAAAAATTACTTTAGCCAAACTTTCGCCTTCCTGCGTTTCATCGTTCGTCGGAGTATGTTGTATTTATGTTTGCCATGTGTGTTGTATGACGGATATATATATATATATCTACCTATCTATCTATCATTGTTTCTTGTCAGTGGCTTCTTCCGTACTGGCAGATACGATATAGAAACGTTGTCAGCATGTGTCTTCTAGTTAACAGTTGGCACCCTGTACGTCTCTGTTGTTTCTCCTGGGTGTCTGCAAGAACAAAACTGTACCAGCGTGGACCCCAAACAGTTTGCTTGGTCGTCCAAGTCCAAGCTCATTTTGTAAATTGGTATTTTCAATGTAGGCGTCAGGTGCCAAATCATTGCCGCGGCGTCTGATTTTGTGAACAACACAAGCAATCCCTTGCTGAATGTTTAAAGACGAAATCCGCCCAAAGTTGCGCTCTTCCCTTTCAAATTTTTTCTGCCACGCAGCCAAAGTACCCACAGGAGTGGAGACAGTGGGGCGCAAGTGGGAAACAAACAACATCATGCGATGAGACAAATGTAGAATCATGCGGCCGTTTCATGCACCCCTTTCAAAGGAGCACGAACCCCGACAAATAAACCTGTTTGGTGAAAATTGCAAGAATCACTGTGGTAGCCAGTCGCTCAGACTTGCTCATAATTTCAGGGGCTAGGGCTAGGGGTCAGATGTGGCAGGGTGAGCTTTCGCCAATCTTGAGCTGAACTTGCGCCAAACTTTCGCCTTTTGCGGGGCAGAGTTTTGTGGCAGAGCCGCGCCCCCAGAGCAGCAGCAGGAGTAGTAGCAGCAGTAGCAGGAGGAGTAGTAGTAGCAGCAGTAGCAGCAGTAGTAGTAGTAGTAAGTCGCAAGTCGCAAGTAGTAGTAGTAGTAGTAGTAGTAGTAGTAGTGGCAGCAGTAGTAGTAGTAGTAGCAGTAGCAGCAGTAGTAGTAGTAGTAGTAGTTAGTAGTTAGTAGTTAGTATATAGTGAGTAGTTAGTAGTTAGTAGCAGTAGTAGTAGTAGTAGTAGCAGTAGTAGTCGTAGTAGTTGCAGCAGCAGCAGCAGTAGTAGTTAGTAGTAGCAGTAGCAGCTGCAGGAGTAGTAGCAGTAGTTTCAGCAGCAGCATCATAGTAGTAGTAGTAGTAGCAGTAGTAGTAGTGGTAGCAGTAGCAGTAGCAGTAGTAGTCGTCGTAGTAGCAGCAGGAGGAGTAGCAGCAGCAGCAGGAGTAGTAGCAGTAGCAGCAGCAGTGGTAGGAGTAGTAGTAGTAGTAGTAGCAGCAGCAGCAGCAAAGAAGAACATCTTTAGCCATATCCGTCGCCAAAAAAATACCTTCGCCAACTCGAGAAACTTGAGGCCAGAGGGGGTGAACGAAAGCTAGCCGGGCCTCCTCGTCCAAACAAGTCGGGGGCGGGCTGCACAGTCACTCTCACTGGGTAACTGCCGTGGTTGCTGCTCTGGGTCTGCTGCTTCTGCTGCTGCTGCTCCGCCTTTGTGGTTTGCTGCAGCTGCTTGGTGGTAGACTGCAGATGCTTGGTGTGCTGCAGCTGCTTGGTGGTCCCGCTCACCGCGCGCAGGGGGGAGTCGAACCCCCGGCGGGGGGGGGGTCCATAAGATTGATTTAATCAATTATTTGAGGTTTCTGAGGTGCGTCCACCCCGTCACTTAACTTGCTAAAGCAAGAGCAACTCCAGCTAGCTAAGGCTAGCTTTCGTGACAACCGTTCGCCAAATGAGCTTTTGACATGTTCCAGGGTCACCGTCATCGACAATCCCTATTAGGACCTTTAGATCGACAACCATACAAAAATCATGGAAATGGGTCCCTCCCTCGCAGAAGATGCACTTTTGGAAGTCTTATGACAATATAATCCTCCAATTTGGACGGGAGAAAGGCCTTGCGATACGTATTGTTAGGTGGATCACAGCTGAAAGTTAGACAGCCTTTTCCTTGGTTTGGTTCAAACCTGCATTTCCCTTGAACTTTTTTTGGGCATTCATTCTAAGTTTCATTGCTACTGTAAATTTTGGGAAAAAGATGGAAAAAGCGGGCATTCTAACTTTACAGTAAGGGAGGGCATATAAATCCATAATACTTAAACATTTGCACGTAGAGAGAGGGAGAGAGAGGGGGAGAGATAGAGAGCAACTGCTTTGATCATAACTTGGAAGATACCCTCCAGCAACCAAAGATCTGATCTGATCTACACGGAACGCGCCAACCAAGCTAAGCCTGGCGGCCCTGCCTCACAAGCGCGGAAAACGCTTCGTTGTGAAAAACCATTACGACCTGCCACGCTCATACTTCAAACCATTCCAAGGAGTTTAATCAATGCTTGAACCCTCCTAAACGCGTAAACAAGAGGAGACACGGTGGCTGTTGGAAGATCTTTTGGATATCCTGGCTTTCATCATGCGGAAACTACATACTTACTCTGAGGGCATTCAATTGCTGCCTCCGTCGCTCTTGCAACCTACACCCACTGTTAAGTCATTGATACAGCACACAAACATGCCCACATGCTTTCCTGCCTTCTGCCTTTCTCCGGCAGGCCGCCGACCGGAACTCAGCGTCCAGTGTTTGGTTTCCAAGCTACGAACATTCAAAGGCGAAGCGTCTAAGCCAACTGCATCTTTCTGTTGCCTCACGGTCAGTAGCTAGCCCCAACACTTGCACATTTTCAGCGCCCACATCGAGCCTGTCCAATGGCAAAGAGTCACTCACGCGCCTTGGGTACGGGTATGGCTAAGGGCCATAACTCCGTGTGCGGGAAGTGTGGTGAGAAAAAAACACACACATGACATGCTGAACATGAAAACCGATCGTTTGGTTCCGAACCCTTTAAGGTCGGAGCGAATTGAAACAGAACCCCCGATGGGCATCACGTCTATCCTGCTGAAGCAAAAGCAAAGGTATCGGTATCGCTCATGGTGCTCATTGGCTCTGCTCAGGGTCATGGACAGTGTCCCGAAACATCAAGAAGTTATGGGATGCTGTTGAGTCTTTTTGTGTCAGTTGGTCCACTATAATAGTCCAACACAGTCCACACGACGGAGGCGGCCTGTAGACTGCAGACTTGATGATGCTTCAGATCAGTGGCTGCTACAATTGGAAAAACAAGGAATACACCAGTCTGACGAGCCCAGTGCGAATTGGTTGCCCTATGCTCATCTTGGCCGCTAAGCTATCCAAGTTAGGGGGGGCTTGTGCCATGGTTCAGCCGTTAGTCTCTGACTTCAATATGTATGTGCCTTGGTGCCATGGACCGATGTGATCATTCCTGACCTTTCATAAAGCCGACATGCAGAGGCAAGGATCCAAGGATCCAAAAAGCTGGACATGACTGAATTCAGTAAACCAAGCACTCGTGCTTGACCTCTCCTCGTCTGACAGGCCACCAGGCGGCAGTGGAGTTGGACTCACCAACAGTGAGCCATCCGCTTTCAAGCCCAACCTCCTGCGGATACAGCAATTTCAAGCCCCCTTTGATTTATATATAGAGCTGTAACAGGTCTCACTCATGAGCCTGAGCCTGTGAAAGTCTTAGTAAAGTCACACATTGCCACATCTATACTATTGACGTTAGTCCACCTAAATCTATCTCAGACACACTCGCTCTCTCTCTCTCTCTTTCTCTCCCTCTTGTTGGCTGCCATTGATTTTACGCATTGCACCAGTCAAGCAACTCAGCCACAATCTTTTTTGTGCTTTGCTGCAAACATGTTGGGATGACCCATGCAAATGGTCTGCATCTGCCCCTGGCAAATTGTGTGGCCTGAACTGGGCAGTTCCGATCACAAACCTACACAGTCAAGAGTCAAGCTCAGGACTAGACTAGACTCAAGAGTGTGCCAAACAAGTTCAAACCCCATCACTTGCAAGACCCAAAACAACATACAAATCGAGAAAGAAACGAAACACCATCGGCCTGCTAATGGCTACAACGGATGGTTTGGAGCGTTGAGGCACCAAAAAGCCCGAAACACGATAGATTGTGGCATGATCCAACTAGGGTGTCTGCGCGTTGGAAAGCTCCTGAGAGAATATCAAACTACTAAAGCACTCTTGTAAGCTGCCAATAAAATGTGAAACTGCACATTTCATGAGCGTTGGTATGTCCCACATCCTCGAAGTCACCAGGCCTTGGCGGCCTCAAATTTCTATCAAATCATCTCCAGGAAACATCGAGAACTAGCAGCAAACATCAAAAGTGTATCATTATGCTGTGGTGAGGACGGTCGTGGGCTGTTGTTCTCGAAGCTGCCCAATGGATCCTTGCAATATGCCCAAACATGTCGAGTCAAGCCCTCGAATTGCCAACACTGTGCGAGGACAACTGAGCCTTGATAGAATGTGCCTCGCTCACTTTACCTGAAGAAACTTCAAACAAAACAAATCAGTGAGTAGAACGGTGCCTGCTGGTCTCTTGCTATACATCTCAAACTTCCAACACGTCGATTCTGACGTGAGCAGCCTTCTTCAGGGTGATTAAAAGGCTCCAGCGGCTCCACCTGTGTGGGTAGGCTCGGTCGCAAGGACTCGATTCGATCTCGCACTTGCCCACTTGGCTTAGCACTTCATCCACAGGCTGCAGCGCAGCCGCAGGTGGACGGTCTGCACCGCCAGATCTCTTGGCTGACCTTGGTTCAACACCATCACTCCGGTAGCACATTGCAATGTGGTGAGGGAGCAGCAAGATTTGATGGAGTGGGTGTGGTGCCTTCGTCTTTGCGGACGCATCAGAATCACCCATAGCTACCCCTGCAATCCCCTAAATCACTCTAAATCCACAGAAGTTGATGGAGTCCAACAACCACAAAGAAGTATCTATCTGCCATACTGTCCATGACCTTTACCGGTGGTAGAGTCATAGATATCCATTGGATCCCATACTGCCCTAGGTCCGAAGCCATCTTCTTTTGCTGTCCATTCCTCCCATTCGACCATGTAATCATCATCACTTGGATTCACTTGGTAGATTGGTGGACATAGTAGATGCTGATAAAGGGCTTCGTCCACCGATATCGTCATCATCCTCTTCGGTATTGTTGATGAAGTTGATTCCGATACTAGGTGAAATGTCTTTTGGATCTTCATCATCTATGGGGTTTGAGTTTGAGATCGGATATATAGTGTAACAAGCAAAGCGCAAGGTGTAAAAGCAAAGTTCAAACCAACCCTATTTGAATGATGCCAGGAATTTGATGCCGTGAAGGGAACAATTGATGCACCGAACCTCTCCCTCTGCAAGACCCTCCCTCTCCTGCAAAAAAGGCTCTGATCACGTTGCTGCGGCAATAATGCCTGATGAGCATAGATGAGCCTGGCACTATTTGGAACGGGGAATCGGTTTGTTGCTCGCCACGTTGACACGTTATGTCTCTTTCAGGTTGGCAAAAGCACCACGCCAAATTGCAGCTGTAGAACTTCGGAACGCTCTAAAAACACCTGAATTTTGTTGACATTATTGACCTTCCAGCGTGATTGCACCTCATTTATGGAGCTAGCGTCCGCGATGGTACAAGAGGAGAACGCTGGAGCGTGACAGCTCCGCTGTCATTTTCAGAAAGCAGCAGTGCGAACACCACTAGTGCTCTGACCTTGGCACTCTTTTGCAACTGTTCGCTCAACGGCCCTCATGGCCAGGTTTGAGCAATGGCATGCAATGCGCGATCAGGGTTCATGTCTCACATGGTGCGTCCAAATGATTCTCACACAATTGCAATCTCTCTGTTGAAGAACTGTCACCCCACTCACAGCAGAATCCCGTCTCCGAACTTTCGGGTGTCAAACTCAAAGCCAAATGGCAAACGTGCAGGCGCTGCGCTATCAGCAGCAAAAAGACCCAAAGCCCCAGCGCCCTTGGCACGAGACCAGTCTGGTTGGAAGGAACGAGAGGCATCTGACACCGAAGCATCGAAGATGTTTGCTCCGCGGAGTTCTTACATCAAAAACCGCCTTCACTAAACACCAACACTAGGATTCTGCCAGACTAAGCCACCAACTTTTGCATGCAGTTGCCTCAGCTGCGGGCCAGACCTTTTGAAGGCCGCCCGCATTATCATAGTGGTAATCTTGTGAATAAGGTGAAGTCATACAACAAAAATTGCACTCAGCTGGGTGTGGGACCTGACTTTGTCACCTTAGCCAAACATTCAGGCCCTGCCGGTGCGAAACGGCCCAAGTTGAAAACACTGCTCACTGGGGGGTGAGCCATTTGCTGGTAAACCTCGCCAGGAAGCAACAGCAACAGCAAAATGGTTCTCCGCGTTCTCTCTTTCATACCAAGGCAGTCAGATCAAGGCACCTCTAGCAGCTTCGCTGGGAGACAGGTCAAACACCTAGGAAAAAGAATGCATGAGAATAATTCTCAATTTCAATGCAAACAACTTGACCTGTACACCTTGACAAGGCAGCTAGAATCTAGACACACTTTACTGAAACACCTTGCCACATGTCAGCTGACTTTATGACGTTTCAACTCTTCCCTACGTCTCTTATTGCTCATTACCTGCTCCAACCATATACAGGAGTTCGGTGCTTTGAGTCTGAGAGGTTAAGTTTATCCGTGTCTTTGAACTTCCTTCTTCCAAGATGTGGGCCTCCTTCGAACACATTGCCTCCCCGAGCCGAAGCCAGTTACAGCACCATCGCCAACAATCCGTGAAACCAAAAGGTTCGACCAACAGTGGCTGTCAATTGCTTGCATATGGCATATGGAATCATGTTATCAACGGATGGATATCAGGGGGCCCTCTGTCTGCATGTTTCGACAGGATGGACACAGGGAAGGACAGGGCATCTATCATCATGACCAACAAAAAGCTCTGCTACAGCCAATGCGCAGATGGGCCGGGCTGCGTCGGTCGCCGCCTGTCTCATCTTGGCACGACCGTATGCTGGACCAGTTGAGGGCATCAGCAGTTCCTTTTGACAGCTCGCGCTGGGCAGTTCTTCTGCCCTCAGAGGCTCGACTCAATATAGAATCAAGCCGCTCATCGAATGGCGCCTAACACCTTCCACTTGCCAGGATGTCCCATCCCTCACAAAGCATTTGAGCCACCTGTGAACAGGCGATGCTATCTGTTTCCGTCTGCACCCTGTTGTGTGCCACAAATGACCAGCCTCGTGAGCGATTGGAAGTGGGGCTGTCCGACCTTGCGGGTTGCAAAGCCTATCGTGGACAAGCCACTGATAGACCCGCACAGCAATCGCACAGCAATTTCTGTTGAACCGCTAAACCATTTACAGTATCTGGGCTGTCTCACTCCAGATCCAAAGGGGCATCTCCAGCCTGAGGACTTCATACCATGCAAACCGTGCGAAACTCATCCGCGGTTGGATCCTCCTTGACATCCCCATGCTCTGGCTCAAACCGAAGCAAGAGGAGGCATCTGGCCATCCGACTTGAGGCCATAGCCCCAGCCATATCAGGCTGTTTCAATGGAGGCCTAGGTGGCAATGTCCGTCAGCTAATGAAATAGCAAACAACACTGAAAACAAGAAAAGGGGCCGCTGGGTTCTTCAGAGTCCAGGAGCTTTTGGAGCTCCGTTTTCAAATATATGTATAAATATCTTAGCCGCTCTTCGAACAGGT
>CAXAMN010028262.1:306915-329302 GCA_963970005.1 Durusdinium trenchii | reverse complement strand
AGTAGGACCCATGCAATCCCAGAGAGACCTAATCGCCAAACATCTCAACCAGGGAGAAACACCCAACTCTACCTCCCCCCGCCGGTTGGGTGGTCGTCGGATGTCACCTCTCTCTGATCTTCCCCCCGGTGTTCCAGTGCGCCAGCTGGAAAGGGGAGAGCGTGGCGGGCCCACCCAAGGTGCCAGTCTTGGGCGGTGTCCAAGTGCCCCCCAACTGGATGACTTCTGCAAATGAATTTCGGGATGGTCCATCGGCCAAGTTACTCTTAGATTCAACATGATCAATATAAACGTGAGGTTTAAATTGAGCGGCGGTCAACCAAAAGGTGCCGACGAGGTGGGAACTGTCGGGCTGTGGAGAATATCCTTTCACCAAATTGGTGGCCGCGCTATCGTTGTCCACAAATAAGATAATGGATCTCTCGCTAATGAGCGGGGCCCAGAGATCAAGGGCCCAGAGTGGGGCAACAAGTTCCAATTGTCCCATATAAGATTTCCGGGGACGCCAGGATTCCACCATAGTGAGAGGAACTTCCTGAGCGGAATACAGCAGCTGCTGGGATTCCGGAATGAAGAGAACCGCTCCGACTAACCTTTGCGGTTGTCTGTCGGGAACGTCTGAAGCATCTGTATACAAGATGACTGGGGGGCGGTCAACGAGGAATAGTTCGCGTGATGGGCACATTTTGAGGAATGCAAGCATCATGTGGAGTGACCATTTGAGATCAGGGGTCAGGCCTTGAAATTTGTGTTGGGAGTACTGTCGCGCCCGCAAAGGGCCAGTGCAGCACCTTCCCACTTTGCCAAACAATGTGGAGCACAGGAAACCAAATTTCCCGACAATACTGGCTGCGGATGCGGCCGACAGCTGCCCTGAGTCCAGGACCTGATTGATAGTGTCGCAGAGATTGGTAACTCTGGACGGCTTGGCCTCCAAGAAAATCCTGCGCTCAGCCGCTAAGCTCTGGGTAGAAAACATAATGCCCAGGATTGCGCAAGTCTCCGAGGGGGTTTGCGACTTGTCAGGGTCCAGTTGAAAGCCAAGCTCTGTGAAGAGAGCCTTGATACAAAAGATAGCGGAGTCAACAGTGGAAGCAGGCTCCAGGCAGAAAAAGTCGTCAAAGAAGTGATCTGAAAAGGTGTGAAACAATCGGGTTGAACAACGCGATATCCACTCTGCGACCCGACAGAAGTTAGGAACTGAGTGGCCGGCACCAAAGGGTTGTCCGTACATCTCATGAAGTGAGACAACATCACTGACTGGGTCGTACACTGCGGTAATCGCGAACCGGACGTCCGCTGGATGCAGAGCTATCTGCCGATACGCGGATTTCATGTCCTCCGTTGCCAGTTTGACAGACGGGAAATGTGCTGCTAGTGCACGAAGCATGACGCCGATGTAATCGACCATGGTCATTGGCACCTTCTGCAAGCGATGTGCCATCTGGTTTACTCCCGATGCAGTGTGGTCGTCTATTCGACGATACTTGGTGCCTTGAGCCAGGCCGAAACTCGGGGTGACTTGAACTTCAGCACCGTACTTTGCATGAGCCTGATCTAGTGTGAGGGCTGGTCCCATGGTCCCTGCCGCCACTTCACGTTGGGTCTTCTCCCAGATGGCTTGAGCCAGCTCTGGGGGGCCCTTTTGGGCCATGTGTCGGACTCTGTCGATCATGGCCAGCGAGCGTTCCTGGCACCCGTTGAGAAAACTCTCTCGAGACATGGACGGTCGGACTTCAAAGGGTTCGAAGAAAGGGGATAAATGTGCTCTCCCCGTAATGCGCATCCCTTCCAGGCACAGAGTCGGAACTTCTGTGTCCTCGATGTGTAGAAGAGTCTGCAGGCGACTCATCAGACATGTGTTGGGCCGGACACTGAGCTTTTTGGCCGTCCATGCCGCGGAGGCGTTAGCGCTCGCCTGCTCAACCTCGAGCTCTGCTTTGAGTTTTCTGACTCGCGCTAGCTGTTCCAGCCGAAAACGAGTCAACGCTGCGGGTTCTTCCCGCAATGCATCCAGGCACTCGAGGTGATCTTTCTTTAGGGTTTCCATTGTGGAGAAAGGATGTTTCAGCCTGCGTGCTTGGTTCAAGTGCAGCCTCGCGTCATTTAACCCGCTAGGTATAAGCTGCTGCCGCTTCCCGAAGCTGGGTTGCTTGGCCGCCTCCACGGCCTGCGCGCGTGACCTCGTACTCTCAACTCCGGCGTTCCCCAACATCATGCCCTCCGGTGCTCCGGTGGGGATTTCGTCTGGGGCGCTTGAGACGTCTGAGGCACGGGTTGCACTTCTCCCATTTGCACGTTGGACAGTTCTGACTCTTCCGGTCCTGGTGGTCTCACCGTATCCGGAGGAACTGGGGGATAGACTCCCCAGGCTTCGGCGAGGGCACATGAGAGGGGTGCATTGGGGCCTGAGAAGACTTCAATGAACGAGTGAATACGGCTTCGTGTGTCGTTTGACACTGCTTTCGCATATGCATTGCAGAAGCCCACCGGGTACTCCCTTTCTAGGCCTGTCGCAAAGGATGTGACCCTCCCCTTCTCAACTCTTGGCTTCCAAGAGAGGTGGTGTCTGCCTGTGCGTGTGCAGACACGGCTATTACTACAAATCAAGTTTAAACTACTATGCAAAGCGGGGATATTGTGGATGAGGACCTGGGCTTTCCTCCTCTCACTCCCTTCAAACATACACGAGTGATATTCCGTGGCCCACACCCCCTCTTCCGACTCTAACCTCCTCCAGGACTCTAGGTCTCTGGCAATGGAGTTTCTCGGATGCTCCAGGGTGAAGAACTTCCCCGATCGCTTGGCCTCCAGGCAATTCAAAGCGGCCATGTCGGCCATCTGCGTATCCAAATCTAGTTTACGTCTTTTGGAGACAGGGAGTTTGGCTATTACCTCTGGAATACCCTCTGGAAAGTGTGAGCTCCTGAGAGGTGTTGGGGGGTTTTTGACTCCTGGGATTGGTCTTTCACGGGCTCGGGAAAAGGTGCAGCAGTTCGGACCCCAGTGCTGTAGGTCTGAGGTACCGAGGTCCCGATGGAGCTGTTTACGGTGTTGAAAAACATCCCTTCCCCTCAACAAATCCCAGGGTTCAGCGACCTTTTTCTCCTCTCGTCGGAGGCTCTCTGTCTTTAAAAACTCTACACCTCCCGGAGCGCGGGCCGCTCGCACTCCCGAGAGGAGTTGTCCCTATTTCTTGGCGTCTTTCCCTCCTTTCTCCTTCTTGTGATCCTCCTCCCGCTTGCGCTTCTGCTCACGCGACTGCTGCTTCTGCTCCTTCCGAAATCCGGGAGGGATCTGGCAGCGCGGCTCGTGGTGCTTGCGGCAGACGATGCACAATCGGGGCCTCTGAGGGTCGCCTCTCCTTTCCTTGGTCAGGGTGGCCTTCTGGCTGCTGGCTGAGGAGCTTCCAAAGCGGTTCCGTGGCGAACTCCCTGGTGTAGTGGCTCAGGCCTGCCTCCACAGAACCTTTTCCCTTGGCCACCCATTTCAGGATCTCTCCAAAAATCTCCCTGTCTGCACGACGCGCCTCATTCATTGTGGGGTTCCTCATGCCCTCTGCCGTGACTCCACGCAGGCTGGCGATGATCCTCTCCCCATATGCTTTCACTACGTCGTACTTGCAGACATCTAGGATGTGAAAAGCCCTGGCTCTCAACTCGAAGAGATCCTGCAGCGCCACGAGGTTGTCGACCACGACCGTCTCCGGGAACTCGACATCCGTGTCGGTCATCTTCAAGTTCTTGCCATCGACCACGAGCTCCTTCTTGTCTTTCGGCAACCTTCCAGCTCGCCTCAACCTTGATTCAACCTCCATCGACACGTACGACTCCCAAGCAAGGTGCTGGAACGTCCCGTTCGGCATGAAGGTCGCCTGCACTTTGGAGAGCGTGTGGAGCGAAGGCCTTTCCCTGTCTGACCTAGCTTCGGGCATGTTGGTCTCAACCGCCTTGTCCTCCAGCTCCTGGGCATAGGCCAGGGTAATCTTGGACTTCCCTTCGCCCTCTTCTCCGGCCAATCTCTCCAGCTGGCGTTTGGCCACTTGCGTGGCCAGCCCCCAGAGCTTTCGAAGGCAGCCTGTGTCCGGCTCGGACTTGTAGTCCTCCCACGACAGGATCACCGGCTTGTCGTAAACCACGATCTCGTCGTTCTCGTCGCGGTACCCTCCCCTCTTCCGCAGCACCTTCTTGAGGTAGTCCTCAAGATCAGCGTTGGACGGGAGTCGGTATGCCATGGCCTCGAAGGTGCTTATCTTGTCTGCGGCCATGACCAAAAAGTCACTCTCATGGACCTCGAAGCTCACCGCGGCTCGTCCGAAGGCCAGAGTCGACTTTGCATCCGCCATCTCGGCAGGAACTCCGGGACTCCGGGGGGGGTGTTTGATCCACTCATTGGGGCATCGGCACATACGTCTACAATGTGCACCCATCACGTCCATACGAAAGGACATGGATCCCCAATGGAAACTCCAGCATTGCATGAAATCTTGCGAACTGGGTTGCATGGCTACATGGTTTAAACAATCGCCCTGGCACCCGAATTTTTTGCATCGTATCGGTCCACAGACTCAAATGTCGTCCTCTAGCACCTCTTCACTGTGCAGGGTGCACCTGTGCCTACTCGAGAGGTCGAAGCCTGGCTCACTTGGGTTCAGGTGCCCTTGTACTTGATCGCCCCTGCATCGCCGCCCGCAGCGAAGGACAGCCCGGCCGCCCTTCACCAACACGAAGTCACATAGCAAGGGGCACGTGGATGACTCTGCGTTCTTTCCGAAGCACTTGTTGCAGAGCTTATAGTCCACGCCCCAGCTGTGGTCCACTTGCAGTTCTGCGAACCTTGATCCCTGGCTCCCACTTCGGTAGGCCCTCGTCTCGCGGAGAAGGTTTGTGAATCCTCCCCGCTCCTGAGGCCAGCTGCACGAAAGTATGGTGCATCTCCAAATCGGTAGCCGCTGGATCGCCTTCGCTGTCGTCGGAGTCCGGCCCCAGCTCAACTCCGTTGGGTGTGGTCTCAACTTGCTCCAGCGGATGATCTCGGTAGTGTTTCGTCTTGGTCTCCTTCTCCTTCTCCAGGGTCACCTCAAGCTCCTCCAGGTCTTCAGCTCCCGCGCCCCGCAGCGCAGGTGGGAGTTCGGTGACAGGGACCGCACAGTCTCCGCTGATCTGGCGTTCTCCCTGTTGATCCTCCGTGCATACGACGGCGCGCGTCATGGCTTCCACGCCCAAAATCGCCCCGCCGGACTTAGGTAGCCTGTCCTCCTCAATGAGGGTCTCGACCGTGGCCCAATCGGGCTGTTGCATGCTGTCTAACTCCCGGCCCTCCAGGGTCTGAATAATTAACCGCTCCACGGCGGATCTGGTCCAACACCTCTATCTGCGCCTTTAGGACCAGAATCTGAGACTCGCGGAGATACAAATCGGGCATAAGCTCCGAAGGATCTTTCCAGGCTCCCTGGAACCTCACCGTTCTGGTGGTGACTTTGAAGTGGGTCATGTAGGTCGGCGTGGTGGATTTGCAGCTGTGCCACCTCAGGCGTAATGCCTGCTCCCTGGGCATGATGTGCGGATTCCCACCATCTATGTCGGCCAGGAGGGCGTTTTTCACCGTCAAGGTGTCCTCCGAGATCAAAGGGGGGTACATCTCCCACCCCTCCGTCTTCCCGGCCGCCCTGCCAACGAACGTGTGGGTGCGCCAGTCGTGGCCGTGCATCACCAGTAGGAGCTCCACCCACCTGATCAGCCACTTGTCATTGTCCGGATGAACTCCCAGTAGGCTTGCCGCCCATGTCCTGGGGCCGGACTTAGTGTATGCAGCTTTCGCTCGAAGTCCCAATACTCCCGCACTGCCAACCACCCGGCACCACTCAACATCTCTCATGGCGGTTCCTGCCAGGTCCGAGTGACGAATGCTGGATTGGGAGCACAAACGAAGCTTGCCGCAAGCAATGCGCGTCTGCAAGTCCCGGCTTTCATCCAACACCACCTTCTCCAGCCAGCTCAGAAAACGGATCTCGAAGAAAGGCGCAGGTTTCCTTTCCGGTGACTTGCCAACGTAATCGGAACAAAGCCTTCGGACGCGGGGGTGCGCAGAGCCTGGTGAGTGGTACCCAAAGAGGCCGCCGAAGTACTCAACGGCGTAGAGGAAGCTCCGAGGGGTATAGAATCCCACTCCCTCTTCGATCATGCTGATGACGAATGCCTGTATGGCCTCTAGCCCCATGATCTTGGGCCCGGTGACCGAGGGAGCCCCGTGTTTAATCTCGTAGGCCTGGACGTACCTCTCCAAGAGGCGAGCATACCGAAGAGCTGTGCCGGCCGACTTGGGATCAGTGTACTTATGGAAGAGTGCATAGTCGATGATCCCTTCTTTCGAGCTCACTGCCTCTACTAGGTCCATCTCCACCTCATGGATCACGAGCTCCTCGAAAAGGTGGGTTGCAAGCTTCCTGAACTCCTCGAGTTTGGTTTCCTCGAGGGGGCGGCTCCTACGAGGCAGGCTCAAAGGGACATACGGCACCGTCTGGGAAGTCCGGGCTTCTGGGTCGGGAGGCCGGCCCGCCTTCTTGGAGAACTCTCCGAAGATTCCAACTTCGCCCAGTCCTCTAGCGACTTGCTCCGGGTCCAACTCCGGCTCCACCACTCTGGCGCCTGACGATGGTCGTGGCTTCTCTTCCGTCTCCTCCTCCTTCACTCGCACCTGCGGAGCTGGAGGGGTTGGGTTGCTGGCCTTCTTGACGAAGCCAAGGGGCGAGTGCGCCGCCCCGAGCGCCCAGGTGGGTGCATCCCGGGAAGAACGATCTGATGACAGATGTGGCGTGGAAGCGGCGGAAGAAGAGCCCTCTGAACCTGCGGGCACCCTAGAGGGCTTCTCCGCCTTCTTTTCTGACGCCCATCCTGGAGGGCCCACCCGGGAACTCTCAGGTGGCCGCTCCTCCGACTGAGATTTCACTGCGGTGTCTTCCGCGTCGCCTAACTCTCCTTGGAACTCCAAGGGTCGATCGCCTTCCGAGCCGCTCCGGATAGCTTCCAGGATCTCGCTCGAAGGGACCCCGCTCTCGATCATCCTTGCGATGGCGGACCAAGCACCGGCAGCAAACAGCCCGCTCGTCTTGCCTAGCTTTGCCCGGTCCTTCCTGGGGGAGACCGCATCGATCCTCTTCGAGCCGGGTCCCCTCCCCCGGCTGCCGCTTCGACCGCGTCCTCGAGGGGGGTCGAAAATGGTCACAGGCCTGCCGGCTTGGGGCCTTCCTTGTACCCACACTGGAACTGACATCCCCCCGCTGATTTAAAATTCAGGGGAGGACCGTTCGAGTGCGGGACTTGACCCAAAATGGCCACGTTGTTCGTCCCGCTGACCAGACATTTACTATAGTACCAGGGGCACAATCTGTATATATGTAAATAACAGAGCAAGTCCTCGAGTTTTGCATTGTTTTCTTGCAGCAAACTCTTCAACTTGTAAGTCTTGAGCTAGTTTTGCAGGAAGAGAAGATGACTGCGGTTAAAATTCAAAAATCAGTGCACAGCAAAGTGGTTTTGACTGAATTTCAGCTACAATGTGCCGCTTCATGGGCTTCTTCTGCTCCTGCAAAAAGTTGTTCCTTTTTGAACACCTTCCCATGTATACAACGTTTGCAATCCTTCGTTCTGCACAAGGTTTCCAAGGTTTATTCATCTTCTCCACGGTCCACTATTCAAAAGCATCCTGTGGTCGTGCACAAGAACTTTGCTTAGACTCAGACTTAGGCAAGCATCCTTCTTTACATACATGTTGTTGCTTTTCTAAACCTTCAATAAGCGCCACAATTCAAACATTTTCGTTTCCCAACCCTCTTCCTTGCAAACCTTGAGAAGTGCTGTCATTGTATTTCTGAATCCCAGTGCTACAGCAGCATAGGGTCTGTACAGGGATGATGTCCTAGGCAGAGGCAGGGCTATGTCTCCCAAACTCTAGAATTCAGAGTCTGAGACTAAGCTGAAACTACTCCAAGAATATTTGTGACAGCTTTGGTAGCAAGTTCGGGCATGGATAGCATTTAGGTCTGATGTCCTTTGAAAGGTGAACTGCTGGAAGAACCGGCAGTTGGCATCACGCTAGTTTTCACGGCCAGCAGGTCTGATCAGGTGTCAGCTGGCTGTACTCGTTTGGTTTCCACTTTCACTTAGAAGATTGAGAAGGCTGAAGAGTAGCTGCAAAGCCAAGATTTCATGGAGATCGGATATGAAGCAGCTCAAGGAGGTTGATTCAGATTGTTTCCAGCTCTGCGGCTCTGCCTGTTTGCAATGTGTGGATTGATTTATTACGTTTTTGGACTAGGCAGGCCGCAGTGAACGGATGCAACATGATAATTACCTTCTGCAAAAAATGCAAACAACATGATTTATATTATTCCACATTCCACTATTTGCACAATGTCAGCGACAAACCTCAGGCCGAATGTTCTCATCCGGTTCATTCTCTCCTGCTCGACAGATTGTCAAACATGACATTGTACAACTACCATATAACCATATACAGTAACTACCATCATCATGTATGACATTGACATGTTTCATGCTTAACGTATGCATGGTGATACATGCTTATGATCTTACGGTCCTCCTGCAACCTACAAATTCCAAAAACCAAGGCCCAACCGGGCCCAACCGCCTTGAAAAATTCCCCAGCACTGTCTCACAACGGCAATTTTCATGGACTGACCCGGTTGCGACCTATCATTCTCAAATACATCCTACCAGTAACTGCCAGTAACTAAGTATATATAGAGCTCGTGGAATTATCCATAACGGCCGTGAGTGTACATACATTTCTTGTTTAAGTCTTGTCCTTTTGGAAGGGCATCCTTGGTAATACGTTATCATGTTGTTTCTTTAAGGGTCTCCTTTGCACGCATTTCTATTTATGAAATTGGCCACCCTACACAAAGTGCACATCACCCTCCTTTGACACAGCCTTTGTCTTATATATTTGTCTATAGTTCAACATGCTGTGGCCTATTTTTATTGAAGGTGCTCATCTTCTGCAGAGTTTCTCCACCCCCCAAGCCTGTTCCTTTTCTTAATTCCCTATGATTGTCACACCAGCAGTAATGTACGTTTGTTGTTTTTATGCACTTTGGGGCCCTTGGACCTATATAAATAAATATGCAGTCGTGAAACATAGCCACAGTCCTTATTATATAATTAATGTTTCTTGTTGTGGGGCGTAGGGTTGTCCTCCTGCAAAACATTCGTATCATTTAAAAGGTCTTCTTCGCATTTGTTCAACGCTGACGCTCATCCTCTGTCAAGTCCTGCCTAAATGTCAAGCAGCTTTTGAGAGGATTTGAGAGGATTCAAGGAGCCGTGCCTGTGATTGCTACAGCCTGGGTTGGTGACAATGACCCCGTCCAGCGTCCACAGGACCTGAAAGCATATAATATCGATGGAAGACCTTATCCAGGCACGAGCAAGGTGATGACCGAAGTTCAACGGAAGACTTCTACATTGGCTGATGCACATATGGAATTAACTGGAGTCAATCACGCATTCAAACACCCCGGCTGGAAGGTTTTCCGGGCCCCACTTCTGCAACCCAGGTTACCTCAACTTGCTGAGACCCTGCAGCACTGGCATTTTTTTGGCGCTCGCTTCGCCATACAGTCTGAGCATTTCCGCTTCGAGGGAGGCCTGGTGAGCATTTTCCGGGAGAAGAGGGAGCCATGCCGATGCAGGCCGCAAACTGAACATGTGTGTCCCTCCAATATCTTCTTTGCTGCTGTAGCATTTGTCTCTTTCCGAAGTTTCACTGCCTTCATGGAGTCTGCGCCTTTGGTCAAAAACCATTTCCCTCGCCGCAAGTTGTTTCGCTGTTGTCTGCCTATAGAAATAGAAGGTGGCCCCAAAGAACGCTGGAATCGAAAAGCGCACGTGCCCACGGCAATCACTGACAAAGGCTTCTCCCGTTCTTGCAATGCAGAAACCAAATGGTCGCTGCAATAAAAAAGCTTGTTTGCCCCTCTTTGCACTAAGCTGCCTGTGTCCAAAGTAGTGGGAATTCCTAAATCTCTCGTAACATCTTGAGGGACTTGATCCAAGAATTGAAGCGAAGAAGAGCCTTGAATACTCTGAAGAGTCGGCGTTGGCCTCCTCTCACATTCTGTTGGCCACGGTTTCTCCTTTCGGAGCAGTGCAACGAAGAAGCCTCCGGTATTGGCGAGGAAAGGAAGACACCGCACACAGCGTTCGAGGTGCAAATCAGCACAATCAGGCGGCCACATTGAACGCCGAAAGCGTTTGCGTTGTGCTTTGGTGAGGCCTCCCATTGCGGGATCAACAAGTCCACTGGTGCGGGCCATACTTGTGAAAAGGGCTGTTATGAAGCAAAAGTGTCAGAAAACCACAAGTGAGGCCTGAGAAGCCCGGGTGATGCCAAGAGTTCAATGAAACAGAATGATGATCACATCTTTATTCAAGGTGTATAATGCACTTTACATTGGTAGAAGGCATGAAAGGCATTGACTGGCATTGAAAGGCATTTGACATGGTCAGCTCTATCATTCCGCTCTTTTCGCCTTCAGGGCCATGGAGTTCCTCAACAGTCCAAGTGGTGAGGCCAGGCCGAGTGGGCAGCCCCTGCAAGTCCGGGACCACTTCCAGCACGGCACCGGTTCGGAGGAGGAGGGCAGCAACCACCGCCTCGTTTTCCAAAGGGTTGAAGGAGCAGGTGCTGTAAGTCCTCAATGGTGCAACTGTGGAAGTGAAGATTTGTCTGCAGCCTTAAGCCTCAAGCCCCAACCAGTGAGGTAATTTTGGACGTGTTAAAAGGATTATGTATATTTATGATACATTATGACTATAAATGGCAAGAAAGTGGCATGCTAGCTCCGGGCTTGATTTCCAAGCGGTTTCTGCCTGTACTGTACGCAGGGACCAATAACGAATCCAAATATATACCAGAAATCCAAACGCGAGCAGCAGCCTTTGATGATCACACCAGTACTCACATCAGCAGGTTCAGAAGAGAAGCACAGATCCACCGGATAACAGCGAGCAGCAATGTTTGCAGCACCTTTGGGAATCACATAGAGGCAGCGGCATAGACAGCATAGACGTAAAACAGTTCAGAACTGTACAGCTTGGGCCACCCTTCTGGCCTCTTTCTATGTATAATAAGAGACGTTTCCAGTCTTTGTCTGTTTACATATATATATATATGTGTATCTATATATCTATATATATAAATATAATCAATCCTTTTGTTTGCCTAATTGCAACTCTCTCCGCAGCTGTTTGGGCAACAGGCCCGCTGTCATTCACAAGCGTGCAGAACTACAAAGGCGTAGCGGGTGCAGCTCTGGAGAGCTTCATGGAGGAAACGGTGGAGGGCCCGCATATAGCCTAGCTGTGAACTGGTAAGCCCCAACCAATGTCAATCCTATGACAACGAAACAATGCTCAATGCAAAAGCCGCACGCAACCGCCTTTTCAACTCATGGCCATGTCCTCAGTCCATTGGCGTCCTCGCCAGTCCAAGTACAGGCCTGAACCGAGTTGGCCACAACGGAACAATGCATACCTTCGACCAAATGGCTGCAACTACACTGCTTAAAACTGCTTCCCGGTTCACAGAAAGGTGCTTCTTCTCCTGCTACTTCGAAAAAGGCTGCTGTGATCTCAGCCACCTCGGTGTCGATGCCTAAGCACTGGGCTTCATACTCTGAACCATATATCTCACGGTCCAAAGCATCTTCTGGGTCCAGCAACAATCCGCCTCCTCCGGCTCAAAAAGTACCTGAACGCCGTACTCATCACCAAAGATCTCTCGATCCAGCGTGTCTTCAGCATCCAGCAATCGCACAAATGCTTCATCGTTGACTTCTGTCTTTTCTGATTCTTCAACTGATCCGTGACCTTGAAGGTAGTAGAAAATTGTCTTGCCCTTCCAAGGTCTCTCTGTCTTCCGGTGAGCTTCCAAGCTGTTCTTCCAGTTTGGTGTGAACTGTTCATCGGCGGTGCCGTCCTGGTACTCCATGATGGTCAGTCGTGCCATGCTCAACTGATGGACCGGCACTGGGCATCCAGTCTGTGCTGGACTGAACATGGAGGCCCGGCCCGTGGGTTGACATGATGTCTGGTCACTTCTGTATCGGTCACTGTCCAGGAATCACGTGGTCTGTCTGACCAACTGCGCATCACTGCATCGATCTCGGCATCTTCTGTCCTGGATGTAGTGTTTCCTCCTCCAACCATGTTCACAAAGCTCACCTTGGAACTGCCAGAACTGTCACCTTTTGCACTTGATTTGCCTTTCCGTGTCGGGCAGTTGCGTGACAAATGACCAATCTTCTGACATTTGTAGCATTTCACTCGGCCTTCCACAGTCTTTTTGAGTCCTCCGGTATTGAGCCCGCGCGACAACTTCTCCTTGTTGATGTTCTGCCTGGTCTGCTTCCAGGAGAGTAGGACGTCCACTGCATCCTGCTCTTCGATTGGGTCATCACCCAACAGTCCCTCGTCGTCTTCAGCTACGAGAACGTCTCCAATGTCGCCTGCATCGTCGTCCTCCGCTTCAGCATCAACAACTGCAGCATGGTGACCCTGACGACCTGAGTAAAGGCCCTCAGGATACGTCGTCCTCAAAGCAGCCGCGATGTCCGTCTCCTCATACGACTGTCTGGCGGCAACCATAACCACTGCCTTCTTGTCTTGAGGTAGTCGGGCATTCCTCAACAACCCCGGGCAACCGATGGCAGGCGTACGCCTTCCGCTTCTGCTGCAGAAAACGCTGCACGTGCCTTCCCAGTGTACTGCGATGTTGATTCGCCACGGTCAACTTTGAGATCAAACACCCGATCCAATACCTCGCCCAAACGATCATGCACAGCCTCCTCAGGAAACCTGTCGTCCAGCACTTGGTATATCAGATCTTGTCCGCCAGCTTGTTCCAGGTCGTCCATGTTGACAGCATCGAAGGAACGAAGCGCTGTCCCATCCAGCATCGTGAACAGCATAGCTCCGAAAACAGATTCATCTGCCCCCTTTGCTCTCTGCACTGCCAGATAGGCCCTCGACCATCGCTTCCACAGCTTGTAGTCTTTCTGTGGCTCGCTGCCGTCTCCACTGAACCTGCGGATGGCGGATTCGCCTTTGGTGTTCTCTGTCGTGCATCTTTTCTCGCAAGCGGGCCCCGAAGGGCTCCGCTACCAGTGCGAACTGCTAAGCCCCAACCAATGTCAATCCTATGACAACGAAACAATGCTCAATGCAAAAGCCGCACGCAGCCGCCTTTTCAACTCATGGCCATGTCCTCAGTCCATTGGCGTCCTCGCCAGTCCAAGTACAGGCCTGAACCGAGTTGGCCAAAACGGAACAATGCATGCCTTCGACCAAATGGCTGCAACTACACTAGCGCTCAAAAGGTTGGTGCGCACCACCCGACATGACATTTCATCTTCAAGTAGCATCCCCACAATTCCCCACATACAAGCTGGACGGGGCGCAGGGGACAATGCAGCGCCTCTCTAGAGAATATAGTAGCATCGAACCAATAACACTATGTAAAACAATATAGAAACTATATATATATATGTAGAGAATTAAGTCGTTTGCACACATGTTATTATAATACATGTTAGAATTGGGTTAAACATATGTTACTCATGTATACAAACATTGTATATATATATATATTTATTTAGTAAATGTGTAATATAATAGTATAGTATATTTCCTGCTAAGAGTGCTAGAGCTTGTCAATAAGACATACTGAATCTTCCGACACAGCAAGAGGGCAAAAACCCGTAATCTTACCAACGCGTTCTGCTGTGAATCATAAGGCCGCCAACTTTCAGCAAAGCCATTGCCCTCAAAGCAATCTGAAGCTGCCGGGAGTGAAGCTCTCTGCCCAAGTGCGGGCTCCATGATCGCCATTTCTCTGGATGCTTCCGCATTGTGCCATCTCCACTGCACGGCACATCACAAATGATACGATCAAACCCACGTGTCTTGTCGCCACAGGGTCCTGGGAAGGTCTGAGCCTTGTGTTGCACCACCGCCAATGAAGCAGCCCGCTCTTGCAACGTGCACCTCCTTGCCAAGACACAAGCGCGGCTGGCACTAAGTTCATTTGCAATCACTGCACCAGCCAATTCCAAAGCTTGCAATGTCTTAGATCCAGGTGCTGCACAAAGATCCAACACAACATGGTGAGGCTCAAGGCGAAGGACAGCAACCGGAACTGTGCTCACTACCTCCTGACGCGAAATACGTCCTTCAGCTGAGCTTTTCGTGAGCCACTGCCCCAACTGTGACAATGCGGACTTTGGATTCTCCATCTGTTCCTGTCTGAGTGTTTTCGCGTCGCAGCCTAGTGACATTGTCCGGGAAAATGGAAAGTACCGAGGAGCTGGCACAAATCGGCCCCATGCAGTGGTGCATCCATCTTTTAACTCCTGCGGTGCACTGTATGGGTGCCAGAATGGGTTGGCCACCAATCAGTTGTGCAGGTTTAGTCTTCCCAGATTTTGTCATATCTCACTCTCATCACTCATGGCTCAACACCCCTTGGGTCGGTGTATGGGCAATGTGCAGATTGATTTGTTCCCAAACCCACGCGCAGCACACGCCCCGCGGCACGCTCTGTACTTCTCGGCCGGCCCTATTGAATCGGACCTATCGG
This sequence comes from Durusdinium trenchii, assembly GCA_963970005.1. Taxonomy (NCBI): domain Eukaryota; class Dinophyceae; order Suessiales; family Symbiodiniaceae; genus Durusdinium; species Durusdinium trenchii. The sequence continues at coordinate 314,644 of CAXAMN010028262.1, read as the reverse complement.
CGGTTTTCGAGGTTTGTTGGAACCGTCCTCGTGGAAATGTTCCAGTTGGCTCCAGGCTTCTTTGCTCACACGAAAAGCAACAGGAAGCGGCTGCCGCAAAGAATGTGCTAACTTGGCCCACTCACTACCATCCGCCAAACACTGAGGCCTGGGAATGGCACATGGATGGGATTATGGGGTTTCTTAGTGTCTTGGGAAGTGCTCTGAGAAGGGCTTAAACCGGAAATAGACCATTCTGAGAATGACTCAAACTCATTCAACACAAGGTCCTCCCCTCAAACGACCATGAAAAATGCGCGTCAAACTTCCTGGCAGAAAATTAAAGAACTGAAAACGCATGCAGCCACCTGTAGTGCTCCTCGAAGCGGCGCAAACCCTCCGTGATGATGGTCCCAAAGCTATTCACATAAACTTCTTCAGTGCCCGGTGCAGGACCTTGGACTGGAAGCTTTGCTCAAATGGCTGAGATGCGGCTCTGACAACTTGCGAAGCTATCCGTCGCCTACATTCATTCATAAATGTCATAAGCATTCTTGCGGACAAAATGCAGTGAGGTTCGCCGGCTGCAGACTGCTTGCGCTTGCGCGAGAACAAATGCTTGCTTCGTGCGCGCTTCATTGGCTGCGGTCAGCTATGACGTTGAAAGCATGGCGACCACAGGGCTAGGCAGCAAAGCCAGAAACGGCTTTCAGAATGAGGTGGGAAGGATTGCCCACACCTGCGGGGATTGGCTCTCACAACAAACATGCGCTCACTAGCTCACGGGTGTTCACTGTTGTCCATCTAGGGTCCCACGCGCAACTGCTGGCAAGTCATGCGACGGAACCTGAACAATACCATTTAATTATATAACTTCCGAGCCAATTTGCTATTGACACCATTGAAGCCGCCCGCCTGAACATCAGGCTGCATTGGCATGGCAAAGAAACCGTCCTGTGTCTGTTTTTGGAGAATTTCTATGAATTTCTCAATATTATAAATTATAAAGAAAGTGGTCACGAGTCAGTGCCAAATAGGAAACAAACTTCAGGCACACAACAGGCGGTCTTGGCTATAGCCAAAAGGCATCTCCTTGGCTAGTTTGGGCATAAAGGCAATGTCACTGCACTTGCTCAGCGAATACAGTATCTTCCTCAGAGCTTGACCGGAAACTGGATGTGCTTCACATGCCGTCGGAGCAAGGCATCCATAACGGCCTTGCAGGCAAATTTTGGACACTCCACCTCAGCCTTGCATCAGAAGTTAGAAACTCGTGATGGGACTTGGGTTTGCAAAGTGCAGGGCTGCCTGCGATGAAGCAGCCTATCCTACTTTACCAACCCTTGCACACTGCTCACTGCTCAGGCAACATGGTCAGTCATTCAAGGGCTCAGCCTGGGTGTCGTTGCAGCCAGTTGTTCGCGCATGCTCCAGGATTGCCACACGATAACTGGGCGAGGTGGCAAAGCAATGGCATCTGCCAACCCCAAATGTACAAAGTAGGAGGCAGCAACCCGGTTGTAGAGAAAGCGTTCCTGCAAACCAAATCTTGTTTTTGCGAGGGCAAGCCCGGTAAGAGTAGCGTGGAGCAAAACGGCCAAGATCAAAAACACCTTGTTTGAGGCGTTGTCACACTAGGGACTCTGACTGCCTTAGAGCTTCTTCATCAGGTTCGGGAGCTCCATGCCTGAGATAGAACACCCAAAATTTTGCGAACACCGTGATGCAGATCTTCCAGCGAGGGCATGGGAAGTAAATTCCTAATATGGTTCACGGTTTTCAGAACCCTGCCATATCAAAAGGGTTCCCATTCTCGGAACTGCTGCTGGGAGGTGTGGGAGACTTGCCGAGAAGCTTCAGTCTAAGCCCTTTCTTGAAACCACCTGACCAGGACTCAGTCCTGTACTTGAGCTCCGTCCACTTCGTTCAATGATCAAGAACCAAGAACAATCAAAGCACATTGAGCTCCTTACGGTCATAAATGCTGACTGCCATTTCGAGAGGCAATAAACATGCCACCCAGTGCTCATCTGGCCGAGTTGAAGGGGTGCCCAACTGTGTGAAGGTCTCAACACTTGGCAAGCCCGCAGTTTGCAGCCAAAACTCTGCAGTTTCACCTTGATGTTCGACAATGCCCTGACAGTGTGGCCACAGCCCCATCAAATTGCAACATTGTAACATGACGTGCACATTGTGCAGCATGACTTCGGTGGACCCACGTGGATTTCCATCAACATTTGTCCTTTCCCGGGGCTGTGGTGAGAGCCTTAGCCACAGCTTCCTCTCAGCAATGGTTCGTGCAGAAAAAAGGTGCTGCTCCACGGTGAAGCATGTACAACCTTGGCATGTTATGTTTGCACCCTCAGCGCTGAACCTTTGTCCCAGCTTCGTGCTATTTGCGTGTTCTAGGCTTTCAGCTTTCCTACCGTCATGTACCATCTACGGCTCCACGCTCAAAAAAGCGCGAGCAATCCCATGGCGGGTCGCAGAATCTTGTATATAACCTTTTGGATTTTGGTGCCGTGCTTTGAGGCCATGGCTGATGCCAACCTTCTCAGTACAAGTTGTACCTTTTGGGCATCATTTGCTGCCAGCTCTCTCGCTCGCTCGCTCACTCACTCACTTATTCGCGCTCTCTCTCTCTCTCTGTCTCTCTCTCTGTCCGTCTCTCTCACTTCTCTTACAATCTCACATGATGTCACATGCAACAACCAACAAACACACCTTTGCCCGTTCCCTACTCCCAAGACTTGGCAGCAAGCGAGGCGTCAGTATGATCTCTGACAAACACTCCTCAAGCCGTATCAGGACAAAGCAAACGAAGTGCAGATTTGTGCTCCAGCAGTCCTGGCAGCTCTCATTGTCGTACATGACAAGCCTGCCCTCGGTGGTGTAACTGAAAGCTTGACACGGACCAGTGATCAACAGCATTGCTACCAAACGTTTTACATGGCCCAGCTGTCCCCACACATCCGAGCCTTATCACCCTGCTGCGGCTGGAGCTCGCAATAAAGCACCTGATTGCTGGTTTCTGAATCATATTCGGCAATCAGCTGTATGGAGTACAAAGACTTGTCTACTTGTCTCCTTGTTGCGGGGTTCTGTCGGAGCGTTGCCCGAGCCAAAGCATCTCAACTTGCTGTGGTCCCAGCGGAAATAGTGTTGGAGTCATCATGGTGTGCCAAATAGCCTGCCTGTCCAAAGGCTGCATTACTTGAGGCCAGATCCGGACTCTGGTTGCCGTTTCCCGTTCTCATTGACACAAGCACCGGACTAAAATCCGCCGGCTCGTCTTGGGAACCTTGCAATATGTGCTTGGATAGCTGGACTGCACGTGACCAAATGGTTTCAACTTGGAGCCAAGCACTTGCCAAGGGCCTACAGCATATCTGGAAGCTCGGGTACAAAGATTGAGTGACCTCGATTGTTGGAACCGCATTTGGCTGACTTGTCCTGAAGGAACCGGGCTGAGGCACCCTGATGCAATATGCCAATAGAAAGTGGGAGACAGTAAGGCTCGAACCAGGCGCACTGCCCTGGAAATGTCCAAAACCTTAGGCTCTCAGGCGCCCCCCCAAAATACAAACAACATCTGCATTGCACATGCGAGCTGTGAGAGTGAGCAAGTCTGGCAAGTCTCCTTTTTGCACTTACATCATCTTACATCGAGGTCTGAAATTTGAACATGGCAGTGCTGTGAGACGCACAAGGACCCGCATGATTCGAAGGAGTAAAGTGGAACAAAGGCACGGCTCACAAGTGCAAAAGCCGTGCGTCCCCAAGCTGCAAAAGTGGCAAGACAAAAAGTGGCGACATGAGAATCTCTACTGCATACACCCAAGGGCGGCTCTGGATGTTGAGAGACGACTCCAGTTTCATTGGAACCATCTGCGACACAAAGAAGGTCATCATCATGGCAATTTGGTGTCCCCTTGCCCCAATGCAAACAAGAGGCCAAGCATGGCCAAGACCGGAGACCAAGAAGACGACAAAGCCAGAGACGTCTGAGGAGAGACCAAAGTCATCTCTGAGTGGTCGAAAAATGCCGTGCATCAGCATCCTTTGCACTGGAAGATTCCACTGCCGCCAGAAGTCCTTCACAGTCCGAGATTGCCATAATCCAGGCCCAAAAATTGATTGCACGCTGAGCTGGTTGAAGTAGGAAAGCAAGAACAAGTAGGCCCGGTCAAAGGTGTAGAAGCCAAAAACCACACATCCAACGCCAAATGCACAAACAAGAAGCCAAATGCAGCTTGTTGTCAAGCGGCTTTCGGGAAGATGGTTGACCGCCACACCGCAAACCACCAACCCCAGCAGTGCAAATATCAACTCGTAGAAGACAGAGCGGTAGTGTGATTCATGCTCAGCAGCTCCCAGCACTTTCACTCGGTCTACGTCATGCCAACCTTTTTGCAAATCTCCATCTGCGGGAGCACAAAAAGAGCAAGACAGCCAAGGGCTGTGCAAATGCGTCGCTGGACAAGCTTGGGGCTGGGCACAAGAACGCATAAATTTAACCACAGCAAGCAGGCTGGCCACAGCAAAACACCCCAGAACTCCCAAAAGGACTCTGCGGCAATAGCAGCTGCAACAAAGAGGGCCAGAAAGCTCAAAGAGAAAACTGTCAGGCCCAGTGTGGCAGCTTTTGGTGATTCATACCTTTGGGCTACCTCGTCCTCCATGTCCATCTTCATGGCAATTTACAGTATTTCGCTTGTGACACTGGTTGGCCAACCTTGCACTGGCATGCTGAGCATGTTGAGGGACTCTCTTCGGTTCATGTTGAGAAGTGCTCAGGGTTTAAATTTGTCACTCTTGGGTGCTGTGTCTTTTGCAGGATAACCGTAATGTGCCAACTAACTAATTAACATGAAACGTGATGAAACGTGTGAGGGCAAATGGTTGCGGAATGTCAGTTACGAAAAAATCACTTGCGAGTTTGTCAAACGCCCGCCCGCCATTCCAAAAGTGGCTTCAAGATGCCCTTTTCCTCACGTGGCCTGACTATCACCAGGCCTCCCAGCCCAAGCTGCACGCTTTTCCTCAGCTACTCCGGCGTCAAATTTTTTCTCATGCACCTTGGCCGGCAAAAACTGAAAGCATGTCTCGCTTTCTCTCAAACCAACCTCTCGGTTTCATCCGGTCTTCATCTCTGCCCCGCTCCAGACATCAATCTCTATTCTCTATATATAGAATTACACTTGGTGAGGCCAACCGCCTGATACTGGCACCAGGAACCCTAATGCCTCCCTAATGCCCAGCCTGGACGGCCTTGGACACGTTATCTTTAATATTTCCTCATCATATACACAGGCCCCTTAGGTTTGGCCACTGAAGCTACTGGGCACGGCATGGCACACCACAAACTGTCTGGGGAAAGGGCTCCGAAGTACAAGCACACTCCGTGTGTAAACATCGACACCTGAGACAACATGGTGCATCTGAAGGGTAAAAAAGGATATGAAAAAATGAAGGTAAGGTCCCCTTCCCTTCTTCTTTTCCTAGATCGAGACCGGCTCGAAACATTGCGAGACAAAATTTCAAGAATGCCTTGAAGCAACGGAATTCTGCGAGATTGACACCCTGGCTGGTGATCGCCTGGCTTGGCAACCCACAATGCAAGCCTTTCAAAAGAAATTGCCCAAACCTGGAACTTGCAGTTCCGCACCATGATGAAGGGCACGAAAGAGAAGGCATGCTGGCATCGAGCTTTGGTGCAATCCGGCATGAAAACAATGGTGTGCGCCAACAGGACTGAATTAAGAGGGTTCTGAGAAGTTCCCCTTTGACTCACAATGACTCCTCGGGGCTCCTTTGAAAGGACCCTTTGGGGCACTGCGGCAGTACTGCGGCAGCACCTCCGCACCTTTGTGTTGGAACTCGAAGCCATTCACCTTCAATTGCCAGTTGGAGAGAGAGAGAGAGAAAGAGAGAGAGAGAGAGAGAAAAAACAACACACAATGAGATACAATGAGCATTCTTTTGTCAACCTGTGCCAGCACTAAGGGGTTGTCGGGTGTACATTTGGTGTTCCAAGCAAGGCTCCCAAGACACTTGTCCCCTCTAGAGACTCAGAAGTGTGTAGATTTCGATTGTGTCATGGCCCTTTGTCGCGGAAGAGGGTTCTCGTTGTGTAGTGCACTGTTTTTGGACTTGGATCAGGCTTTTCGCGACAGGCACGACGGCACGATAGAATCCACATGCATTCTGTGGTCCTAGGTCCAATTCTCCTGATGCTAGTGCTGCAGGTGCAGGAGATCAAACATGTTTGAGGTGCAGTGCTCTGGATACTGTATGCTGTCGGTGTTTTGAGAGCTCAGCTTGTGTCAGGCGAGATGAATCGTGAGGCGAGTCGCGCATATGGAAATGTCGCGGAAGTCCTGCTAACATCAAAGTGCAAACTTCGCAGGTGGAGAACTCTATGGACATCAGGCAAACTGCATAGCGTAGCAAACAGCACCTGACACGCGGATGTTTTGTGGAAGCTTCAGCGCTTGGTGGACATTGATGTGCAAATATGATGGCAGGTGCAAAAGTTGGTGGAGTCGTGCCATGACTGATTCCATGCGTCCTCATTTATATATGCTCAAATGATCTCAATGTGTGCTCTCGCCGGTGTGGTCATGTGCGTGTGCACCATCTGCATGTGTGTCCTCTCACATTCTTGGCGTAGAGTATCTGGCGATGATCCAACTCCAAGATCATTTACAGTACCAAGTTCGGTACACACCCAAAACTAATGTGTGTACCGTTTTCCAGATACCACACCGTGAAATGAGCCTCTTCCCTACACTCTACAAGAAGTGAACTCAACACGGCCCTCCAACTCCTGGGCTCCATGCGTACAGCGAGACTGTTACAGAGACGACCTGCGGAGATATGCCGCTGCAAGACCCCGGCAGTCCACCATTCTGTCTAAGTTCAGTTCCCTGTGCTCTTGGCAGATTGAATCACAAACACTTTTGATCTGGGGCGTGGCATCCTGGATGTGTTGAAACCAAGTCAAACCACATGACTGATGAGGCCTTATGATATGTTCCATGCTGGGATTGATGACAAATGTTATGAGGGTTTTATGTTGGTGCCACAACGCTTCAACTGCATGTGCGCTTGACCGAGTGCCCTTCAGGCACCTTGCATCTTTCGGAGCTTAGCTTTGCAAAGCCAAACACATTGTGCAACAAACTGAAGGTGACATTTGGGGATTCTTTAGGACCGCTTTCAGGTTCTACTTCTTCACGGTTTCTTTAGGCTTGCCTTTAGGTTCTACTTCTTTACTTTGGGGTTTCTTTAGCCTTGCCTTTGGGTTCTACTTTCTTTAGAGTTTCTTTTGGCTTGCCTTCGGATCCTGCTTCTTGGGTTTCTTTGGGACTGCCTTCAGGTTCTACTTTCTTTAGGGTCTCTTTAGGCTTGCCTTCAGGTTCTACTTCCTTAGGGGAGCTCGTCAGGCATGCCTTCGGGTTCTACTTAGTAGGGTTTCTTTAGTCTTGCCTTCGGCTTCTACTTTCTTTAGGGATTCTTTAGGGTCATGTAGGCTAGGCTTGCCTTCGGGCTCTACTTTGCTGTGTTTGGGCGCGCCTTCGGGTTCTACTTCTTTAGGGTCATGTAGGCTTGCCTTCGGGTTCTACTTTGTTGTCTTTAGGCTTGCCTTCAGGTTCTACTTCTTTAGGGTCATGTAGGCTTGCCTTCGGCCTCTACTTTGCTGTCTCTAGGCTTGCCTTCAGGTCCTACTTCTTTAGGGTCATGTAGG
>CAXAMN010028262.1:280523-306905 GCA_963970005.1 Durusdinium trenchii | reverse complement strand
TGTCTCTAGGCTTGCCTTCAGCTCCTACTTCTTTAGGGTCATGTAGGTTTGCCTTCGGGTTCTACTTTGTTGTCTTCAGGGTTGCCTTCAGGTTCTACTTCTGTACTAGTGGCCGGAAGACACCCTAAAGAAGTTCTTTAGGGTGTCTTCCGGCGACTTCAAGCAGTAAAACTGTGTTACCTGGCCACATACAGCAGCATAGTGCTCACGACACTGGCCACTCCAGGCCAGGAAACAAAGCTTTGCAAAAACAACCAGCCTTCCTTCGTCCTTCCATCCCTCCCACCAAAAGCCATCCCAAAAGCAAGCGAGAAGCGACACCCTGAGTCAAGCCTTAAAGAAGTCAAGCAAAGGCAAAAACAAAATCAAAAGCAAAAACCAAACACCTGTGGATAAAGGACAAAACTGAAAACAGCGCAGAAAAAACCCAACAAAAAAAATATTTTTCCCTTCTGGATTAAACGGCATCATCAAAAAGCGGTTTGGAATTGTCGAGTTGGTGATGTGGGTCTGCAAAATCTATCTATATGTATATATAATGAGCTCAGCTTGCGATGAACAATCAAGAACGTCCAGTTCGGCAACATACTGACAAAGAGCCTCTTCCTCTGTGGATAGTAGCCACAAAGGTTCCTCGCCTGAGCACTCTGGCACGCACTTTCTTTTTTGAACCCTAGGACCAAATGTCACGGTGTCACGGAGTCACGGAATTTTGTGATTGGGTGCACTGGGTTCTATGTATATATTAGTATTAGCATTTATGCACATGCACCAGCCCTTCGTCCTACCAAGAGGCTGACTCAAGTAAGCATGTAATCACATGCGTGTTCATCGAAAACGCGCTGACACAAAACAATCTGTTCGTTCAGAACAAACCCAGAAACGATATGCACCGTAAGAAGCAACGCGCTTCCATCATAGAAAACTTTCAGCAGGCTAAATGATACACTAAAATGCAGATGTCCACATGTGTTGACAAGAAAGGCTGTACAAAAAAGACATAGTTCCACCACCTAACCAGACCGCAGGAATGTTCCGAATCGAATCAGGAATCGCAAACGCTACCAACAAGGAACCGAGCCGCTGCCGAATCGCCACCGAAACGAACCGCTCGAATCGAACCATGAATCGAAATGGGATTTAAGGAATCGAATCGCGCTCGGCCCGGCTGTGGGACGACTGATAGTCTGTGTGTGTGCTCTCCCAAGCCGATGGTTCCGACGCTATGATGATCCGGTGGATCAAGGCGCAACCCGTGATGTGACAGAAGCAGGAAAAAAAAGGCAGCCCAAATGCGTTATTTGATGCTGTTGAGATCAACAATTGGCAGCTGTGGTTACCGTTGAAGGTGGTGTTGAAGTAAAGTGAAAGTGGAGTAGATAGTGGAAATGGAAATGTCGATCTCTGAGTAGCCGGCGTACGAAGTCCAGCCAAAAGTCGGGGCGCACCTTTTCTCAGTGCTTCGGACCTGAGAGCAAGTCGTGCTCTCGCCACGTAGCCAGTAGGCCACACATGCGCAGCGCAGCCCGCCCTTGAAGGCGAAAAAGGCCGCGGACAAACAAACATCTCTTCCAACCTGGTTTCACGGCGTGAAATCAACACTGTCGGATCATGTGCTCTCTGGCACACAAATCAAGGTGTTTCTATCACCAAACATTCTAAATTCATGGCACGTCAAAACCAGCTTCTCTCTTCGTTCCTGTCGGAAGCTGTATGACCCGTATTCGTCGTTGGTCGGAATTCCCAAGATCTCTCGTGCCTGGCGCAGCATGCTTCGGCCAAAAGCGCCTATGCACAGTGAGCAAGGTGCTCGTTCCTCTGTCTCATGCACTGATCAGCATTCGAGGCATTCTCTGTCTCGATGAAATACTCGTCCACTCGTCCACTGCGGGAGAAGTAGAAGTTTTGCCGATCCAATTGTTCCATGATCGTTACGATCCTCTCTTTCACAAATTGATCCTTCCGAAATTGTAGATCATGGTGTACACGTTGAAGATACCTCTCCTTCATGGCATTGCGCTGCTCCTTGACTGTTTCATAGTGTTCCTTCAGTTGGCTGAACGCTTCAATGAGCGCTTCTCTATCATTCACAGTCACTTCATGCTCCTCCATCAGCGCTTGGTGTTCTTCATGAAGAGCATGGTTGTTTACCTGCAGGTCATTGAGCTGACGTGTACACTCTCGAGGCTGTCTCTCAAAGCGGGGGAGATCCCACTCTGTCATGGTTGCAGCATCGGTCTGCACACTGGAGTTCGTCAGATTGTCGTCTGCAGATGTCTCATTGTCATCCGAGTCTGGGTCGTCTTCTTTGGTTAACAGCTGTCTCCAGGGAACCATAGTCCAGAGGAGGGGTAGAAGAAACAGAAGACCAAGTAGTACTGTGCTACATAGGACCCGTAGACTTGTAGTAGGTGGAGTTGAGGTTGTAGTGGAGTTACGCGTTGCTTGTGCAAGTGTTGTGGAACCCATCATGAACATCGCCTGCGTGGCTCTTGAAGCACGCTTCACCGCAAACATCTCTGTGTTTCGCTTTCGGGTATGGGCATCCTTTTTCTTTGCAGCTTGAAAACCTTCGTCGGAGGTGATCTTGGTGACATGTGTTCGCAATCGGTCGGCTAACACTTGTGAGCTGTCAGCCTTAGTCAAGCTGTCGGCATACTGCATCTCTGAACTCACCCATTTCACTGAGGCTTTGCAAGCGCGAAGTTTGCCTTGACAAACCAAGGTCTCTATTGCTGTGCGCTTATCAGCGCCGCATGCAGCTTGGATCTCGTCCTTGGTCAGCAGGTCGTAGAGGGCCTTTGCATCAAGCACCATGGATGGTGGATGAAGGAGGACAGGTGTCTTCTCATCCTCTAGCGCTAAGTGAGGCTGCCACAAAATCTTCCAAAAAGTGGTGACAAAAAGAAGCGAGTCAGCACACTCTGAAGCAGCTTGGCTCTCTGCCGATAAGGAAGATCGGGCGACTCGCTGCAAACGCCATGACCTCCAATCAATGACATTGTATTTGCCAGTTGCTCCATGTAGTATGGAGTTGTGAACCATCAAGACCAAGAATCCGCCCTGAGAGGACAGATCTTTGCGACTGGCAAAGCTTGCATCCGTGTAGCCCAAAAAGGCCACTTCCCTTGGAAAACCATTCAGGGCATGGTAGCGAAGACCAGCATCAGCATTCGTCTTTGCCATCCTGAGAACTTTGTTGGCCCGGTCGATGGTGCCCACCGTAGCCCGAGTGATCTCACCAGACAATTGGGAAGCTGAGCATTGTAGGAAGGGTGCTGTTTGCGTCGATGGCCATTGAAGGCCTCCCAACAGGCCTCTGAGCATTGAAGTTTCCTTCTCAGTCAACACGGAGGTGCTCTGCTTCTTTCGCTCTTCTGGCAGCGAAATATAGCTTCATCTTATGCAAGTAGTGCGACTGGTGGAGCAAGGTGTAGTTCTCCTTCTTCTCAGTTTTACAGCCGCAATACTCAAGTTCACCAGAGTCCAGCCACAATCGAAAGGTGAAGAGCTTTTGAAGTTGTTCCTTGACCTCAAGCAGCGGGGTGAATCCATATTGCCACCTCCTACCAAGTCGTCCACGTGGATTCCAAACAAACCAACAAGGGCGCCTGGTTCTTCAGGGTTGAGCTGGTTGGGCATGTCCAAATCAAAAATCATGAACACGCAAGCGTCCAATGGATGTTGTTTGATACCAGGGATGCTCAGGATCCTTGAGACTGCTTCGACATACCAGCTGCGTGGTGCGTCAACTAGACCATACATGCTCTTGTGCAATTTCATGACCTTCTCCTCACCATCCTTGATGCCAAGGAGCCTTTGTGCGTCTTTGGGGAGACGAACCCAGAGAACTCGTTCAGGTCCATGAGGCTTTCCTTGCAAAAAGGCAGCGCTGATGTCCGAAGTCAAATGACGAAAATGAAGCGTCTCACAAATCGACAAAATCATTCCTCGGCTCAGTCTTGTCAAGGTGGGAGAACTTGTATTCAATGCACCAGAAAGAGCGTCAGGATCTTGAAATCCTCTCAGAACCAGTCGGGCTTTCGCCTCGGTTGATTTGTCAGGTTGCACTTTCCAGGTCAAAATGAAGCGAGCCGTCAGAATTCTTTCGCTTGGAGCATTCTTTGGATCATCAAAGGTCCAAACATTGTTGGTGAAGAAGGGCTCAAGCTCCTTTTGTTTTGCTTTCGTGAAGGCGAGTCGGTCTGCGAGGCTGAGATGTCGTTCACTGACTTCGTTGTCCGCCTTCTTTGCCATGGTTTTCTGGCCTTGAGAAAAAGCATAGAACTGTTCGTATGCAGCCTTTCGATCACAAGCATTGATCTTGGAGCGAGTTTGTCCTGTCCATACACCAGTGGCGGTGGTTCCTTTCTTCTTCCAGCGATCGTGATGATGTTGAGAACCATCATAGGAGTCACGATCTTTGGTCAGGTACTCCAGCTTGATGGGGCAATCATCAGTGGTCGGAGTATATGTTCCAACCCGTGGCAGGAAGTGGTTGAGGATGAGGTGGTTGCCACGGAGTTCCCACATGTCGTGCACTTCTCCCATGACCACAAACCCATCTTCGCAATGCCAGCCACCAGGAAGCTGACAGCCATTCAAAAGATCAATACCAATCTCCTGCGTGGTGAGGGCAAGGTCGTCGCTGAGAGGCTTGTTGGGCTCCGATCCGTGGTACTTTATCAGGTCCAGGTTCTTCAGGTCGTTCCGTCGGGGTGTATTCAGAGTTGTTGTCAGCTTCATTGCTGGCGTCGCTATCGTGAGTGGTCAATGATCTCTTGAGTCCATGAGGTTCAGGAGGGAGACCTTCAGGTTGAGCGACATCAGCTGTTGGGATATCATCATCTTCTTCCTTCTCCTCATCGGATTGCACATCTTCCAGCTTTTTCTTGTTGGATCTTGACAGGTCGAGGTACTGAGTGACTCCACGACCGCGAATCTGCTGGAGAGCTTGTTGTGCACGATCCATTGGAACTGAGGAATCTTTGACATCAGCCTGGTTGTTGTCGATGATGGGGCGAGTGTGCTCAAATGAAGCTCGGATCAGGACTGTACCATGAACAAGGCAGTACATCTTTTGCTCAGCATCAACCATCACAACAACAGCCCGCCCACGCCAGACAATCTTGGGACCCAATGCAGCTTGTCCAGTTGGCAAGTCCCTGTAGTAGTGACAACGCTGTCCCAAAACCAATTGCTGAGTGCGACCACGGTAGTGTCGAAGTAGAGCACGTCGAAGTCGGTCATCATTGCTTGCTTTTGCTATTGTGTGTGTTGCCAGCTCTTGGAAGTGCATCTTCTGTCGAAAAGCTTCAGAAGGTGTCAACTGTGCAGGAGAGACTTGTTCATCAATCATAGCGCCCGGCAGATTTGGAGTGTAGCCAACTGTCCATTGCAATGGAGAGCACCCATGAACATTTGGCATTCTGTTCACTTGAGGAATGACATAGCATAAAGCCTGGATGATGCCATCATCAGTGTAGTCTTGGGTGTCCAGGAGGAAAAGTTCAACACCTCGTCGAACCACTTGATGACGACGTTCCAGGAGCTCAACCTCTCGTGAGCTTGGCCAGGGCTAATCATCAACTCTACATTGCGCTCTGATGCCCAAAGTCTCATCTGGTCACTGCACCAAGCTCGATGTTCGCCCACCTGAAGGACATTCATGGTGCCAAAGTGTCGGATCCAAGATCGCTCCAAAGCTTGAATGACAGAAGTCATTCGTGGTCTCTGAGGCCAACAATCGAGCAGCAACCAATCAAGCTGCGCAATCAGAGATGACCAAAATCGGAATTGGTCTGGAAGATTTATCACGCTTCAATTTCAACCGCATAGTGTCAGCCTGAACACGGTCGTTGAAAAACGTGCCGCGATATAGTCCAGTCTTTGGAACTTGTGGTGGTGGTTGTCGTTGCTGACACAGAGGACAATCAAAATCTTCCAAAGCCTGCGTCAGAAGGTCATTGCACTTTTGCTCTTGGAGTACTCGTCGGAGTTGGGGATGACCAAGATTCCTGCGCAGTCGAGCGATGGTCCGAGTGGCTTCTGAGGCATTCTTGGGGATGAGTCGCTTCATAATACCTCGGTATTGCTGTTCTTGTTGGTCAGGTTCAACCTCTTCTCCAACGTAGATCTCATCCATCAGAAAGTGGTGGATTGCTCGAGCCAAGTGTTGGCACATGGAGGGCTGATAAACTGCTGCAGCTGAAGCACGATTGCCAATCATCGGAGAACTGCCTTTCAGTGGAAGATGACAAGGACAACCAGGACATGGCCGTGATCAATTCGGCCAACTTGGGATCAGATGCTGCCAAGGTAGTGGGCTTCTTGATTGGAAGCCACTGTCCATCATGGTCAGGTAGGCGAGCTCCGACAGCACATTGATCCAAATGTCCCTTGTACCATTGATCATCCATGCTTTTGAAGGTTCTTGTCTTCCAACTATCAGCAGGTTTGGGTGACTCCAAGATGGCATGGTCTTTGCGCTTGAGCTGATTGCAGTACACTTTCTTGGAGAAGCGAAGGTGAGTGTTCTCTTCAACATCACGTTCGGCTTGAAGCACTTCATGTTGCCATGGTTCACGACATCGAAGTCGTTGAAGTGGACTCCATTTTCGACATGGTGGTGCAAGCCAAACAAAACGTGGTGCCATTTGCTCCTGAAGTTCCAGAAAGGCTCTCTGATGAGCACGCTGAGTGAAGTCCCAACCATTGTTGATGTCGAAGGTCAAAACTGCATGGCCAAGATTGGCAAGTTCCTTGCTGAGGTTGCCGCTGCCACTATAGATTTCCCAACTTTGAAGCTGCCCCTTCTCATAGACGGCCAAGGCCTGGTGGATCATGTGCTTCTGTTGAGCAAGCTGACATTGTTGTTGGTTTTGAATGCTCTTCATCAACTTCAGGCCAACAGGTTTGTAGACTGCTCTTGGGTCTTCATCATAGTTCATGTCTTGACCGTAACGTCAACGATGTCCTCGTCATCAGCATGAAGAAGTACTTCACCAGGAGAGCGACCTGTCTGTTCCAAATAGCTTTGGAAGAGTCAACTGTGCCGTCGTGGAGGCCGGGGACATTCTCAATGGTGTCATCCGTCATGAGGTCGAAGTGCCAAAGTTGTGGTGTCCACTCTTGGCCATCAAGGAACATCGGCATCATGTATTCTCCTTTTGAACCCTTTTGCGCATCATGCCAAGGTCCATCGTTGTAGGACAGAGTGTCCCTCTGGTAGTCAATCTTGATGCCAAAGTGTGCCAAGATCGGTCTGCCAACCAAGAACGGGGCGCTGCCATCCACAATGAACACTTGGATTCTTCCGGACTTGGCATCGATGATCACGGGCAGGTGGATCGACCAAGCAGCATGTCCAGTATGGTCTCCTCCAAACTGAAACAACTTGTTGGCAGGCCGGAACTCAATTTGTCCAATGTCAACACCATGGTTTTGCAGGTAGACAACGGCCATGAGCATAGTTTGGTGTCCCATCACAACACTACTGGCTCCAGTATCCAAGATTCCAAAAACTCCTCTGTCCTGCGAGGTGACATCGGTGTAGCCGTTGACCGGCAAGGCCATCATGGCAGCTTCACTCTTCTGTCGCTTGGGCGATGAGGTTGGAGAGGAACTCTTTGGTGAAGATGTGTTCATAGGACATTGTGCAGCCCAGTGTCCAGCTTGTCCACACTTCAAACACGTCAAATTGTAGGCAGCAATTTGAGTACGTGAGGTCAAATTCTTGGAGAGACTCTTGCCCTTGCTCTTTCCTTTGCTCTTGCTTTTGCCTTTTCCTTTCCCTTTGGATGTCGGCGGAAAAGGAGTTGATGGTGCTGTCGAACTTGAAGCCATTGGAGATGAAGTTAGTGGAACTGCGTATACGGGCCAAAAACCACGAGAAGCCTTCAGATCTGAGAATCGCTTACGGGCTTCCAAGTATGTGGCATAGGCCGTCTCAACTTCTTCATCCCACTCTTCTTCCAGGAAAGCATGTTCATCTTCATCTGGTTGCTCCTGGAAGTAGACGGTCTCAGCAGGCTCTTCTTCCTCCGGGAACAACGTTCTCCTCCTCCAGGGTGTAGGCCTCATAGTCAACCTCTTCATCATCATATGGGTATTCTTCTGTCAGGTAAGCTCGGCCAACATTACGGTTCTTCCAGGCGTCCAGGAGGAACTTGAATTGCGACCAGTCCAACGGGTGGAAGAGGAAGTTTTGAAATCCTGTCCAAACAAGAAATACAATGCACTCTCCACCTTGGCAATCTCCGTGTCGCTTCCACATTGTGACATCACAAGGTGTCGTTGCTCCAAAGCCCAATCCAGCTCTTCTCAATAGGAGCCAACCGCTGATGGCATCTGGCACCTTGATCCCGTGGCGTTCGATTTCACATTGTCGTTCTTTGTGTTTAGCCGCGTATGTCAAAAGCGTCTGCTCTGGGCGTCGGCCCATAGTGAAGAAGAACAGCTCCATGCTTCTTAGGGCTTCGACCCTCGAGTCATACTTGAAGCACTTGTCGAGAAGGGCCAACACTCGAGGAAATCCATCTTCACTTTCAGCAAGCTTCTGAGCGTCATGTTCGACTTGACGCCAAGACACTCCAGTCAAACTTGTCAGGAGGTTTATTGTGGCCTCCTTTCCTTTGTTCTGGATGCTCATTTTCTTGCCGTACAGCAAAATTCGGGCACGCCATTCCTTGCAATTGCGGATGTTGTTGTCAAACAGGGGAATAAAGTTACCCCTTGTCACTTCGAGGCCTCCTTGAGATCCAGTCATCGTGACGGGGTGAATCAAAGCAAAGACGAAGAAGCGCGGGTTGAGGTGCCGTGGATGATTTCAATCGCGCGCAGCTCCTGGAGCCCGGCAGCGAACCGGGCTCCGCTACCAATGTTGAGATCAACATTTGGCAGCTGTGGTTGAAGGTGGTGTTGAAGTAAGGTGAAAGTGGAGTAGGTAGTGGAAATGGAAATGTCGATCTCTGAGTAGTTGGCGTACGAAGTCCAGCCAAAAGTCGGGGCGCACCTTTTCTCAGTGCTTCGGACCTGAGAGCAAGTCGTTCTCTCGCCACGTAGCCAGTAATTAGGCCACACATGCGCAGCGCAGCCCGCCCTTGAAGGCGAAAAAGGCCGCGGACAAACAAACATCTCTTCCAACCTGGTTTCACGGCGTGAAATCAACAGATGCATTTTTGTCGCCACCACCACCCCACAAAACAACCCTCCCACAAAAAAGATCCAACCAAAATTTGGAGCTTTTGCGCCCGCCACCACCGGCGCCAAGATTTCTGGTCGATGCTTAGGTCCTTTTGTCACAAAAAAAAACCACGAAGGCAGGACAAGGAATTGACTCCACGACCTTCGCGTGCGAAAGCCGAATCCTTATCCATTAGGCCACAGAATGCTGTGGCTGAGTTGCCAAGATTGCTTTTCGGTTGCGCCTTTCGGGCTTGTTTTCTTACAGCTAAAAAGCTCCCACCCAAAAGCTCAAATTTTCCAAATTTCATTGAAATTTGGAGCTTTTGGAGCCGCCGCCAAAAAGCTTCAAATTTCATCGAAATTTTGAGCTTTTGCGACAGCCACCAAAAAGCTCCAAGTGTCATTGAAATTTGGAGCTTTTGCGACCGCCACCAAAAAGCGACCGCCACCAGAAAAGCCCCAAATTTCATTGAAACTTAGAGCCGCCAGAAAAGCTCCAAATTTTGATCAAATTTGGAGCTTTGTGGCCGCGAGCACCAAAAGGGTTCGTGACGTTGCAACCTCGGTTTTTCTTTCCACCGCCGCTACCACGGTGAGTTTGGCCATCATGCCTGCCTCAGTTTTTGTGCTAGCGTAGCCTTGCCTTTGGGCTGAGATGCATTGAGGGCCTTGGAGCTTGTAGCGATCATCACCACTTGTAAGCCTTACAAGCCTTACAAGACTTATATAAATCCCAACACCTTTGGATTCCATGTCTCACTAGGGTTGCAGGATTGAAGATTACCTCTAATCCGCCCAGATCCCAAAGAATAATCCATAACCGCGTAATCTTCAATCCGTGCAATCCTAGGGGGATTAGATAGGATCAAGCCAGTCTGCTTTCATTTTTTGGAAAGGGTTCAGTCTGAACCTGCAGTGAACTGTTTAGAATGTCTTAGAGTCAAGTTTCTTAGGAGGTGTGATTCCGACGAAACGAAACGAAACAAACCGGACCACGAACCGAATCGGTTCGAATCGAAACCAATTCCTAGGAAACCAATTCTTTAAATAAGGAAACGAACCAACTAACTGGCGATCGAATCAAACCCACCCTGAGACCGTCAGGTGGGAAAAGTCTTTGAACATATCAGCCTGGGTCAGCTGCTTCATTCATCTGTTCTTAACAGCCCCCCAAAGCATCAAAGTGTATCGCTTCTGACATCTTCCGACTACTTTGGCCTAAAGGCACCACAGCCCCGCTCACAGACCACAGAATTGGATCAGTGTCCATGAACTTCATCATTGTCATTGGAGGACTGCTGTGATGGCTGGGCAACACGTTGCCACTTGTAGAGGGTGGGCTCAGCATCCTGGCCAGTGAAGAAATGTTCCCTGCCCTGCTGGTCGTCGTTGTTTTTGGCCAGCGCAAGCTGCTGTTCTGGTTGCAATGATGTCCACCTGATCCACAAATACTCCCAGGCATGTCGCATGTTGTGTTACTCATGCTGCTTGTGTTTGTGCTGCATCGTTGGGTTAAGTTAAGCTAACAGTTTTTCCAAAAAGAAGAAAGTCCAGCATCATCCAGCCACTCAGGCTACCATTAGCCTCAGGAGGCTCACAGGTTGACCACCAGAAAAGAAAACAACGTCTCCATATTGCCCAAAAACACACCATGCATCTGCGCGACTTGGTGCGTGTTTCTGCTTTGAGTTCCACTTTCCACTCGTCCTCCCGCCTCCTCACTCAGTCATTTCGCTCACCTCACGGCCTCACGGGCTCACCTGACTCGCCTACAAAAACTCCCACAACTCTTGCTCCTTCACCAGACTGCTGTGGGACGTCTGGAAACTGGAAGTCTCGGACTCGGTCGCCCCTGTCAGTGTTGAAGTGGTACATTTCCGCTAGCTCACCACCTCTCTGGACTTCGACAACCGACCTAACCCTTGCACAGCTGAGAAGAAGCAGCGCAGTGGACCGACTATTCATATCTATTCACCTTTGGAATCATGATGAATCATGCCTGCTTTTTTTTGCACTCAACAATACGGCTGTGGACTCTACACCGTCGACCTGAGGCTTTTCCGCATACATGTATGTATGTATGTGTGTATGTATGTATGTATGTATGTATGTATGTATTGCATGTATGTATGTACGCACATATGTATGTATGTATGCATGTATGTATGTATGTATGTAAGTGCATGTATATGATTGTATATGTATGTATATGACTATGTATGTATATGTATGTGGGTGTATGTACGTATGTATATGTATGTATGTGTGTGTGTGCGTGTATGTGTGTGCAAGCCTGTACGTGTGTAAGTATGTATGTGTGTATGTATGTATGTATGTACGTATGTATGCATGTATGTACGTACGTAGGTAGGTATGTATGTGTGTACGCCTTCTTTCCTGAAGGTGGCTTGCACCGGTTGTGGCTCATGTGGCCTAGTGTGGAGCTCACAGCAACGCAGAAGAAGTCGACGGTCATCTCCTCAGGGCCTTGCAGGTTGCCATCGGCGTCTTCAGTCATGTGGACATCCGATGTGGAATGGTGTGGAAAGAGCCCCTTTGGCCTGTCACCCACAGTGTCCTTGGCGGAGACGCGCAGTTGTCCGTTTTCCTTCTCTTGGTTGGGACGCCGGCTCATGGCTGGGTCTCTTGGGAAGCTAGGATTTTTGCTCCTCTGAAAGATCTATGCCCAAACTGGCGACGAAGGATTCCACCGCCATGGGGTCTAGCGCGTTCGATGGAGGCTTTGTCGGTGAGCTCTGCAGGTGGCGGTGCTTGGTTCACGGCCTTCATGCAGTCCTCTCACAGAGATCTCAAGGCTTGTTGTCTGAAGGTCCTGCATATCTTGGAGCAGGGCAATCATTGGGCCTTCATAGTGTCCAGGCCTTGAATTCAATTCGTGTCTTCCTGATGGACAGGTTCTTGAGGCCCGTGACTTGGGATTTGAGCTTCCCTGCGATGTCCTTCTCCGTACTAGGGCCTGCAATTTGCCTGCCGGTTTCTCTGGGAGGGTCGCCTGAGCGCTTGTCTTAGGCCATTGAGTGCCATGGTGCCCACGTCGTCTGCATCTGGTTCCTGGTCTGCGCCTGTCACACCAGATCAGTTTGTGCATTTGTGTCCAGCGCACACCATGTAGGATGTGCCCCATTGTCCAGTCATGATCACGGCACCGGACCCGATCAGGCCTAAGTCACCTGCAATCAAGTAGGGGTCACGGGCCAAGTGTCCGTGTAGTTGCAGGCCGTGCCCCAGGTGGTTCTAACTGATCCCGTTCGAGTTCGAGTTCAAGTTCGAGTTGGGGTTCGAGTTCGACGCGCGAGAATGCGTGGATCGAGCGAGAGGGGGGTGGACCAGTTCGAGTTCGAGTTGGAGATCGACAACAATTATCGCGCCGGGGGGTGGACCTGGTTCGAGTTCGACTTCGGATCGTATAGAGCCGGGGGGGGTGGACCGGTTCGAGTTTGAGTTCGGATCGACAGAGCCGGGGGAGTTCGAGTTCGACTTCGAGTTCGGATCGACAACAATATATAGAGCCGGGGGTGGACCAGTTCGAGTTCGAGTTCGGATCGACAACAATTAGAGCCGGGGGTGGGCCAGTTCGAGTTCGGATCGGCGACTATGGGATTTATAGGGGGGGTGGACCAGTTCGTGTTCGAGTTCGGAGCGAGCCACAACAACAGCAACGAGAACCAACAGCAACGACAACAACCGCAACCGCCACGACCCACAACGAAAAACAGGAACCAACCAAGCTAGCAACAAAGCAATCAACCTGTTGAAAGTATCCGCGCTGCGCAGTCTCATCTTCGCAGCCAACAATTTGTTTTATTGGGATCTAGTGTGCTGCTGGCGGGGGCGCTGCGCCCCCCCAACCCCCCCACGCCACGAAATCTGCACTTCATCTCCAAAACCCGCGCCTGCCACCAAATCAACATTTTAGTGTGAACTCCCTGCGGCAAAAAACCTGCAAACCACCCAACCAACAGCCACCTGCCAGCGGCGCCAGCAACCAACCAACTGACCACAACGTAGCATCTCCGAGGGGAAAAAAATAGAATAGGAAGAAGCCTATTGCAACGCGGCATGCCTTTTGTGGGCCACACGAAGATACAGTTTAGAGCAGGAAGAAGCCATTGCAACGCAGCATTCCTTTCGTGGGCCATTCGAAGGTAAAATTTTGAAGCCATTGCAACGTAGCATGCCTTTTGCGGGGCACCCGAGGGAAAAATTTAGAACAGGAAGGCGCCATTACAACGAAGCATTTCTTCAATCACTACAGTGATTTACGACGTAGCATTCCTTTGTGATGGGCCATTCGAAAGAAAAATTTAGAAAAGGAAGAAACCATTGCAACGTAGCATGCCTTCTGTGGGCCACCCGATGGTAAAATTTAGAGTAGGAAGGAGCCATAATATTACAACGTAGCATTCCTGTGGTGGGCCATTCGAGGGTGAAATTTAGAATAGGAAGGAGCCATTACAACGCAGCATGACGACAATTTTTACACGCCGGGCGGAGCTCGAACTCGAACTCCAATTCGATTTCGAATTCGAATCGACGATAAGATAACCGGGGGGCGGGGGACCAGTTCGAGTTCGATTTCGAATTCGAATCGACGACAGCGATTTTGGAGTTCGACTCCTTCTATTCATTCGTCCACCGGGTTGACTTCTACTTAGATGGGCCTGGTCATTACTTGTGTTATGAGGGTTATAGGCATTAGCTACAACATTCTAAGAGTGTCATAGCATCTTAATAATAGCTTATAGCGTGTTATAATGTCTGTAATGTAGTTTAAGAGTTATGAACATTAGCTAAGGTGTTAAGCTAATGACCATATTGTCCTTAGAGGGTTAGCAGGGTTAGGTACATTAGCGCTAAGGGCGTTAGCAAGGTTAGGAGTATACCAAAACAGTATGAAAAGTCAAAGTTTTGTTTACATCCAACTGTTGGAAAAAGTATGTTGACCCAGAAATTGTTTATGTTTTCCTGTCAAAAAATTGAGGTGTTTGGCTTCAATTGCTCTTGTACTCAAGTTTGCATTGCTCTTGGAAGCTCATTCTTCATTGCTCTTGTAAGCTCATTCTCCATTGCTCTTGTAAACTCATTATGAGTTTGTTGCTCTTGCAAGCTCAACCTTCTGCGTGAACACAAAACCTTGCACCCAATGCCAGGATCTTGTTTGCGCAGCCCATTTCTGGATCTGGTAGTGAACAAGTTCTTGCAAGCATGCCTCCTCAAGTGGTCATGGAGCGCTCCCTGAAGATGAGCTTTGGCGATGGCAAGTTGTGTGCCATCCCTCAGGGCTTGGTGGGGAACCATTATGGCTGGGAGTGGCTGAAGCTTCAGTGGACTTCACAGGCTCTTTTGACCTTGCTGTGCTCAAGCTGCACCTCTAGCATTCCCAAGAATGCAAGCTTGGCATCAAGCCTAAAGGTGCAAGAGCTGAAGCTCAAGAGATCTTTGAAGAGGAGAAGGACCAGCCAAAGAGACAGAAGAGGACCAGTCCACAGGTGGTGACAGTGGGTGTCAATGGAACACAAGTGGACATCTACTGCCCTTTGAAGAGGTTGGCAACGGCAGACTTGGTTGTGGCCCTGGATCCTACTCAGTTGGCGGCTGTCTTTGAGTTCTTGCAAGATGATTGCAGTATGCTAGAGACAGCCCGCAAGAAGAGAAAGTACAGGAGGCCCAGTGATGATGAGAAGAGTGAAGTTTGATTGATTTGGGAGTGGAGGAAAAAGTTTGCCTGTTCATGTTTGCAATTGCCCTTACAAGCTCATTTCTTTGGCCACCTGTGCAGGCTCATATGGCTTTGGACCTTGGAAGCTCATTGCCTTTGCCCCTGCAGGCTCATTACTTTTGCCCTTGCAGCTCATTGCTTTTGCTCTTGCAAGCTCATTATACTTTTGCCCTTGCCGGCTCATTACCTTTGCAGGCTCCTTTCATCTAGGTCAACACATTTTTCGTTAGCCAAATCCAGGCTTCTTATTAACAGTCGTTGGAAGGGTTGAGTATGCATGTTCAACCAACAGCATTCCCAAGAATGCAAGTTTGGCATCAAGCCCTTTGGCATCAAGCCCAAAGGTGCAAGGGCTGAAGGACATGAGCAAGAAGGCGTTGAAAGTGGCGACATGCACACAACACAAACACAGCCAACAGCAAGAAAGCATGTGCACTGTTACCTTGTCTTGACACTGCCACTGCAGCCATGGAGCCTTCAATGAAAGCACAGCTGGAGGAGCTCAAGGATGCTGACATGAGTGTGGTGCTCATGTCAAAGGACGAAGAGTCCTGTCTATTAGATGTGATGCAAGCAAGCTGGCAAGCGCAATCGCCTTTGAAGTTTCATCATGTCCAAACACCAAGAGGAAACAGTATACTGCCAATGCTGACCTGGTGGCTTCATCCAGCAAGAAGCTTGCCCCTGTCACAGAGACTGTCTCTTGTAGCCACTGGACTGCATTTGCAAAAGCTGTGCAATGTGGGGCTTGTCTTACAGAAGAGAATGAACCCCTCACTTTGGACAGCATCATGGCCAAGCATGGAGATGAGGTTTTCAATGACCTGCTACAGCATGGTTGGGACTGGCTTCCTTCTTAGGCTTTCAAGCCTTTGCCTTTTCTCTGATGAACCAGCATCCATCTCTAAGTGGCTGCCCTTTGCCAACAAGGTGGCCAGCTTGAGCAGCAAACTTGCATTGCAAACAACATTGCATGCTGAACCACCAAGAACAGCATTGGGCCATATACTGGCAACTGTAAAGCACAGCAGCTCGCAAACAAAGCACCATTGTAAGAAAAAATCACCTAGGTCCTGAATTGGAAGTTGACATCCACCAATATTAATTTCAGATTTTGGCTTGAAACAGCACCACCTCAATGTTCAATTCAGATGCTGAATTGAAAATTGACAAACCCCAATTTTCAATGCAGATTCTGAATTGAACATTGGCCACCCTCAATTTTCAATTCAAATTCTGAATTGAAAATTGGCAACCCTCAATTTTCAATTCAGATTCTGAACTGAAAAATGGCAACCCCAAATTTTCAATTCAGATTCTGAATTGAAAATGGGCAACCCTCAATTTTCAATTCAGATTCTGTTGGCCACCCTCAATGTTCAATTCAGATTCTGAATTCAAAATTGGCCACCCTCAATTTTCAATTCAGATTCTGAATTGAAAATTGGCCACCCTCAATTTGCAATTCAGATTCTGAATTGAAAATTGGCCACCCTCAATTTTCAATTCAGATTCTGAATTCAAAATTGGCCACCCTCAATTTTCAATTCAGATTCTGAATTGAAACTTGGCCACCCCCAATGTTCAGCAATGCACACCAACCTCCCAAATTAAATTTGCGGCCGGCCAAATTTAACCGCAAAAAATTGCAAAGAGTGAAGAGATCCGGAGGGAGGGAACTGTGGGAAAGAATTGGTGTAAGTGAATTGGAGGGAGGGACCTCTGAGCAGGTAGGAAGGGACTTCTGGGCAGGGAACTGGAGACTGGAGGAAAGAAAGTGGTGGAAAGGAACTGGAGGAAGGGAACTGTGGGAAAGGAACTGGTGGAAGGAAACTGTGGGAAAGGAACTGGAGGAAGGGAAGTGTGGGAAGGGAACTGGAGGAAGGGAACGGTGGGAAGGGAATTGTGGGAAGGAAGCAGGGACTGTGGGAAGGCAACTGGATGAAGAGAAGTGGAAGAAGGAAACTGGGGGGACGTGAGCCGAATGCAATAGGTCTTGGGCCTTTCTCTGCCTATTGGGTTATGAAAGTTGTGAGGCCTTCTGGCTGTGCCAATGAGGCTTGTGATGTTTGCTTTGCGCAATGCTTTTTGGTGGAACTGCTGCATCAAGGTCAAGTGTGGCCGGCCCTGTCACCAAGTCTTCTTTTGAAAGCAGTTGAGGATTGCCTTGAAGCCTATGGCAAACCAGGCTGGCTGGCCAAGCTCCCTAGGAAATACCACTGGCTTCTCCATTTACACAGGGGTATGGCTTCCTGCCAGCTTGTAGGTCCACTGAGCGCAAACACAAGGCAGTCAAGAGGCTGCAAATCCCCTGATGAATACCTTTGTCTTTGAAATTCATTACTTGAAGAGACATTGGCAGAGGAGCTGTTCAAGGCTCGAGAACCTGATCTCTTTCAGTCTGGTCATGCTGTGTTACAACCAAGGGATCCTCCAAAGGCTTTTGGAGCATTTCTTCAAAATGAATTTGGTCCTAACCACTTTCAATCAAGTGCTTCTGCAAGCAGGAGAGGTGTTGGGGATCTTCAGTGTCAATGGCAAAGCTTATGCATGGGTCTCTTTGCTGAAGCTGTGCAGTGAAGATAGAGCAACCCATTCAGCCACATGGGAACCAACAGGGACCAGTGCTTCATCCAGTTGGAGGCTGTCTTGGCAGCAATGGTGCACACCAAAGGTGAAAGCACCAAGACTCTTCCGCCCTTTCACCTGAAATTGGTGTAGAAACAAATCACCCCTGCACAGCTTGATGTTACATGTTCAGTGGCCAGTGAAGGCTCATGTTGAACGGGCAACGACACTGTGTTTTCAATTGCCAAGGAAAGGCTCAATTTCACTTGCCAGCCAAGGCTCATGTTCAAAAGCAAACATGTTTTGAGTTGCTCAGTGAAAAAGCACACCCAGATTTTTGTGCAATTTCTTGCAACAAGCAATTTGAAATCATATATATATGCTCATTTTGAAATTATGTTGACAATTTTTTGCAGAAAAAATGTCAACAAAATCCTGTTGAAAAGTGGTCTTAAGGGTATACCATTAGAGACGTCAGCTAACCCTTGTAAAGCCTTATAGTGGCACTAGCTAATGCCTGTAACCCTCATAACACACTAGTAACGACCAGGCCCATCTAAGTAACTGTTCCAGTTCGAGTTCGAGATCGGGTTCAAGTTCGAGTTCGGTTCCTTCCCTATACCCTTTCAGGGTTGAGTTCATCAATGGGTATATATATATAACTGTTTCATTTCAGTTCGAGATCAAGTTCAAGTTCGGTTCCTTCCATATATCCTTTCACGGTTAAGTTCATCAATAAGTATAACTGTTTCAGTTCGAGTTCGAGTTCGAGCGGGGCACCCTATGTGTAGTTGAAAACCTCCCCAAGGCCGAAGGAGGATGAAGATGGTGGCGAGCAGGATGCCAAAGAGGAAGGTTGAGGCGAGCACTGCCAGCCACCAAAGGTCTCGACAGTAGTGAGGTAGGCCAAGATAACTAGCAAAGAATGTGTGGTACACGTGCTTGTTCCTGGGCCCTTCAGGTTGACAAAGTCGAGACGATTTTCGATTGGGGAGGTGTGTGCTAGCGGGTCTTTGTTGGCTGCCCGCCTGAACACTGATGGCCTTGAGCCAGTATGTATGTATGTATGTATGTATGCATGCATGCATGTTCAACAACCATGAGCCAATGATGTTTCGTCTGAAAACATCTTCATCCTCACAGTGCGTATGGGCATGGCATGGGGTTGCTATCTCAGCATCTCTGTGTACTAGTTACTAGTACAAATGGCTTGCAGTCGCAGCGCCGGTTGCCACAGTGAGAGGTCATACTTTTGAGCACACTCTGCTTCACAAGCCGTTCTCATTCACATCAAGTGCACTTGTCTATTTACCATTTGCAAAAGATCCTTCACAACACTCTTCCTCCAAGCGATCGGGTTTCGATGGTCACAAGCGTTCACCAGCGATGCTCGAAGACGGCCCTCAATAAAAATACGTTGCATGTTCAAACAAATTATGCATCCATTACATATGTGGATCTGATGCTGTCCCTAGTTCACCATCCTTCTCATGTCAAACAAGTCCCCCACGGATAGGAACTCCGCGCAAGGGCTGGCCCAAGCTGGCATCGTACCTGTGATTTGGCAAATGTAGCCCATGAGTTCTGCGGGAACAGCAACATGATGGACAAGGGGGTGGAAGTGTGAAAGGAGCGGCTGGAAAATCTCAATACATAATTTTCTGCGAAAGCACGGTGCAGGTTGAAGTGCTCTTAACAACAACTGCCAGTCAAGACAGTTGTGGTCAGAGCAGTGTTGGCCAAATGCAAAGAACGTAACCGACCGATGTGGGTGAAGCAATCTCAGAAGATTTGGAGCAACCAAGCTTAAGCTTTATATACTCAGATGTGTAGGGGGCAGTAACGCAACAAAGCTTCCCAGGAGCACGAAAGCACCTAGGTAGCACATGGGCATGCCAACGTGGCTTCTCTTCTTTTCCAAAGTGGCGACAAGGTCCAAAGTCAGGGCCAAACAAATGTAAGCAGAGAAGAGCAAGAGTCTTCAAAAGAGCAACATGAACTGGGCAGAACTGGCAACTTCAGGACGAAACGAACTGAGGCCATGCACACCTCTCACTTGCGGCACCTGCGGTCGCACTTCTCTCGGCTCCTGAAGCTCTGTCGCCATGAACTGCAAACATGAATACGATCCCAAAGAAACAAATACGAGGTAGTGCACTACGGTGGCATACATAATAACTTGGAGGAACAGAACCACTGTACACTGTACAGCAAACAGAATCTGGCCTGGTACTGCACTGAGGTCGCAGCATGCGTGCTTGCAAAATTGACTTGAATTTCTCGGATTAATACAGTGGAGGTCGTGTGTCCGGAAGCTCCTCAAATTCATCTGCTAGGACCTGCCAAATGAATCCAAGGGATTTGTTCACCCTTTTGACTCAGCCAGCTGCAACCTACAAATACATGTGCATATATATAATGACGTCCAAATAGATAGAAACTTTTTTGGCAGGGTCCTTTTTACGCTTTTTTTGGCGTGTTTTTTTTGAAAATGTGCTAAAAATTTCTATCTTTGGTATCCCTGCATTTTTTCCAGCAAACGCTAGTTTTTCCTTTCTGTGCTTTGCTTTATGTTTTCGTTTTGTCCTTAAATGCTGGTGTTGTCCTTTCTGTGCGCTCTGCATGTTTGCTTTATGCTCTCGTTTTGTCCTTAAACGCTAGTTTCTGCTAGTTTAATCTATATAAATCTAGCTATCCTTTCACTTTGTCTTATCGTTTTGGGCTTTTCTGTCATGTGTCCCCAAAAGGTTAGCTGCTGATGCCATGTAAAATGTTCATTGGCATGTCTAGATGTGCGTTTCTATCTTTGGTATCAATGCATAAAACCCTGTCAAAACGTAGTTTTCCTTTCAGCATTTCTTGGAATGTGTATGACTTTCCATCAAATTTCCTGTTGGAATCTAGCTGTCTACAGTAGTAAAGTTTATCTAAAAGGCTGCGGTCTTCAATTTTCCAATTAGAAATCTCATGTGTCTGTTCAACGCCTTGCAAGCTTAGATATCTTTGCAATGAATCCCATCAATCTTGGCTTTCCTTGCTCTTGCTAGAAGCTGGGTTTCATTCCATGTCCTAGTTTCCACTGGCAAATGTAGATCTGCGTTTCTATCTTTGGTATCTGTGCATATGTTCCACAAATCATTGTCCTTCAACATCTTCTTTGAAGTTAGTTTTGGAATCATTTATTCAAGTGTCCTGATTGAAACCATATACAGGATTCCTTTCAATATCCGAATTGAACCAACTCTTTTCTTCCACTGTTGCTTTCCTCCTTATGTACAGTAAATATATATAATATATATGTCCATCTAGCTTGCCTCTTAGCCATCCTTTCAATCCTCGGTCGTATCTGTTTTTGCTTTTCGTTCATTGGCTCTCAAAAATTGGTTGTTCATTCCATGTGAAGTGTCCGTTGGCAGGTCTAGATGTGTGTTTCTATCTTTGGTATCGATGCCTAATTCCCCGTCCAAGAATAGCTTTAAACCAGTTTTCTTGTCATTCTCTGCCAAAATTGACTTTCCAGTCCTTTTCCTTTCAAGTTTCTTTTGAAGGTCACGCTTTCCTTGCATTTTTTTGTGCACAATGTTGCTTTCCTTTCTTTCCCATGTCGCGCTTCTTGTAATTTCTTATTTGACCATCGATTCACTGAACATATAGTGTATGCTTCAATTTCAGCGAGTTGGAGTGTTTGTGATGCCTTCATGGAGAATTACTTGAAGGGGAGATTCTCTTTGTGAGAAACCCAAGTGGTCAGGAAGGAAGCATGTTGTATCATGCCTGCTGGTGCAAACAAGAGCATTTGGCTCATTCGTGGCAACAGGTTCCAGCTTACAATAGTGATTAAGGAGGATATGTAAGGTTTGTCCAGGCGTTTCCATCTTTGGTATCGGTGTGCGTCCATGACACTCTTGCTGTCTTCTTTTGGTTTGGGAGTTTGGAACTGTTCTTCACACGTCTTGCCTCATGGTCATGGTGCAGCCGCCACCGTCGGCAGCACAGATAGTAAGCTGGATTTTGGCAAACGCAGCCAATTCTGATCACTATGCAGTGCTTTTAGGCAGCACTAAGAGGTGTGTCGGGGTTGTGCTGTGTGTGAAGCCCCTTTGATGTGGTCATAGGCAAGTCCCCACACACCAGCAGCCTTTATGAAGGAGTTTGTGCAGGGGATTGGTCCGTGGGGTCACGATCATTTTTGGGGATCCACCCATGATGGTGTCTTCATGACGCTATATTTCAACTATCATCCTGACTATCAGCCTCAGTGTCCAAAGTATATCGATATATATATATATATCGGTTCAGCGTTTCCACTATAGTGGGACCTACTCAGGTTCAATTTGGGATAGTTTCCATCTTTGGAATTTGATGCATTTTATGGATGCAAACGTGTTGAAGAGCCAGGGGGAGCTGGAAGGCATTGTATACATTACATCGAAGGTTTATGGAACTATGGGATAGGATTTGGTTATGATCCCACCCACAAAGGATTTCAGCTACTCCGTCGGATACACTACCACAAGATCCAGCTGAACAAGCACGTCGATCATTTGTTCTCTCCACTGCTCCTATTGAGCGATTCCGAGCTTTGCACATGACCTGGTGCCGGCTGATTCACCCAGATAAGTGCCAGGACCAAAGGGCAGTTTCAACATACCATGCAGCATGATCAATTATGTGGGGAGTCAAGATTGCCGCCTTTCCATCTTTGGTATATTGATGTATATAAATACAGATTGGACTATATATATATATATGTGTAATTGCATCTTTTGTATTTTGCAAAGTTGCGTTTCCATCATTGGTATCATGTGCAATATGTTGTGTATTTAATCAGACAAATGTACCAACGTTGCATGTGTATATATATAGTCTGCAGCAGGACCCCAGGGCAACAGACGCAATGGCAGCACTCAATGGAGCATGGGAAGTATTGAGGTGTCCAAAGAAGCGGCAGGACTACAACCAATCTCTTCAAGCACAGGCTCTTAAGAGGCAGGCTGAAGAGAAAAAGAAACACTTCATCAATTCGATTGCTGTGAAGCAAAAGCAGAACCATGAGCAGCGGGAGGCTCACAAAGTAAGTGCCACAGCCAAACAAAAGGCCAGAAGTACCACGGAGACCAAGGAAAGCGTCAGTGAAAAGAAAGCTGCCAATGGCAGCAGTTTCGTCTATGTGTGCCTGACCAATCAGAAGAAGGCCATTGTGGTCAAATCTTCTAGCCGGAAGAGTCTCCATCGCAAATTTGAGCGCCACAACTTTGTGTCAGCCAAGCACGCAGACGCTGTAGCGTCCGAGTTTGCCAACAGGGTTGAGAACTGGTGTGTGGAAACCCTCTGCATGAACAAGATTGCGCAACTGGAAGAGTTCATGATGCAGCAGGACATTGAGAAGCCTGCCAAGAGGGTCAGCAAAGTGTTCTTGCAGGAATACATTGAGGAGGCCATGTGGGTAAATGCATACGACAATGTGATACCAAAGATGGAAACAGTTTTTTCATGTTTTTTCCTTTTGCTCTTTGCATACATGCGTGTGATTTGGAATGCCTTTACAGTGTGATACAGGGTGACCCAGGAGTATAGTACAGGCACATTGGGGGTCCAAGTACATTGGGCATCAGGAAATCACAAAGATAGAAACCCATGCCGCAGGCTTTCTACAACAAGTCTTGTGGGAAACTGGAGTCCTTCTTGAGGACGGCGTACCAGGATTCCACAGGAGCATCTTCAACTCCAGAAGGTAACACCAGCTACCAGGAGGGCATTGTGGTTGACAAGTACACCAACAAATTTATGGCCACTTTCAAGATCTCAAAAGAACATGGAAGCATTTGCAAGATCTTTGACAACCGCGAGGATGCTGAGTTTTGGTATGACTCGATCAGTAGCCTACACCAGAAGCAGCGGTTAGTGGGGAATATTTCCCTCCTCCGGCAGGCTTGCGCGACACGAAAAGCTACAGCTGAAGCAATGTCTCGCATCATGTCGGAGAACGTTTCAGTTGCAGCGGAGGCAAGCAAGACGTTTGCTCGGGACATGGCCATGGGGACGGACATGTCTGGTATTCACTTCCTTGCTGACAAGTCGCTCAAAAAGAATGACCTTCCTCAAGCAGAGGTTCGCATCCACAGGTTGATGTCTGAGAGGTGGGATGGTCGTTGGTTTGCAGTGTTTAGAGTTATATATTACATACTAAAGTATACTAAAGTTAAAGGCTAAAGCCTTATTGAACATATATATATATATATTTAGTGTCCAAAAAAACAGATTTGAATGGTGCATGAGTATGAGTTTGGCCCCGCATCCAGGTTGTCGACTTTGGTGGAAGGGCAGAAACTTGAAGGCAGACTCCTTGGGAAGTATCATGACTCAACGGGGTGGAGGGCTACGATTTGCATTCTCTTGGGCGACTCCTACTCTTTGGCTGATGTGGATCAATTTGCAAAGACTTCCTGCCTTTCAGTTGTTGGCGTGATAGGCAGCAGCAATGACTTGAAACCATCAGTGCAGGCCTTTGATGCTCTCAAGGCTTTGGCTTCAGAGTGCACAATCCCGATCTACTTGCACTTTGCTCGTATCCAGGGCCAGGTGAAGCTCAGCGCTTTCCAGCTCGCTGCCAAGGAGAATGGCGGAGTGGCAGAGGTTCAAGTCAATTTCATTGTCAGAAAATTGCAGCAAGAGGAGTTTAGAGTTATTGGTTCTGCTGCTGAGTCATCTCAAGTGCAGGTTGGCATTGAAGTTTCTCGCTGACAAACATTAAAAAAACACTGTTTCCATCTTTGGTATTTATGTGCTATTTCTTGATAAATGTGTAGTGGAACATGTCCAGAAAGACAATTTGTTCAATGTTGTTTCAGGTTTGAAGAAACGAATGCACTGTTTCCATCTTTGGGATTTATGTGTTATTTCGTTAGAAAATTGTATTAGAACATGTTTGGAAAAATACTTGCCAGTGTTGCTTCAGGTTCAAAAGATCATCTCAAGCAAAGCGCCACCTCCACCGCCGCCAGAGAGCAAAGCAACAAAGTACAAGGTGATGCGTATTCCAGGAGACGGCAGATGCTTCTGGAGCTCTTGGCTATCCACAACTCACCATGATGAATGGTGGAGCCTTGATAGAAACAATTCGGGCTTTGCAATCAACTCTGGGCGCCAAAAGTGTGAAGAGCAAATGAGTGAGCAACTTCTAAACGAGGTGATGAGCAGGGTCATGAGCTTCTGCACCAATGACTGGGAGTTTGAACTTTGCAAGTCAGTGATGGACAGGGTTGCGCTTCAATTTTGGATTACGCAGTGTTTTTGCAGGTGGTACCAAAGATGGAAACGTGCATTAGCACATGGTCCTGGAAGTGTATGATAGAGATCGCTGGACAACAAAACAGTTTAAAGGGTTAAAGTAGAGAAGTGAACTGACCATGTAAGAAAACGTGGTTTGCAAGCTGTTTCATTGTTGGCACGAAAGACATCCATTTTGATTCAAAAACCAGGACAGCAAGCAAGTATCCTTGGAGGCAGCCCACTTGATTGGTTGTCACATGGGATGCTCCTTCAGGATCACTCTTGATCCTGCAACCTACCAAAAGTGCGCTGGCGACTACCCATCGGACGCTTTGTACGGAGTACCCGAATGCTTTCCGGCGTGTTCCTATGCAAAGCTCCAGGCAGTTTTGATCATTATATAAATATGTTGCACCTTATCACCCCAAATGATGAATGTGGATAAACCTATATATATATAAGTAACAGTATACCAAGCAAAAACAAATCCTCTTTTGAGAACTTTGTAAACATATATATATGCATACAGCGACTGCAGCATGCTCACGTTTACCCCATTCTTAGGCAGCTGTCTCATTAAAAATAGTTTCCTGTGCTTTTTTGACTAAATAGTCTATAAGCAGAAACGATTAATTTTGCAAGTTAGAGGGATAGGGACACATGTCAGAACGCTCGACTAAGGTCATCTCTACTTCAGCTTCACTTCTACTGCTGGGCATTTTGATGTTATGTTTGAAGATCCTCTCGAGTACCCAGGCGAGGCTGAATCCCAAAGATGGAAACGCGCTCAACCAACGCTATCGACCTTGTAACCACAATCCAAGAGTGAACAAGTGTATGGCTATATAAGCTACTGTATGTGTGTATATATACTTTATATATATGTGTATATATACATATATACAGTCTATAGATATATATATATATACATATTATAGACAGCAGGGCTCTACAAGGACACACTGGACCACTGTTCCACCCCCACCGTAAAGGAATACCAAAGATAGAAACACTGTATGAGTTTGAAGTAAAAGAGATTCACCGTGTTCAGGCAGCTTGGAGCTTCCTCAAGCTGCGCCTCATTGTTTGGACCACCACCAGTTCGCGAAGCGGTACAGCGCGGAGGACGTCAGCAAGCGGTATGAGCAGTCCCACATGGTTCTGGAGGTACACCAAACTGTGTGCAAAGAAGTTCGCAATGGGGATTCTACAGGGGAACCAGCCACTACTACCCAGCATGCAGAAGCATCACAGGCACCGCCAAACATTCCGGCTCAGCCAACACGTGCTCCTGCAACCCTGTTTCCAGAGAACCTTCCAAAGCCAGCGCAACCAGCTAAATTATCAGAGACCCCAGCTCAGTCAAAGTATGCAGCAGCCAGCTTGCATCCAGCAGCCCAACTTTCAGACAGCCTGCCAAGGCCATCAGAAGCAGGTGGTGCACCACCCAAGACTCCATGTCAGCCAAAGCAACCAACAGATGCTGCAGGAGAGAAGCCAGCAAAAGCAGCTGAAGCACCAGCAAAGACCCCATGTCAGCCACAGCATTCAGCATATGATGCAGGAGAGCAACCCGCCAGCCAGGTTCCAGATAGCCTGCTTGGGCAGCAAAAGCC
>CAXAMN010028262.1:233629-280107 GCA_963970005.1 Durusdinium trenchii | reverse complement strand
TATTCCTTCAGTTCCTGTCTTTCCACTGATGTTTGAAGAGCTTTGAGTGCAATATTGAAAAACTATAGATGTTAAGAACATTGTAAAAGTAATGGTTTCTGAGGAGTTGACGGGATTTGATATGTGCCCGCATATTCTCTTGCAGAAACGTTTCTATCACTGTCCCCCCCTTGCTTTTTACTATGAACTGTGCAGCAAAAGAAGCTTCAAGTATGGACATGCCTGCAAACAGTAGGGGGATACAATAGATGGAAACGTTACTTGTAGAAGTGTTTCTCCGGGGGCTACTGCTTCCGATGCAAACGGTCTTCAACATGATCATTTTTTAGTCAGGGATTCATACAAAATCCCTATAAACTTGATTATGCCTTTTTGGTGAAGTCCAGGAGGCATAACAAAGGACTGTTAAAAGGACTGCCTATATGATCCTTTATGTGATATGCTCGTATATTATGTGGTTATATATGTGGGTTTATCTCCTTCCTCTTACCCTTTCTGTGTTCCTTCCACTTCACTAGATTAGGAGGCTAGGGAAATCGGTTTTGGCGATGTATGGAAGCCGATGGAAATTCAAAACCCGTGTTTTCTTTCTCACATCGGCTTAGAATGCAAAACACAAGCAATTTTTGCAAGGCGTCTCACAAAATACCAAAGATGGAAACCCCTGACGACAAAGCCCAGTTAAGGCCTCTATGAGCCAAGAAGAAAGGCTTTGTGGAAAAACGAGAAGGGTGAGCTCAGCAGGCATGCTACAAGGCAGCGCGTCAGCAGTGCTTTGCAAAAGTTGTTCCAACAGGATGTGACCGTTCCCAATTCTCAGTGCCTGGCTTGGATTCTGGACACACCTTTGCCTTTTCATTTCCGGGTCCCTCAATCCCTCATTCCGTTGATATTCTTTGTTTGCAGGAACAAAAAGTGCAGCTTAGGAGAGTACAGCACTGGGAGGAGAATCTAGCGAAATTGTCTGGCTATGGCCATGTCAACACCGTTTCTGCTTGGAGGCAAGGGTTTCAAACTCTGGCCTTTCTCATTGAATGTGAAAATGTATATGGACGCTCAAAGCTCGGCCGCTCGCGCTTATTTCCCTTGAGCCAAAAGTCGGGGTACGTGTATAGTATGTACATACCCTACATCCAAACACCCCTCCTAAGATTCTTCTGCTTTGCAGATGAATCTTCACTCCACGGCTTTTGCAGCCGAGCTCTTGCCGGTCTTTGCGTACTGGCCTAAGGCATGCATGTGCTTCCAACAGGTCTCCGCGCTCAAAGGCTTGGTGCACAAGTCGGCAACGTTCTTGTCGGTGCCCACTGCGACCAACTCAAACTCTTTCTCTTTGAGCTTTTGCTGAACCCACAAGTAGCGGGTCTGTACATGCCTTGTTTTGCCCAGCCCGCGTCGACTGCACATTCCTCTGGCTGCACTGGAGTCTGAAAGAACCATGCAGTTCAACTCAACTCCCCATTCTCGGAACAGTTCTCGTATCCCGAGCACCGATGCCGTTGCTTTAACGATGGCGTAATACTCCGATTCGCCCGAAGACAACGATATCGTCGTTTGCAGAGTTGATGAAGACTTCAAGGTATGCTGTCCACACATCAGGACCAGTCCGGTGGTGGACTTTCTTGTACGAACGCATCCAGCATGGTCACTGTCTGTGAAAGCTCGGATCTTGGTGTACATCCGTTGTGGTTTGAACTCTTGAACAACTCTGGGTTTGCCTAGCAGGTATCTGCCCAGGCGTTTCAATCTTGCCCAAGAATCTTCATCGGGAACGGACATAGACCTTGCCAATGTTTTCACAGCTTCACATAGATCTCCTCTGTCTAGGCTCAAATAGGCTGCTCTCATCACCAACGATCTGTAGATCTTTGCTTGTTCATGATTCAAAGGCGGCGTTTCAATGAACGCCTCTTCCCCTGTTTGCTTTGTCGATGGTGTGCTCACTTCTCGAGCGCCTTCTAGTTGCAATTGTTTCACAATGATCTCTGCGTGTCTAGGATCAGCTTCGTATGTCAACGTCCCTGTGGACTTGTTGTATTCCAAAATCCTATTGAGCACGCTCATCACCGTGCCATCTGACTCTTCAGGTCCGACGCATCCGTCGATACGAAATTCGAACTTCTTTGCCAAAATGGTGGCAATCCGCTTCTGTGCATCTTCATCTCCTAAAATCAGAAAATCGTCTCCATGCACGAGAAATCTCGCGTCTGACTGCGTGTCATAGAATATCGATGGCCATGCCGTTCCAGCTTGAATGCCGTGTTCTTGAAGCAATTCACTGTAGGTTGCTTGCCAAATTGATGCTGCATCTTGCGTCCCGTACATCGTTTTGACAAGACGGGCACAATGACCAGGCGTCTCATCTCCTTCAGGCAATGTGCAATACACAGCTCGTTGAGAGTCACCGTACAAATGAGCACGGCTTATGTCCAGCAACTTAAGCTTGAGCACTTTTCCACGTCGGCTGACCTTCATTGAAGTCATGAGTGAACAAAGTGCCTTGAGTGCCTCAAGTGGAGGCATTGCTGAAAAGCTCTCGCATTCTGGAACAGTCTGACCTGGCTTCTTGACTTCTCTGACCACCAAGCGACTTCTGTAGTTTTCTTTCACATTGTCTCCTTTGTTCTTATCCACCCACTTTAAAGTGATGGGTGGCTTGCCAGTGGTCTGATGGCATTCTTCAATCGGAACCTTGACGTAGATCTGTTGCTTGTGAACCCATCTCAACTCTTCTTGCCTGGCGGCAAGAACTGCTTCTTTGCGCAATGGAGCTCCAGTGACGGTGTCAAAATACTCGGCTTGTTCGTGATCTTCTACTGGAGCATCGAACTTGTTGTTGGGTTCGTTTGTCTCTCCATCTGGACTAGGTCCAGACCCTTCAACTGATAATTCATTGAGCTCTCCACGCCATCGAAGTTCCTGTCTAATCGCGCGCAGGATCGCTGCCACCACGCGTGGAGGATACTTCTGCGCCTGCCTGGCTCTGCCATTCACCAAATGAACGTGTCTGTGTCCTCCATTGCATTGACCCGACAATGCAGCTGCAATCGCGACAGAGTTTGTGAGGTAGCGCGTCTCTTTGCGCACAAACCCTTCACCTTGTTGATCTGTCGCCTTCATGCCCCAACGACACATCGGCCCTTCAACCTGAATCACTCTGGGGTCGTTGATCAGCATTTGCATTTCGGGTTCCTTCCAGGAGCTGGCACCCTTCGGGTGTTCATGCAAGAAGATCCTCCCTTCATTCATCTGTTTGAGATAGCTTTTGCAAGCTACTCGAAGGTGTGTGATCCCTTCTTGCCTGATTCGTTCGGTTTCTTCCGGGGTTCTTTTGTCCTTGCTGAGATTTTGTAGTGGTGAAAATGATCCACAAGGTGGTGAGCCAATGAGGCATGCCGGCTCGTGCCGGTCCAAAAGTCTGTTCATTTCTTGCTCATCGGCCTTCTTCGACAGGTCCCAATACTCTCCATTGGGCTTCTGCAGCTCCATGTCAATTGCAAATCCGGGGCTGAGACCAAATTGGTTTGCCCTCGAAGTGAAACGTTCTGGATTATATATTTCAGCGACATGTGCCCTACTTGCACCTAAATGAAGCATCTCGCGGCTCACGTTCTTGCACTCTGCAAAACCGGCTTCTGGAAACATCTTCTCGTTGAGGAATGACGCCAATTCGAGATTGCAAATCGTCTCGATCACCAGCTGTCGAACTGGCGCTGGCATGGGACTCTTGTCCACTTTCTCTTCCTGCTCTTTGGCAGGGCTCGCGACTGCAGCTTCGCCTTTCGAGGATGAACTGGGTCCTCTCTCCAGCTCGATCTCCCCTTCTCTCGGAGGCTCACTTCCATAGAGATCGTCGAGATCCCCTCCTCCGCGCTTTGAACCGCGCGTGGTTTGAACCTTGGCTTTCTTGACGGTCGCATGTCTTCCTTTCTTGGTCGGAGATTCATCTCCTGTTGCACCTTCCGCCGCACGAGACACTGGAGGGGTCGACCGATCGAATGGATCGATTCGTCCCGTTCCTGAACCTGGGACCGGCTGACCCACAGGGTCAACTCGTTCCTCGGGTTGTCCAACGGCATCTGATGCATGCATCTCTTCTGCCTCATCGGGCATATCGGCCAACACTACCTTGGGAGCCGCTCCTCCCTCTTTTCGCTTCTGAGCCTTCGCCACCCTTTCTTTGCCTTCGTCGGTCGCCATCAACCGATTCTGTACCAGGGTCCTGCACTCTGTCGAATGCGCCCTCGCTGGCAGCCCAACCTGAATCGCTATGCATCCAGGGCATCCTGCCGTGTAGTTTCCTTCCACATCACGCCGTGTGACGTAGAGGTTCCTTGGCCCGCTGTCTCGAGCCACCGGCTCAGGCATGAGCCTGCCTTCAGCTGCCGGAAGTTCAATCCGCACAGCGGCTGCCTCGACGTCCTCTTCGGACTTCGGCCTCATCTTCCAGGGTGTTCCTTTGAAGAGCTCCACGTCGGCCCATCTTTCTTCAACCGTCAGCCTCTTCAAGCTGCCTCCTTTGATCACGCCTTCTTTCGTCATGACCAAAGCGTCTCCATTTCTTCCATGTGTACCAACGTACACTCCCATGTCCAGCTTCGGCGCCAAATCAGATCTTCCGGAGACATAGCTCTGGAGCGGTCTGAAGTGCACTCGCTCTCCGAAGACAACCAAGGGTCGCCTCCATCTCTTACCTTTCAACCTCTCATACGGCGTGCGCCCGTCGGGTCCAACACGATAGCGCGAGATGAGGAAGCATGCATGTCTGGCCAGCCACGTCCAAATGGCATGACGATCGGGAATGCTTTTCCCCAGCTTCTCCTCCAACGCGCTCTTCATGGCTCTGCACTGCCTCTTGGTCTCTTTCACGGCGGACTCGACACTTCCCGTGGACGGCTTATCGCCCGTTTTCCCCTCCTCGAGGGAAAGCTCTGTTTTAGCTGCCGCTTTGATGCTGTCTTTCAGCGCTTTTATTGACACTTCGTTGTCGCTTTTCAGGATGATCCTCCTGTAACCCATTTCGTCCAAACAGGACAACACGAAATTCGTGGTGAAGGCATCGGCTCCCTTGGCCGGGATGGTGGATGCCCATAGCATCCCTGTACTTTCATCCTTCACCTGCAGGTTTGGAAGCTCTCCTTCCGTTCCCCTGCCTTCGCCCCCGAAGTAAAAGTAATCCAGGGACACTGTAGGCAATCCTCTGTCGTCTCGACTTGGGGTCGCCTTGTGCTGCTCGTGCAGCCCTCTGGCGCGGATGCAATGTCCGCACCATGTGCGATGGATCGCGTGTCCAATCGCCTCATGCTCCTCGATCTCCTCTGCAGTGGGAGATGTTGGACTCCTCAACACTTTTGGAGCCCTTGCTTCTTCTTCCATGGGGGCCGACCGATCCATCGGATCGATTCGCCCCTCGGGGTGCTCCTGCGGGTCCGGCCGGTCCAAAGGGCCGACTCCCCCCATCGGAGTCTTCGGACTTACGGTTTCACCTGCCGCTGGAAACCCGCCTCTACCGCGGCGAGCTCCTCCATGGTCTTGTCTCCTCTGGCCTCTTGCTTTGCCTTGCACCAGAGGTCGAAGCAGAAGATGCCCTTGTGCACGTACAGCTTCGTGGTGTTCCGGTTGTCCTTCGGGAACTTGCGCTTCAAACTCCTCAGCGCTCTTCGAAGTCCTCGTCCGATGGGTCCATCCTTTGAAACGATGTCGCCTTGCTCTCCGTCCATGACAACCAAGTTGCGGGCTGTCACCTTGCTTCCTGAGACGAGCAACCTGTGGACGTTCACAAATCGACCGTCCACTTTCCTTCCATAGCCTTCTTCAGTGAGGCCGCGGATCGTTCCACCACCTTCGTCCGCGATGAGCTCGCCCGAAGCGGTCTTATAGCTGGCGTCGTTGGGATCTCCAGATTCCATCCCCAACAGGCTCTTCAACTCTGTCGGGATCGCAGTGACGGCTGCACCTGTGTCCAAGTTTGCAGTTACCTTGACCCAACCGCTTTCGTCGACCGACAGCTCGTTCACCGCGAACGAATTGATCTCTCCACGGGTCAGCTTGACGTTATCCAGGTCCTTCTGCACCTCGTCATGGCGGCTCTGCAGGAAGTAGCGCTCGCGATCGATCTCGGAGTGAGCCATCTTGCACCTCACTCCTTTGCCACAGTGTGACCTCCGGAAATCGAAGCATCGCATCTTGTCGTGTGGGTGCTTCAGGTAGGACTTCTCCTCCTCTTCCTTGCGTTTGCGTGCCCTTGCCTTTCGAACACGCTTCTTCCTGGATTCCTTCTTCTCCTTGCTCATGGGTCGATCTCGTCGGCGAAGAACATCTGTCCTCCTCCGGCCCATCACTCGCAGTTCGTCGTCTTTGGTCTCCACGGCGAACTTGGCTACTTCTTCCTGACTGAGCTTCCGGTACGTCCGTGCAGACTTGAAGAACCGGGAGAACTGATGCTTCTTGAGCTTTCCTCGAGCCACGCGTTTTGCTTGGCCCGTGAAAACACGCACCATTCCGTCGTCCATCTCTTGCACGGCTTCGGTCTCGATCGTGTTGTCTTCTTCCTTATCGAATTCCTCCTCCTTCACAGGCTTTGAGTCGAACTCTTCATGCCATTCCTTGTCCATCCTGATTCTTTCGGCTGCACGGTCGGCAACTCCTTGTTGGCGATGTAGAGTCGCCTTCCTCCTCTTGCGTTCTTGACTCCACGCCAGCGAATGGCTTGCACCGGCCTTGACAGCTTGATAATACCGCGAATCGTGCCAACTTTGGTCGTTCAGGTTCTCCGCGGTGAGCTTAGGCGCTGCCTTGGCCTTCGCTTTGGTAACCTGGTCATCTCGGTGAATCTTCTCTTTCAACTTGTCCTTCTTTGCCTTCAACACCATGACCTCGGTTTCCAACTTTTGAACCTCTTCTTTCGTTTCGCATTCCTCGCACGCTGCCATCTTCTCGCGAATCGCAGCGTCGATGTTCGCCACTTCCATCTGTTCGATGGTTCGGTGCAAAACTGTCCCGGATGATGACCCTGCGGGTCTTGATGGGAACTCGGCCGAACCAAAGGCTCGACTCATCTCTTCCATCACTCTGGGCTTCACCTCCGTCTCCACACGACCTGCTGAGCTCGAAGCTTGCTCGTTGGATCCGGATGCAGGACCGGCCTGACCAACGGTCTGACTCGTCCCACCATCCTTGGATCCCGGGGGCTGGCCTGGACCAGAGGTCCGACTCTCCCCAACGATCGCGTCTGTCAACTTCTCGAAGTACAGCAAGCGAAGTTCCTGCCTGTGCTTTTCGACTTGCTGCAATGTCTCCTTGTTCATCTTCCGCAAGCTCTCATCAGGGTCGACCTTCTTCCGCAACTTCTCCTTCACATCGTCCTTGTAAGCCTGGAAGGTCTTCAATGAGATTCCCCTCACGAGGCAAATCGTTTTGTCCACGATGTACTCGAAGTCGTCCGGCTTCGTCATTTTGAGTGCAGCTCGAATAGACTTCAGGTCCTCGTTCTCCAGGAACCTTTCCCAATCCATGCCGCACAAATTGCAGATGTGTTCAACATGTCCTCCTTCGTCCAGTCCGCAATTTTGGCAGAAGCAATAGTCGCAGGGGTTCATGCATCGATCTGCATCCTCCAGCTCTTGCTTGATCTCCGGGTCGATCTCGATCTCCACTTCGAGTCCCGCGAGACTGAAACATCCTGTATCCATCGGCTCTGCGTGTGGCTCTGCGGGGGACTCCTCCAGGTTGGACATGTGCTTGCCACCTTTGCCCTTCGACTTGGGATTAGACTTCCCGCCTTTCGGCTTCTGGTTCGCATTCGCTGCACCGCCGCCAGCGCTCCAGCAATCTCGAGCAAAATGCCCCGTCTTGCCACAGTTGTGGCAAGTCTTCGAACTTTGCGAACCTGAGCCTTTGGCCTGGGATCCTTGTCCTTTTCCGCTGCTCTGCCACTTTCCGATGCCCTTCGAGTCGCCCTTCTTCGTCTTGCCGTCTTTTCCTTTGCCTTTGCCTTTCTTGTTCTTCCCTTTGCCTTTCTTCTCAAAGGCTCCAACATCCATGGGTTGTGGATCTTGCCCTCCGGGAGGTTGGCTTGCATCGGTCATTCGAAACTTGGCCCCGAGCCTTGCCTCGATGTACAGCACGATCTCGTTGCGCACGTCCAGGTACGATGTGAATCTTGAGCGATTCAACTGCAAATGCTTTTCCAATTCGCCAGGGCACAAGTGTTCCAGTACCGACATGCGGATCTCCTCGTCGAGCTGATGCCGTGTTCCGTCCGGTCTCTTCTTGTGTTCGTACTGCCTTACTATTTCCTCCCAAGATTCGATGGAGTTCGACAGGTCTTCGAGCTTGCCCGCCTTGCTTGGATTGAGAATGGCTCTCAACATCGCTCGTCTTCGGTTCCCGGTAGCCGGGTCAAATCTTCGTACCAGGCGTCGCCACGACTCCAGACCATTGTGCTTTCCAGAGCTTCGTACTATCTGAAAAGCTTCACGTTCACATAACGTCTGCAGCACCGCAAACAGCTGCGAGTTCATGCTGTCAACGTCCACGACTTCGCGTTCACTGGGGTTCAACGGGCCCCAAGCGGCTTTGATGTCAGCCGACATGATCTCATGGTCCATCTCCTCGGCCCACAGCATGATGTCCTCCAGATCCAGATGGATCGAGGTCACAAAGGCCTCTAGTCGAGTGCGCCAGTACAAAAATCCTTCCTCCTTTCCGTCGAACTTGTCCGGTTTCGCTAGTCCACGATTGTCGAAAAAGCTCATAGTCTTCTTGGCGTCCTTCGGCACCTTGATGTTTTCGATGAGGTCCTGCTGCGACTGCGCCAAGGCCGTGAACGCTTGCCTCATACCTTCGAAGTGTCCTCCTGGATCGCTTCCTTGTGCCTGCTGAGCGTGAACCAGCATCTCAACTTGCCCTTGTAGTCGTGCTTCGCGCTGCTGTCCCTGGGTGACCTCCTGCCTCAGCTGTCGTACCACGTCGATCAGCTCTTGTGCACTCATCCCTCCAACCGTGGCCATCGCTTCCGGTCGTTCAGGAAGTGGCCCAAATGCCCCCAAACTCGTCGGAGGGAGCGGATCCTGAAGATCTTGCGCACCAGGCGCCGCCAGCGATCAACTCGTCGCTGCTGGAGTGCCCTCTGATTCCACCTCCAGCGTGCGCCCACCGAAGCGGCGGACAGCACACCGATGGAGGCGACAATCTCGGGCAGGTAGAGGCCAACCAAGTGGATCAAGAGCGCGGCCAGCGTAACCAAGAGCTCCGCTACCATGAAAATGTATATGGACGCTCAAAGCTCGGCCGCTCGCGCTTATTTCCCTTGAGCCAAAAGTCGGGGTACGTGTATAGTATGTACATACCCTACATCCAAACAGAATGTACATATATATATATATTTATACTTAAATATGTAATAATATGTATTTGTCTATTTGTTTGTTTATAACACAGTAGACAGTAGATATGAAATATATAATTTTTTCGTATAAGATCGTATAAGATCAGGAGTCCGCATTTCATGCAGTAAAGGACACCGAGAACTACGACAACCATCACATGGGCAGATGGCTCCATGGGACCTTGCTTCGTGACCATTTCAGAGGGAACCATGTCCAAGGAGGAGGTCGAAAAGGTCAACGATGAGTACATGGGGTCCATGAAAGTGATTTGCACCAACCGGTCCAGCCACATGTGGAACGGTGAGGTTTGCATGCAGTTTCTCGACTATATGGCGATTGAGATTAGGCGCAAGAAGATAGAACTTGGCATTGAAGACGCACGGCAGAGCCCTGCACTTCTTCTTTGCGACAGATGCCCGTCTCACTTAAGTCGGGTGTTTTTGCAGATGAGAAGGACATGGGCCAAGGAGAACTCAGTGATCCTCTTGGGTTGCGACCCATCCTGTGAAGTGCAGATCCCAGGCGGCTTTGGTGCCTGCCTGGGACCTAATGACAGGTGAGAAGGGATACCAAAGATGGAAACGTTCCAACTTATGTGTTTGCCACAGGCAGCCAAGATTCATTTCTCCAACTTTTTTTGGAAGGGCCATAATTGCCACTGCTGACCAATTCACAGTTTTATCATGTTTTATCTGTTCAAGTGCACTGATTGGCTTCAACCCTGACCAG
Source organism: Durusdinium trenchii (assembly GCA_963970005.1). Classification (NCBI taxonomy): domain Eukaryota; class Dinophyceae; order Suessiales; family Symbiodiniaceae; genus Durusdinium; species Durusdinium trenchii. Next base: position 269,989 of record CAXAMN010028262.1, on the reverse strand, counting down.
ATGGCATGGTCACTTCCATCTTTTGCGCGCAGCGTTCCTCCGTATCGCGTGCCGCGTTCCTACTAACCCGCTCTTCGACAAGGCAGTCTCTGAGCTCGAAATGGGCCCAAATGAAATCCCGGAGCACAAGTGCCCTCTGCGCACCTCTTTGCAAGCAGACATTTTTGCTTTGCGAAAAATCGCCGAGTACAGAGGAGGCGCTGTTCTGCAGTGGGCCTGGGTTACTACAGGATATGTGACAGAGGAGGAAATGGCGGATTGGAAATACGGAGGTGACATGGACGCTCTGGTGGAGGCCATGCAGCGAGGTCGAGGAGGATACAAAGAGTTCATGCGCCTCACAGAGGTTCCAGTGGTTGATCCCAAGGTGCATTTTCTCTTGGGCAAAGCAACATTCAATATCATGTGGCATTAAGTGTTGTTTCATTTGTCCGTTTCCATCTTTGGGATTACACACAATATGCCAAAGGCATAAACATTTTCTTGTGCTCCTGTCAGATGTACCGGCACCAATGGCAACAAGCCAATGGCACCATGAAGGGCGAGATATTCCATAGCTGGTATGCAATACCGGAGAATGGTCATGCGGTGCAACTCCCTCGTTGGATCAACTTGCATCTAGAAGTGGCAATATCACACTGGTTGACCACACAGAGGAAGTGGGATGAACTCATAGCAAGCAAGGCTTTGGCGGGCAAGGTCTTAGAACCAAAGATCCAGAAAAAGTACGACCCTCGCTAGAAAAACCATTGTATTTTGATTACATGGGCTTTTTAACAGGCTTGTAGTTAGAAGTTTCTATCTATGGGATACCATGGGAAGGAGCAGTCAAAAGATCTAATCCAATTAAAAAGAACCGCACCATGTTCTTTAAACATTAGGTCCTCCCAGTTTTCCCTCATGTTTCAGGACAGTTGGGTCGCTGATCCTTGGCGGCGTGTGGTGCTTGATTTGCAGGCCAAGGAGGCAGTGAAGAAAACAGCGGTGCAAAGTCAGGGCAAGTACGCTGTGATGGCTGTGCACATGACGTCAGATGCAGACAAACTCGAGGTCCGCTTTGGCACTGGCCCATGCATGAGGCTTGTTTCGAGGCAGTGTCTTGCTCTACGCCATTAGTTACGTTGTCCCATCTTTCTAGCTCTCCCATACTCTCCAAAACAACACAGAAGGAACAGCGAAGGCAAGGCCAATTCAGAAAATAGAACAAACAGCATAGAGGTGTGGCCACATACATACATATATACATACATGGAATCTACAGTAAAATTTGGTTGCTCCATAATGTAGAGATTCATATAGGGTTTCTATCTTTGTGATTCTGTGCTAAAGGGAGGGAGATTGCAACTTATAGTATATTATCGTTATAATACTGATATTAACCAAAGTTTCTCCACATTGACATCTCCAAAAACAATCTATTTCAACACTATCACAAGCACAACCAAGGTTCGAGTGCACTGAGAGCTTGGTGCCCGATGTGGAGGCAAATGATACGACGTTGGAGGGTACATCAGGAGCAGATTTGAAGGGTCTGCTACCGGAGGAGCCAGCAGCAGTTGATGAACATGAACATCCTGTTGAGGGCTTGGACGAAGAAGATGAAGAGGAGGCAAAATACTTTGGGGAAGCTTAAATAGATAGATTGTGCAAAGATTGTCTGTCTGTTTGGCCATGCCTTGCGGCCGTTGTCTCCTAAAATGGAGCCTCGGATGGCCAAAGGGTAGTCTTTATACCTGGGACCTGGAAGACATGGAGAGGGTGAGCTGTTTCCAGATGTCACTTTTTCGATTCACTGCCATGGCCAAAGGCCAATTGAGCACTGGAAGGTATAGAGAGGGAGAGCTCTTTCCAGTAGCCACTTTCAACGCAAGAATCGGGTGGTCTGGGAAAAAAGACCGCCAGCACAGTCCAATCACAAAGATGGAAACTTGCTAACAAAGGAAATGGAAAGAAGTGAGAAAGAAAAAACAAGAAGGGAAGGGAAACGGGAAGGAAAAGGAACACACAAACTATCAACAAACTGTAAAAAGAGACGCAAGGAATGGAAGGTTGCAAAGATTTATATACCAGCCATGTGGTAAATCATAGGGACTCTGACAAACAGTTCAATTAAAAGGTCAAGTTGAAAACATGAACACATAACATGAATCTGAACCTTGAAATCAAAGTTTACAAAATAGCATAGCGACGGCCAATCAAATGGACACTCAATTTTGCAATCCTTCTGGATGATTCCATTCCTTTTTGGTAAAGGCGGTCAAGTTTCCATCTTTTTCTCTGCAAAAAACTGAAGGGAAACCAAATAGTGACAAACAAACAATTATGATGTGCGCGTTTCCATCTTTGGGGTCGCATGGAAAAACACACAGGATTAAACAACATCGAGTTGATTCCGGTGTATTCTTCCAGGGTTTTCTCTTAAAACAAACATAAAGTCCTTTCCCATTACCCTGGTGAATCCATTTTAAACAAAATATTTTAATACAATATAGCATGTTTCAAGTGATTTTCTGCTGAAAATGTGCTAACAGCCTTGAAGAAGTCAATTGCTAAAGCCGTTTAGCACATTTTCAGCAGAAAATCACTCGAAACATTATATATTATGCTTAAAAAGATATGTTTGAAAGGGATTCAGCAGGGTAGTGGGAAAGGACGTGATGTTTTTTAAGGGGAAACCCTGGAAAAACCACCAGATTCTACTTGATGTTGTCTAATCCTATGTGTTGTTCCATGCGACCCCAAAGATGGAAACGCAAACACACTGAAACATACTGATTTTGTTTCCATCTTTGGTTTCTCTCCAGTTTTTGCAGTGAAATACTAAAGATGGAAACTTGACCGCCATTCCCAAAAAAAAGCGTCAAAAAAGCGTCTGATTTTTGGCGAAATTGAGTTTCTATCTATTTGGCCGTCATTATATATATATATATTTTTTGTATTGTATACAATATACCATTCATGTTCACTTCACATTGAGTTCATTCTGACAGGATCTCACAGGTGTGCCTTTGGGTCAAGCGGGTCGTCCTTTCGAGAACCGCAGATGCACCTGCGAGCGGCTGGCTTGGAGAAAAAATAGCACTTAGTTAGCCACCATCCGAAAAACGATGAAACATGCTTAAGAGCACGTTGTGCGACAACCACCTCACGGCCTTTACAAGCAAAGTGAGCCGACCGGAAACTCCAAACGCCTACTCCCTACACCAAGCAGTGCTGCAATCACTCAAGCAATCGGCAACCTCTCTCCTCCCTTGTTGTTGCAAAATGTGTTTTGTACCAGCGATGCTGTTCCACCGCAACGATGTCGAGGCCCGAATCTGCCGGCAAGTCTGTGAAACACAATTGGGCGGCAGCGGCGTCCACTGGTTTCAGCGAGCTACGGTAGCGGTGGCACTGAAACTTGGGCGTTCAACATTCAACCATCATTGTTTCAGCAAACGGCTCTGAATTCAACGTGTGTTTTCTGGAACTCATGCATGAACTGCTTCGACATGTTTTGTCTATAACTGCTATGGTTGCCGGATGTCATAATTATAGTATAGTAATCGCACAGGTACAAAAATGAGAACCGACAGCCTGAAACATCCCAAGCCCTCGGTGTCTAAAGCCACACAGTCTCCTGCGAGACTTCGAGTGCGAGATTCCCAAACAGAATAGGAACTGATCTGGGCCCCGGCCTCACGGCCGATCAGAAGTCCAATCTCACCACTACGTCAACATTAAAGCAAACTCGCGGAACAATGTTCTGAACTTGTAGGTGTTTTTCGGCCTCCTGCGCCAAAATGAGCTGAGCCACGCGCGGCGGGTCAGACATGCGTGTTTATTCGCATGGGGGCTAGCACCCAGCATCCCACTGGTGGGAACCGACCGCCCACAGCCGCCGTTGCGCGTGGCTGGAAAAAAAGGAAAGGAAGCGGGAAGCGTTCCAGAAACTGCCGCGAGGAAAGGCTTGGCCCAAACACGTTTTCAAGGCCGAGTCTGCAGCAGTATGCACAAGAACAACCACCAGTAGCTGTTGGAAGGCCAACTTTAGCTTCTAAAAAATTGCACCATTCCACAATCAAAAGAACCCGAAATCATGAGAAAATTATAAAGAAATTTCTCCAAAACACTAGATGATCTTGTACTGGAACGGCGGTAGTAAACTTTGCATGGCGCGACCCTTCTCTCCCAAATGGATGCCCCTCCGTGTGGGGAATGTTTGGCGCGCAGCATCTCCCACACCAAACGGCAGATCCTTAACTTCCGCGTGCTTGGTGGCATGGTTGTGGCTTTGCTAACGTTTGCTAAGCTCGATGCGTAGCTAAAAGCAAGCTCAGTCAATGACAGTTTCGCACGCGCCAATCTGAGCGTCTTCCAAATTTGTCACATCACTGTCACACAAATCGCATGTGGGGAAGTGCCTTCCACTTGCCCAATTTTCTGTGCCAGCAAAGGCTTACTCAGAAGCTCCCTGTCATGACGGGAGCCACGGATCCCTTCAATGGTTCCTGCACATCAAGTCTGAACACCGAGCTTGGGGTGAGTCTGCCCGACTCTTCCCGCCCTCAATCAGCTGAGCGCGACAACTCTCCCACGTCCAAATGGAAGCATGGAAGTTCCTTTGCGTATGGTTTCCTCATTGTCTTGGCGCCATCCAAAGCCGCAAAAGATGCGCCGCACGTTGGGTGGGCGAACCCGCATTGCGCGCCCACAGAAACACCAGCTTCAAAACAAAATGCGCGAGAACTGCTCGATCTGCACTTGCCATGGATGACCACAAACAAGAGGGTGACAAGAGTAACTTAAACTAACCGTAGAAGCCTGAACACGCAAAACGACCCCAACAACATGGCCCTGCTGGCAAGTCCACGCCAACAATGCCACCGACTAGAGCCAGAAAAATCCTAGCCGGCCACTTCCTCCCGGCTAAAGATCAAAGCCAGCGACAACACTGCCAGCCACACGCGGCGTGAGCGATATGAGCCTATATACGACGTCCAGGCCCGGACTGGTGGATGTGTTTGCAAAGGGAGCTAAAGGAAGTTAAAAGCCACTTGAACCAATCGATCGATCCGAAAACTGTTAAATTAGCCGTCGGTACGGCCGGTCAAGCCCACAAATGTGGCATAGGAATCAGCGACGTAAAGAAACACTTGCTCGACGAAGAACTGCCGCTCGATCGGACATCTTGTTCGCTAGCGCCCAGAGGCGCACCATCCGCCAAACAACGCCTGCAAGCAACGTCATGTTCCGCCTGTTCCGCATCGGGGAGCTCACAGATTGGCAGCATTTCTTGCGCACAGAAGCGCCGCGTCCGCCTTGCGGCGCAGTCAGCGATATTAAGAAGGGCAATGAGAACTCTTTCTGTCCCTCCTCTTTCGGCTTGTTTCAAGGATAGAATATCATGGTTGGGCGCAGTTGCGGCGCGACCGCTCACAACATTTGACTGCGCACATTACAATCTTCCATGACCCATGGGGTGAAGCATAGAGCGCTGGAGGTGGCTCCAGGTATACTGCGCTTGCAAGACTCAAGCAGCTGCGCAGCTGTTCATGGGCGTAGTCAAGCAGGACTCCGAGATGTTGAGGCCACGCATGCCAAGTGGCAAAAAGGCAACAGTTGCACACCTTCTTACACTCTCCCGCGCGCTGCGGATTGTTTGCCGCGCGAAAAGCCCCAGCGCAGCAATGAGCAACGAATCCCTATACCACGGACCAAAACCATCGGCTAAACCATGATGTCGGCCAACTTTTGATGCTAACGACTGAGCTTGCACGTCTCAACTTCACGACCCATCTTCTGCCTTCGCCAGCTGGCGCGCAAAGCGGGACTTGAATCGCCCAGTTCGTCGTAGAGCTCCGGACATGGTACAGCTCCGGACTTGGCCTACCACGCCTGTCAACTTGGCTAAACCTCTTGGCTGTATTGGCGCCAAAGCGCTTCCGCATAAAATTTGCTTTGCCCCAATTTTTGGCACAACTCTTCCGGCAACAGGTTTTCCGGCGGATCGCAAGATGGAAGCGAAGACTTCGATCAATGTAAGCGCGAGGCGTCTTCAAACAAATTCGCCAGTCCGCGGAAGGCAGCGCGCCCCCACGTCGAAAGCATGTTGGGCGCCGCGGCGAAGCATCGGCGGCTCTCACGGCTTTTCGTCGTGCTGCCCTGCGTTTTTGTTTCTGTTCTCCCTTGCCTTCCGCTATCTCGATGTCCCAAGTCGAAGGTGCTGTCGTTGGTTGGAGCTGCACTCTTACCAACCCATTTTCCAGCTTCCTCTGCTTGTGATTTCCTACTAGTTGCGGCTTGCCCCACTTTTTTGCTGTTCTATCCCATGTCACAGTCACACTCAGATTCCGGTGTATCATCCCAACAATACTCTTTTGGAACCGATGCAGTCCAGGAGGCACTCCGAGAGTCGCTCGGGATCCTCCTAGATCTAAAACAATGCCAGTTGCCAAAACAAGGGCTGCCGTCTGCTGCAAAACACGCCGAAGCTTGAAACAGGTAGCTCTGCCCTTGTCAAAAGAAACTGCAGCCACAATGGAGTCTGTAAGAACAATAAAGCGCTTGCCAAAATTGTCTCTGCTCCTGAGCGCCTTTCTTAGCGCATACTGACTTGCCCGAGCCTCATACACCGGCGTGGTGTCTTCTCTCTACCATCTGTACCGGCCCACAGTGGTCCAAGTTGCGTCGAGTGCCCAAAACCATCAGTCTCGCAAGGAACTGGTTTGCTCAATGTAGATACATCTTGCTCAACCCCAACCAAGACTTCCTCACGCTCTGCTAGTACGTGTGAGAACTGAACAAAGGATCTAGGGTCTTTGGCCTGAGGGTCCTTGTACCTCCAATGCTCAACAAATCCCCCCAAAAAAACTTGGCTTCTGTCTGCGTGATGGTGCCTGTTGTCACCCCCAAGCCCCAACCCGATGCGTCATCCGCATAGATGAGTGAATATTAAGGGACAAATGCCGTCCCAGGTCAGCATTCTCCGGATGATTTCACCAGAATGGAAAGTGCTTCACGCCGAACTAGTGATACAAATGTTATATGCCCTACCAACCTTTCTATGTGTTGACCACTGGCACGACCCCGTCTGCAGAGCTTGCGCAGGCCTTGTCGGATCCTCCAAAGCTTTCTCCGAAGGCTTGACCAGGCCTGAGCTGTCCACACTCCAACCCAAAATGCTGTTTTGCAACCCATCAAGCTCGATTTCATCGACTGTGAGCCCTGCGCAACGCAAACTGCCAACAGCACGCCAGAACCTGGACTGCACCTCTTGCCTGTCGGTTCCAAACACGTGTGAGTTGTCAACGTATTGGACGTGCCAAAAATTCCCAGCCGGATGGGATCACCATCCCTCAGCCTCTCAGAAGCCATCAATCCAGATCCCTCACAGATATGTTGTGAGATTCGCTGGCACCACCACATAGCGTGCGACCAACCCATGGGAATAACCGCAACCCTGCGGTACACCCAATCAGTGGTCTTTGTTTCAATGCCCCCAATAGAGTTGATGCCTCACATCCCCAGCTTTGACTCTCCGCAACCAAAATAACACCTCAAACATTCAGGCATGGCCATGGTGTAAAAGGCATTCTGAAGATCTGCAGAGGCGACATGGAAGGCGCTGTCTTGTATTTTGGACATGCTGTCTCCTGTGGGCAATCTGATGTTCTCGGGAACCAAACCAACAATTTGCCCGCCTGCAGTCTAAAATCAGCCTGAGCTTCCCTCATGCAACTGCTTGACAAACGGTGAATACTTTTTGTGATCGTGAAACTGAGGGTCCTCGTTGCATTTGGCCACTCCGCATTCTTCCAGCCTCATAGCAGCGTCTTCTGCTCCAAGTGTGAAAGCGCGAGTGAAATCTTCCACCTCTTGTTGCCCGCCCTGACCCCAAAGCGTGGCCAAAGGAACTGGTTGCATCCCCTTGGCTGAGACAAGGTCGGGGTCGAAGGACCCGAGAGGTGACGAGGTTGGCAAGCTCTCTCGTACCCCTCTGAAACCCGAAGCTCCTCCAGGGCCTCCGAGCCCGAAAGACCAGATGGACCTCCAGCCTTCCGCGTTGCAGATTCAATGAACTCGAAAACCTTGGGCATACATACGATTGAGTGACTGCACTGCCGCGGCCACTTCTTGCTCAAAATGCCTCCGCCTTCCCATCCTCTGTTGGCATCGGGTAAAGGAAAGATGTCTCTGTCAACTGCTCTGAAAGCATGTGATCCTTATGGTTTCGCCAGCGAAATAGGATCCTTTTCCACCAGCACCCCATAGTCTATATAGGGTCTTCCTTCTGCTTCCCGGTCTTTCCAGCTTTTCGAGCAGCCTCTCTCTCTCCTCCCTGGCCTTTCTAAGGTTTGGGGCAAGGGAGGCCTCCTTCTCTGTCTCCTCTTTGACATGTCTCAGAAGCTCCGGTCAAACCATCAGGGTGGAGTATTGACGAATTACCCTGCCAAAAGTTGTCTGCTCTTCCAACGACAGTCTTCCTCCAACTGCTTTGGACTCCATGTCCTTCATCTTCTCACTATATGAATACTCGATGGTCTGGAGCCTCCTGAATGGTATCTCAATTGTCAACAAATTGAATTGAATGCATCCAATGGTCCAACTGATCAATCAAGAGGGCTTGCCGCAATGCCACGCTGACTTGAAAGTGCTCCTGCATGCCCCACAACGACGCGTCAGCTTTGGTGATCTGTCTGACTCGCTCGCGGTGGCCTTCCAAACCCAGATTCTCCACCGCAAGGTAGTTAACACACCACTTTGCCGACCAGCACCCACTTGACTTCTTTTCCTGGCATGCTGCAGCTACTTCTTTCAGCGTTCGCTCTGGTTGCCCAAGGGCATTGAGCTCAAGGGGCAGCGTCCTCATGTCGGACTTGGCAGGCCTCTGCAAAACAGAAAAAAGATCACCTCCATCAACACACTCAACAAAAATCTCACCGCCTTGTACTGCTTTAGCACCCCTTACTGCCGCTACAACAACACCCTCAACCTCCTGCGCATACTGAACTGAGCTGGTTGTCTCACTTGAGGGTCCCTGCAGGATAGCCAACTTCCAGATCCAGAGCCACCACCTGTCCTCGTGCAACCGGCACTGGGCCGGCAGCAGGCACCTCGGCACCAGCTAGAGGAGCCCCTTCCCGCCTCAACTGATCAGCCAATTGCTTTTCTCTCTCTCTCTCTCTTGGCTGTCCAATTGGGGAGGGGGTAGATCTCCCCAGCCACAACTCCTGCTGGAACAGTGCCAGGCCCTGGACGAACTCTCAATGCTCTAATGTCTGTGTTCAAGAGCCCTAGCTCCTCCTCGTAGACGTCGGAGTCTGGAGTGGCTACCACATAATCGAATGAACTCGAGGGCAATGCGCTCGTGCCACAACCGCGTGCCCCCGACATCATACTCAACCACAGTTCATTCTGGTTGAGTAAAGCCATGCCTCCTCAACCTGAGTTCTGCCAGCTGTCGATGGGCCAGATCCTGAGTGTGTCTAGGGGATCTATCCAAGACTCTGCACCACCCTGCTCACGGCAACGCTGACACCAAAGGCCTAACAATGTAAGAGCAATCAAGCAAGCACCCAATGCCAACAACGCTGACCAAAGCTGTCTCGCAGGATCTAACCCACCTTTGGGAAACACCAGTGCCTGGCCCCCGTCCGCCGATCCTAATGGCAAGCTGCCCGGTCCTCCACCCGGTGGTCCCAAAGGGGCCTCAGGATCCTTTGTTGCCACCTGGCTGCGATGTAAGTCCAACAAGAACTCCTGATACACACCCAGTTCCAGCCGCAGTTGGTGGGTCTCCCAGACAGTAAAGCCCAAAAGTCCCAGTCCGAGGGTATGGCTCACCACGAAGGCGCGGAACAACCACGGGGCCCCACATTGCGGGGCGGACTCCTTCAAAGGGAACCCTACTCTCAAGTCAAACCCGTGATTCACATTAAAGTCCACAAATCCAATTTCGATGAACGCCAGCGTCCACTCCACGTACAATGGGGCCTTTGTAGGATTCACCACCAACCGCCGTGCCAATCACACTATATAATTACTATGGATGATCAACACGAACTTCAAGTACACACCCTATCTCAAAACTACAAAAACTATTATCTCTTCAAGTAGACGCCCTTCCTCGCCGCATGTGCTGCACAGGGAAGATGGAGGTCCAAGGGCGTTTTCCTGGCGTGGAAAGAAAGGTGATGCATTCTGATGCATGGTTCCAATCATCGGCTCCCAGCGGAGCCCTCTTGAGCAGGCATGCTAAGCCAAGCCCGCGGTAAGGCTCGCCATGGTCGAGCAATTGAAATCGGTGAAGAGTGCCCTTCACCTACGATGGATTTAAAAAAGTCCTTCCAGAGCTCCAGAATTCACTAGCGTTGCACCAAGCAGCACTCAAAGCTCTGAGAGAAGTCTCACCTGCCTGCGCAACGCGGCTCTCATCAATTATCAATCCGGTGCCCTAATGCTGTCTGTTGTCTTGATCCAAACCAGGCAAGTCGCATGCTTTCCCGAGGTGCGTCTATCACATCCTCGGCCAGCACGACAAAGTCACAGTCCTTGGAGGCCAAATTTTGCAAGGAACCGTAATGGGAAGAATAAGCTTGTCTGCGGCCGCCGCCTCTGACAAAGACACTCGCCAGTCCATAAGTTCGCAGTAGCCTCAGCCAACAAACCCAAAGGACTGAGAGCGAGAGACATGGCCTTCAAAATGCTACGGGGGGCCGTTCATGTTCGTTCAGGTTCGGAAGGCTGCTAATCCTTTAGCTGTCCTTCCCCTTTTGTGTTTTTCCCCTCTGATCACTTTTCCTTTCCTGCATTTTGTGTTTTCCGTTTACCTTCTATCTTGTTTTGCTTTTCTCATTCCTTTTCCCATGCATTCTTTCCAGATGTTCACCACAAAATAAACTAGCAGTCTCTGTTTGAACCAGAAATGAACGCTCTGCTTCAGTTGGAATAGTTGGACGACAATGACAGGAATATGTTTTCTTTGCTTTGAGACTCGGGAACACTGTGATAGCTTCTGCGGAAGACGGGGAGAGCACAGAAAGCAGTAAGAGCTTGTTGCATCGAGTTCAACACATAGACCCTCTCTCATATATATATATATATTGTACATATACACCGACAGTAGTGCACAACAAACGTCAGTTTTCTCAGCACTTCACAGGCATCTGGAAGGGAGTCCACAGAGGAGTCCTGCACACTGATTCTCTGGTTCTCCCACGCCGCAAACCACCGACAGGAAGCCAGAAACAGCAAACCACGGCAGCAATCGCCCAGGCAATCCTCAGGTATGCTGGACCATTCGTCAGACTCTGCTGTTCTGGCTGTAGTTGCCCTTCCCTGTCATCGGTGCACATTGTACACCAATCAAGCGCTCTAACCCTAGGGTTAAACTCGTATCGAAGAGTAAGCAAACCGCCCAAGCTCAAACACCCAAGGTCGAAATCGTTTTGGATCACACCTCCGACCATGCAGAGGCCACAGCAGGATCTACGGTTGTCTCCATGGACATTAGCCCAGAGTCACCCGAATGCGCCTGCAGCAAGCAATGGGTTGAAGAGTTACAAAACAGGGTGCACTATGTTGTCTTGGCTGTCCTGGAGCCCCAAACTGGCTGTGGCTGAGAGTCTTTGGCTGAGGGGCTGGCCCAGGGAGACTCAAGTTTTTGCTGTTTTATCCTATCCTGCCGTTGCCACAACAGAACTAAAATAAACAAGTAAGCATGCGGAACGGTGAGTACCCACAAGCAAATCACGTTCTCTGTTTCTCCTGCTGCAAGCGGTCTTTGCCTTTGCCAGCCTCATTACTCACAACAGCTGGTTGCTCTATCAACGGGGGGGGGCTATGTTCGTGATGCGGATCACCAGCACTTGGACCATGGTGCCTTCTGTAACCAAATGGCCAGAAACCCAAAAAAACATTCTGCATGATCGGGCCTTCTCCTCTGCCTCGGACTTCTCTACGACGTCTTTGGTCTTTCCCTGCGGCCGCGCAGGACATGTATACAATGCACCATACCAAGGATCTCACGATCTCGGCCTAGCCCGGCTAAACTATATATTTTACCAAATTGTAGTAATGAGTATAAGTTAATTGTCATTAAGCAAACAAACAAATCCGAGCACATACCAGTAAGACAGACTGTAAACCCATCCCCTTTGCCAGAGTTCTTTTAAGCTGCGACCTGGGCTAAGCCACCTCAGGGCCTCCACAAGTATCTCAGGAACCTCTTCCAAAGATCTCCTCCAGGCCCTCCCTGTAGTGGGACAACACCAAATGTATCCAAATGTGTGTCTCCGCAATGGCAAACCCTGCAAAGATTGGCTGTTTTGTAGCAGTGCATCGTTTTCGTGGCTTTACGCCGCCACTAATTGTTGAAGCAATGGTGTTGCCAACCCTGATGATCCTACTCAAACATGTTGATTCTTGCCAAAAATCCAGGCACTTTATCTGATTGCTTGCCTGGGTCCCAGGATTGCACCGGATTGAAAGGCAGTTGCCGATACAGAAAATGGAGAAGCAGCCAGGATCATAAAGCACCATTTGTGACCTGGACCTGAAAAGGTACAGCTCTACAAACCAAAAGCCTGGCCTGGAGCAGCACCAGGTGAGCGTTGAGCGCAGAGTCGTCCGACCCCTCTGATTCTGTCTCAGAAGGCTCCTGGTTTGCAAAGCTAGGTTTGGTCAGGCTACTGAGGAGCCCAGGAAACATTGGCCAGAACCAAGCCTCTGCAGCGGGAGCAGGACTTGCGGCTTGAGCGCCAACCTCCGTTTTTGCCGGTCGTGCGGAAAAAAACAGTTTGCAAGCTGGCTTCAATGACCGTCACTGTCGAGCGCATCCTATTTCACAAAGCTATTTCAATGTGTACTAGTGACTAGTGTTCGTTGGTTGAACAAATTATCGGCTAAGCTAGGTCTCACGGCCTTCGCTCAAGCAATGCCAAATGATGTTTCTGGTGTGGGGGGGGTCTCCTAAACCAAACGGTGCGCGGGCGGGGTAGGGCCCTTTCGTAGTGATATAGTTCGATCCCTTGCACTTGCACCTGTCAATGTTAACACCCTCTTTGCAACACGGAACTTGAGAGCAGCTCGCCTTTGTGACATTCTGATTCCTAACCGGTGGTCCTCCTCTGTTATCCGCGCGACGCTGACAAGTTGATCGCTCCAACAATCACTCGGCCAAATCTCCTCAACACCTGGACCTGTGAACCTATGTGAGGGAACACGATCCGCATTCATTGACACCACTACTGATCAAAGCCATTTGGCAAAGAAAGGGAACAACTAATTTCAAATACGAAGAAGTGGAACTAACTACCGGCAGAACAAACTAACCAAGAGAAAATAAACGACCCAAGAAGTGGAGCCTCGAGAAGAAGGACCCGGATCATAAACTGGTGTGTTTGGTTAAGTTATTATATATATACACAACGCAACAGGTAGAGCGCCATAAGGACAGAGCTCTACAGCCAGGCAAAGAACACAAAGATCGCTTTGTCCACGGCAAGGGCATCTACACGATCATGCGCAGAAGCTATGAGGTGTGCCGGAGCTGCCGGCAGAGCTGGATCTGGCAAGGTAGACTTCTATCGAAGCCAGATCTGAAGTGCCTGCACTGTGGCACAGCATGGCAGACCCATACACTGCCAGATCTAAAAAAGAAAAGGCGGGCGGCATGGGCAGCATGGAATTTCCCTCAAAGAGGAGAACGATGGCCTCACAAGAGCTACAAGGACATCCTGCTGGACAAGCCACCTGGATTACACGGAGGCCAACCCAAAAAACCAAAGAAGGTGAAGCAAACTGCCCTCACAAAGGCAGTGCAAGAGCATTGGGAACAGCTTCCTGAAGCCATGAAGAAACAATGTGAAGCTACGAATACTTAGCAGCGCGTCATGTCATTCTTTGGAAGAAGTTTCAGTGAGCCCTGCGGCATATGATCAGCAGTCTCAAGCAGAACACTGAAGCCAAAAAAGTCCACGAGCAGGCCGAGAAACCAGTGGAGGTTCACCCGTAAGGGTATACGCATATGCTGCGCCCCTCGCTGGGGATCACACCACAGCCCACAGTGGGACTCTGTGGCAAGACACACTTAGATAAAGGCTCGCAAGAGCAGTGTCAGTTGACGAAGTCCCACTTTACTGCAGGTAGGCCCTTGCACGCAATTAGACCTTGACTTGAATCAACTGCAGGGAGTGCTGGGTCCGCTCAACAGAAGGTTTAACAGAAGCGCACTAGCCCCTTATAGCCCCTTAAAGGATGTTAAAAATTTTGCAGGTACGTGGAAACGGCGCCCCATTTCCATATCCTCGGATACATCGCCAGCTTCGTTGACCAGGCGACGATGTATCCTGCCTGGCCCCCTGCTCTGTACATGATTAAGAATTCCTTGGAAACAGGAGTTGACACACACACATTCGAGATATAGCACGTACAGACTGAAAGCTGCAAGCCTTGAAGTTGCCTAAGTATAAAATCAGGTTGAAATAATTACAAGTGCAAAATGCAGCGTTGTCCGACCGTTGAAATTCAACAGGCTTGGGAAGTAGTCAAAGCTCCAAAAAATCTGACCTGGAAGGTTTAAATAGTCTGTCGTCTCTACAAATGGCAACAGATTTGTTGCGCAGTGAAATATATTTATAAAGACTTGAAACAACATATACAGTACGTGTGACGAGGGGGCCGGAGTTACATCATACCTGCTGTATTAGATTTTTTGAATCCGCCGACCCCTGCCTGGCTGACGGCCAGGCGGGGCAGCGCCTGGGACACCGCAGGGTGAAACGGTGGCTCAACTTGCTTTCGGCCAGTTGCTCCCGGACTTGTCTGTGGCCATCACCTCCGATGCTACGCGGCTCCGCAAAGCGACGTTAGACAGTCTGCTGCTGTCTGGGACCCGTTTGCGCGCTGAATTAGATGGGGGAAGGTCGTGGCCAGCCTTTTTCGGGCTTCTACAGGGCAGCAGGACTTGTCTGTGGCCATCACCTCGGCTGCCGCTACGCAGCTCCGCACCTCTTTTTCTATAGGGCTCCGCTCGGTGACAGGTCTCTGGCCATCACCTGGGCTGCTACCACAGCTACTATGGCCTTGGCAGCAGGACTTGTCTGTGGCCATCAGCTGCTGCTACGCGGCTCCGCATCTCCCATGTACGAATGCCACTCATTGATCAGAGTCTGCAGCGACACTTTTTCAGCACGGTCATGACTAGTGGCCAACGAGGGCGGCAAGCATGCTGAACCCTGATCCATGATGGTGGCTTTCCCATCAATCATCATTTTCCTGACCCAAGTGCCCGTCAGGGCAGGAGGTTGAGTGTAAGCCAAAAAAGCTTTCAGAAATTCCTGTGCATCGTGTTGCCTGCCATCTCCCCAGCAGGCAAGCCATTCACTCCAGCACGTTAGAGAGTGGCCGCTGCCGTCGGGCACCCTTTCCGACCGCTGTTGCGCGCAGAAATAGATGGTGTCGTTTGCCCGGCCTGAACATTGTGCGACACCAGCCCGTTTTGGGCAGTCTACAGGGCAGCAGGACCGCTCGGTGACAGGTCTCTGGCCATCACCGGGGCTGCTACTACAGCTACTATGGCCTTGTCTGGAGTGGCCACTTTCCAACCGCTGTTGTGCGCAGAAATAGATGGTGTCGTTTGCCCGGCCTGAAACCCTGCCCCAGCGACACCAGCCCGTTACAATATGGGAAGATGGGGGGAATTTTCCTGCTGCGCGAATATATAGGAGTCGGCGGCACCAGGGCGAAGCCCTTACAATTTATCAACAAATGTGTCTTCGTTGACTGCAAGACCCCCTTTGACTCGAAGGATCGCACACACCTGTAAACTTTGGTGCCAGGCCTTACAAGTTGCAGTATGTCCCCGCCTTCTCTTGCGCAGCTTGAGGTTCGACCGGCTTGGCCTCTCCTGTCAAAGCCACCTCAGTCTTTACCTGCTTCGACTTGATTCCAGCAGCGTCTTTTGCCTGCTTCTCTTCCCTTGGAGGACAAAGCGGGGCACACGGCGCGCACATGCTTGACCCTCATTGTCACCAATTGGTTTCACTGCACTGCTCGTTGTTACACACTGGGCCAGTTGGCTGCTTCTTTTTCCGGAAATCTGCGAGTTTCCTCCGGCGTTCCTCATCTTGGCGTTGTTTCTCTGCATGCGCAGCTCCTCGGTTGTTTGCGGGTGCCCGCCATGCTGCACCACCGCACTAGTCACTAGTCGACAGCAAATGATATCAGAACCACACAACCGCACATGAATTAGCAAACGACCCTACAGGACTCAGTATGTAGACTCGAACCCCCAAAAAAAACATTTGGCTTGAAGTGTGTCAGCATTGTAGAGGCAGTTTTGCACACCGGGGGAACGAACGCCACCAAGCCGCTTTGGCTGCCCTTCTGCACAAGCGACAACGAGTTTTCAATAGTTTTCATTCATTTCAAGCCTTCCCACCCACCAGTGCGCAGAACCGTTTGCACCTTTTGGTTGGTAGTCATTTGACTTTCGGCACGCATGCTCAAGCTCGCCCTATGCTACTAAAGAAAACAATAGAAGGTTAATTTTAGCTGTGGCCTTGGTTGAAAGTGGCCCAACAATTGGACGCAAAGCCCAAGGTTTGTAACTCTTCTGTAAGGCAACACTTGCCTGGTTGCGTCCCTTTTGAAACCTGTGAAGTCTCACTCCCACTCACTCTCTCTCTCTCTCTCTGTGTCTATGACGCTTCGCAAGGGACAAACAAGCGCGACCCGAGGCGTGTTTATGCACAGAATAGTATGGCAGTTCGCAGTTTCATCAGTCGGAACTGATGGATGATGGAGGCCAGGATAGCCTTCCAGCAACCAAGGGGCTGGTTTGGGCATGATAGGGAAAGTACACCCACATCTGCATTGCATCCCCAACTGCTCCCATGTACAAAAAGAGTAGTGTAGTGGGTAGTCAGTAGTAGGGCCTTGTGTGTTCACACACGCTTGGCGCCCACCAAATTGTTCAAGCTAGCTGGGGTTGTTCTTATTCATCCTTGCTCAGTTTGCAATTCATCATCAACCACGGCCCCTGATTGCACATGTTGTTTCACCATGTTTGCGATGGCTCCATCTGGCCAAAGAATTGGAAAAGCGGAACAAGTCTGAGGCAAAATCTATTGGCGGCATCATCAAAGGGGTCACCTAAAGCCATGTTCTTCGCGTGCCTCTCCTGGCGATATAAAAACTCCAAGGGAATCTTTGACAAAGCCTCACAGTTTGCCTTAATGCCAGTGGGTCTCCTTTGCCAACCGCCCAGTGGGATCACAAAGCGGATCCTTCATACCTTGGCAGCAGTGAAGCCTTCCCTCCTTCACTTTACAGCTGCTCCATCGTGTAGTGAAATGCAAACTGGGAAAACGAAGCGTCAAACAACAAGCTGCATCACAACAAACCTATGGACGTGTACCCATCCAACGGGCCATGCAAACGAAGCGTCCTGGCTACCAAGTTGCTTCGCAAATCATCTAGAATGTCTTTTGACAACTGCCCTTTTACCTTCATGACTTTCAGCCTGATGAGCTGCAGGGTTGTTGTCACGGGCAATCACAAGAGATGTGAAGGATTGCATTCATTCAAAATGCCAACGGAAAGAAGCGGCGCAACCTCGGTACATAAACTGAATGCGGGCATGATTCGTCTAAGTCTAGGACCGACCAGGTAACCACCCAATTCAAACAAATAAGAGGATAATTGATATAATTTGATGATAATGTAGAACTGCGGTCCATGTGCCAAACTTGAAGGCCCATCCAAGGCACTGCTTCTCTGCACACTTCATCATGACGTCAAAAATTCGAACTGTGACGCCAAGGCCTGGGACAGGGGACACTACCAACATCTATCAACTACACTCATCCAATCTTTAATAGCAATGGCCTCCAACCTAATAGCGATGGCCTCCAACTACACCGAGTTTTGTTCTCCGTTCCATTCCACCTGTTCATTGTGCTGCAATCTTTAGTCTGCCTGTGTGAGCAAGGAACAGGTCAGGTCCACGGTAGGCAGCACCGCCCCAAAGACCCCCCAGGTAGTCGACAGTGCGCTTCCTGAGATTTCATGAGTTGGATGCGACATGATTCGACCAAATCCAATCAGCAGTTCAATGTTTTGCACGACCTGTTTCCCTCAGCAGCCCAAGCACTTCAAATTCTTGAGGTTTCGATTCTCGAAGAACTTTTTGGTGTCACGGTCCTGGAACAAAGCCAAAGAAAACACTGGAAGCGCAATAGCTTTGGAAATTCAGTCTCAAAAGCCACCAGGGGATACCACAGCCCTGTAACTATATATGAAATATGCACATACACGCCGCATATGTCAATAATTATCAATAATTCAACACACGCATCGCATGCCTGGCATGCCTGTGTGTGTGCGCGTGTGAGAGAGGATTGAACAAACGTATTCCTCCTACACAACGTTCATTGGCAGCACCAGTTTGGACCCATCTTTTGCAAATTGAAACTCTTTGTTTCATGTTAGTGGGCAAGTTGACGTAGCTGTCCCACAGCGACTCTCTGAGGAATGAATCTGCCTTGCTTATTCTACCATATTCTACCTGGTACCTCTTGATATGACGGACACTGAGCTGAAATGTGAAGAGACAAGGGTTGCGCGAACAAATGCTTTGGGCAGGCATGTAACACAAGCGAAGTATAGCTAAACATCTGCCACAGTGAGCAGAGAGGAGGAGGCATAGGTGAGCCAAACATCCCTCAAACAAGCCATGTACACCTGCATTGAGCAATTGAGCAAGGTCTTTCCGAGAGGTGTCCCGCAAGTGTGTGATGAACTTTTAGATGCTGCGCCCGTAGGTGGGAATCTGCCAGGTCGCCGCAGAGCCCGCCTAGCCGAAGGAGTCCCTGTGTCAAGAGTGCGGCCGGCTCCCCCTGTGGTATCAAGGAGCCGCAGCTTGCTGGTCGTGTGACAACCTGCTGGGTTAGCTGCTAGCTATGCACCAAAGTGTGATTCTCCCTGCCCAGATTGTCCAAGTAAGCGCAGTAGTTTCCTTGTCTTGATGTTGCTCACTTTTGCTTTGCCCACGGGCCTGCTGATCCTCCCTTCACCTCTGAGCCTCTCTCCCTTCCCCCTTCCCATCCTCCCGATCTCTTCGGGGCCCCCACTCCGCTCCCGAAAAAGGCGGACAAGCCAGGAGACAGTCTACGCGAGCCAACCCTTATCTAGATATCCTTTGCCTTATCCTATACCCTGCCCACATCATTGCCGTGCAACTATTGCCTGTGTCGTGGAGATCGCGGCCTATTGCTCGTGTCCAGTCGTTGCCCTGTCATCGCACATGTGCATGGTTCACCAACATCTGGGAACTCACTGGCAACGCCATTGCCTGGCCTGAGTGCATGCATCCTTGCTACTATGAGAACATCCTGCCAAATCATGCTGAATCAATCTACGTATGACTTGTGAGTCAACTCATGTCAAACTGCCCGTGTTCTTCGCAGTTTCAAATCCCAAAGCTGTAGAAGTCCGTCGCCATGAGGTCGTAAAAGCCATCTACGAACTTCTCCAACGCTGATTGCCCACCAAGTTTTTCAAAAATGCTGTCCGGGCCACCTTTGGCATCAAGAGGTGCAATGGAGATCAACGGAGATCAACAAAGAATGCTTCAATATGCAAGAACATGAGTGAAAAAAGAAAAACAACGATGCCGCAATGCCATTCAGGGGTCTACTCCCGTGTGGGGAGGTATTACGACATAGAACCTTTGTAAACTCTTGCTCTGAATATCACCTTTGCACTTTTGGGAATTCTGGGTTCCAGCAAGCAGACCTGCATTGGAGATGACATGAACTCCGACATTGGCCATCGCAGCGGCAGAGCACTGGAAATGGCTCGTGGCAGGGACAAACTGTGACATGCCGGACTCCGTTTAGAAGTTGTGAGGACATACCTGCAAGTCCTACAAGGACAAGAACTTGCAAAATCAAAACAGCATGTGACAAGCGTGAAAAGATTGAAAAAAACATTCGCCCTGTTTTTGAAGGCACTGCATGACTGTCTTTTCATCGTCTAATTGCCCCTGTAGCATCTCTGCTGAAAGAGCTTGTTCAACTTGAAAGCTGAAAGGTGGCAACATATGCCAACGCCAGTCCGGCGAGGCCTGCCACTTTCGCAGGACAATCAGGAAGCTCACTAGGCAAGCGCCTGGAGCTTTGAGTCGAAAGAAAGGAACCATGCATGTAACCGCGCCACGCACCCCCTTGTTGAGCCTATCCACCAGAAAGTTACAGAAAATTTACATCTGGATAGCGAGACAGTTTGCACGCAATCTGCCTGAGGCATCCTGGAGGCTTGTTTGACTCACAAGCTGAAAGGTACATCAAGCATGCGGCCTCAGCTTCCGTCGTTTGTTGCAAAATTGTTTAGTTGATGAGACTGTTACACTGCAAGCATCTCTGCGGGTCACTGACCTTTCTTCGCACACTGAATTGCAAGTAAGTGGGCTTGGTTCCTGTACAACACAATCCCAAGCCAAACCCGAATTTCAAGTTTGCAGAATGCACACAACAGCTGCCACGCAGCTTTCGAATTTTCTCAGAGCATGTTGCTCGTGCGATTGCACATTGTGAGTGCGCGCGTCAGCTTGTCAGGCCACGACCTGACCCGTGCATAAACTGGAGTGAAAAGTATCAATGTAATTGTACTGTACAACTCAAACAGCTCTTGGTGTGCCTGAGCCATAGGGGGCCGCTTGGCACACCTCAACACAATGTCCCCAGCTGGGTGCTCCAAAAGAGAATCAGGGATTCATAATGAAAGAATCAGGAGACCGTTTGGGAAGATGGTCCAAGCAACGAAGCACTGCCGAAGGTGTAGCGCATTGGCAATAAGACCGGCAAAGAGGTCGGAACCTGTGCTGGCACCAGTTCTTCCAAACTAAACATGCAAGCGAGTAATATGTTTAGTTTAGTATTAATTTGTTCTTATCTTATTCCTTTTGTTCCCACATCTATATATATATATACTGTAATTGGTTTCGTATTTTTCGAGGTTTTCGCTCAATCTGCAGTTCTTGGAAAGGCGAGCTGCTTTCGGGTCAATCCGGGTCCAAACTGCAAATGGACTCCTCGGGGGGTGGTCCTTGCTGGCGACCCCTAGACCAGCCGGCTTCTCGTGGCCAGCCGCCCCCACCCCTCACCAAATTCTACCAGGATCCTCCTGAGCTCTTTGTTCGTTGGGTTTCCTTGTTTTGTTTTTGGCCCACTCCCCCCTCCCTACTAGTAACAAGGGCATCGCGGGTTGGTCCCGTCTCCTGTTTCGTTCATGTTGTCTTGTTCCATTATTTCCTGTGTTTGTTCCTATGGGTTTCATATTTTGGATGCCAGTCATCTCCAATGTTTTCCAATTAATTGTTTTTTTTGATCACTCCCAGTGGCCCAGTGGAAGCTTAACTTCATCAACATAAAAGTAACCAAACTCAAAAACGAAAGCTGTTATCTCAGTGTACATTTTGCAAACAGGGAGCTAATGATGCTGCTTGGGGCTGCCAACTGCGACTCCGCCGCAGGCTTTCAGCTTGCGCATCATCGGGAAGCCTTGAGAATCACTGAGCCAAATGCAATCTGAATCGCTAGCCATCTAAACTACTCGTTCAGTACTGAAGAAGCCTAGGCACGGTGGATGATACGATTTGTCCGTTGATGAGGCCAAAACCACCTCAAAATACAAGTCACATTTCCCTGTATGCCAACTGTATGCTTGCAGTTGCTTGTGCGCGTGTATTTGGTTTGCTGGTTTTGTTGACAAATCCTGCTGTTTCTGCACGCAACAGCCGCCTGGCTTGATCGAGGCGTTTGCACAGGGGATGCCGTAGAAGTCGTTGCCTTGGATGTCACCTTGACCTGCGACGAAATGCATGCTTAACATGCCGTTGAAGAAGTAGTCCTCCTCAATCTACTTCATTAACAGGAACCCCTGACATTCCTGAGCTATGTTTCCGTCGTCTTATGTTCCCTTTTGTGGCTTGCAGCACGACAACTTCCGCCATCCGGTCCTGCGCTCGCTGGCTCCTGAGAGATTGCCCATTCCGGCCATGTCCGGTGCATATGAGAAAAACAAGATCGAAACGCTCTAGTGGGAAGAGAACAAAGAAGGAGTGGAGCCCTTTAATCAGGCCCTCTTTTTAAGCGGCCTTACTTATTACGCGGGCCAAAGCGCATTTCTTTTTGTCCTCTTCTTTCATCCTCTTTCCATCCCTTCTCCCTGGCTCTCCCTGTCAGCGTGGTGGCTGCAGAGTTCCAACGCGCAGGTAGAGCTGCAAGGCTCCGTGCCTGGACTTGAGAGCGGGGCGCTCAATTCAAAATTCCTAAAACTAACACAAACACAGCGGAAGGCTCGACTAGCCAAAGAAAAACATTTTTACAACCGAGACCTGGCCAACAAAAGCAGAGCCTGGCGGCTTGTGCATAACCCGTGCTGTCCACCTCTAGTTTTAGTTTGCACTATCTCGGCCTCGGGTAAAACGGGAGCAGACTGTGTTGAGGAGCAAGGGGATCCAAGGTCCCAGGCCTGCGGACACTTCACTTGAGATCAAAATGTGAAGTGCTTTGGTTTTCGCAATTGTGCCTGCCTGGGGCAATCTGCGATAAGAAACGGTTGCAGCCACTGGCATGGCCACCGGCACCTGCAATGGCCGCTGCACACCAGCAAAGAACTGGCTCCTTCCTTGGAGATTTGTTGTGTTTCCTATGTACAATGTACAAAATCAACCTTCAACTCGAGCCCGCTCGAACTCCAACGCGGCTTTGCCACACTGTCCAGCCGTAACACATTTCAGCCAGCCTTGGGCGTGCTCGCGCTCACCTGGTGATGCAGGACAAGACCGGAGCGGCGAATTCATGACAAAGGAAAACAAACGGCGTTCGTCGGCATTCTATCATAACTACAGTGTGCAGTTGGAAACAGATGACATCAATGTCAGCCCCACGTGAGATAGAGAAAGCTAAAACAGTAGCAGCATGGATGCTTGCTTGCAAATTGCTTGAATATCTGTGTTGGCGTCTTTCCACATCAACCACTGCGTGGCCAGCAATATGCTATGGATGCTGTCGCTGAAAGGGAAGGCTTTTTCAGATCGCGCAAAGCACGCTCAAATTCGAGCCGGTTTTGATTGCAATATTGGTTTTGGCTTTAGGGAAATGCATTCAAGATACATGACGTACTACTTTCCGGATTTTCAAAGCACGTATAAAACCGTACAAACAATCATGAAAATCCCTCAGGGTTTGCATCTGATCTGATCTGTCCTACCCTTTTGACTTCATAAAGGCTGGCCTTCAGCCCTGCATCCTTCCCCAATGCCTGCATGAACAATCTAAATTAAAGAATAAAGAAAGCCACAGAGTGGGAAAATGGCCACAACGAGCCTGACTGCGTGGCGTAGCTGGGCCCTTCCACGAAGCATTTTGGCTCCAAGAAACTCCATTCACTAGACCAGAAGTATCGAGTTGCAAAGCCAATCATGCTGTCTGGTGGTGATTGAGCAAACCAGAGCCCGTCCTGAACGATAGATGTTCTTGCCTGGAAAAGCAGCGAGAGAGAGAGAGAGAGATGAGAAACAGCAAGCATGCGCAAACAGGCTCTGCTTCACACTCTCGACAGGGGTCATGGAATTCTTTAAGGCTTCTTTGAGGTTCTCGGTCATTATAGGGCACAAAGGGCGGAGGGCGGAGTCTTAAGCGACCAACATTTACCTAGGCTGATCTCTCGCAGACCTTTGCATTGGCCACACAACGGCTTCAATTACCTACATCACAACATTCTATCCGAGTCACCATCACCACAAGCTGCCCAGAACCTTGGTTTGTATCCTTCCAGAACGTTCCGAAACCCACCGAGACCCTTGCCTTGCACTTTGAACATTTCTAAAAAAAAACCTCCCCAAGTCTGGCTGGAAACTGTTTTGGAATGGTCTTAGACTCCTAAACAGATTGTTAGCATCTATGTTGCCGAATGCCGGGCTTCCAAAGCAAGAAAAGCCTCTATGGTGGGGCCATCGATCAGCCAAGGGCAAATTGTGCATATAACAATATGCATATTCAAAAAGTAACAGCAGGACTCCCTTCCCAATGACCCACGATGACAGTTGTATGGTTTAGAAACGAAGTAGCGCAAAAAGACCATGAGACGTACTTTACAAATCGCACATGAATGACTTAACCAAGCATGGTTACGTGCAAATATATCATGCAATGCTATGTACAGTATGTCATGTATACTGTATTATTAGACACTAGAAGCAAAACATACAGGTAAGCATCTGCAACCTTTTGGAATCTCCCAGGACATGGAGCAACCTCTTACATCAAATTCACATTATATAGACTCGCCTCGATAAGGCTGCCAACGGTTTCCGCATGGTTGCGGCGTGTGCTACATGGTTTGCCCGTCGCCGCTGGTGCAATTCTACTGCAGAATGCAAGTCGAGGTTACAAATCGCATTGACAGGTGGCACAAGCTCACTCGATGCAACTCAGATAGTTGCAAAGTAGAGCTTCTCAGGGAAAACTGAATTAGAGTAGGGATGCGAAGTTTCCGAGCACAGAAAGTCAGAGGAAAGTGGGGAAGTCAGAAGGAAATAGATACAAGATTATACAAGCCAAGGTTTGCACAGACAAGTACGGAAACGCTTAAATTGGACGAGAAAAGTAGGATGTCTGGAGTCTAGAGACACACAGCCGACGCAAGTAAAGCCAAGTGAGGAATTCTATAGAATATGGAAAGCTAGACCTATCTCAACACAAGTCTAATTTAAGTAAAGAAGAGCCGACACGTCAAAAGAAAAGCAAGGAGAGCTTCCGGGAGAAATTTATAGTATAGACAAGCAAGTTGAGATTGCGCACGGAAATCACAGAAAAGTCGAGTTTCCACAAGATTTTTGGAGGCATGGAAAGTTGAAGATTTCTAGAGGAAAGGTTCCAAAAATATGATCTTGGGCACTTCACGACACTGCGGCTCAGCATCACGAACAACCCAGCTGAATTTGACCACATCAGGAAACACCACATCACCACCACAAATCACACATCGCCAAATTTGAAATCATCAACACCACACTTCATCCATGAAATGACAACACATCAGCTGCCGTTGCCGCAGTTGACCGTGGTTTGCGGTTTGCTACCACTGCTCTTGCCTTGGGACGTGAGATGAAGGCTGGCGCCAATTGCATAGCAAATCGACTGCAATCCAAAACGCATCAAAAAGGCATCCAGCACTCTCCATAACACCATCCGGGCACATTTCAAATTACAACACACCACAACTGTATATAGCCGTCTCCAACGGAACCATGACTGTAACAACAATTACATTGACATCTATCAGAGGTTACCGGCATCACGTCACCATACCCCGTCACAACCAATAATTCAAATATGTCCTTTTCAGAATCTATTCATGCTTAGTCTTGCTTGAAAGGCCTGCAGGTGCTGCATGCCTTGCAAAGGCACCTGGATAACCTGGGAATGGGCTGTCAGACTCACTGCCAGGGTGCTTGTCTGACTTTATCTTTGCACATGTTCCTGCACTCTGCGTCTGCACTCTCAAGCCTCCATCTTTGAAAGCAACAGCATCCGGATTCTTCCCTTTCTCAATACGAGGAACGGATATACGTGGCTGAGTAAACCGCGGCGGCCGAGCCTGACAATACCCACAGCCCTCTGGGCAGGAAGAATCAAGGAACAACTACACCTTGCACTTGGCGAAGTCCGTCAGCTGTAGAGCTATCTCGTCCCCAAGTCGGATGCACGTATATGTACTGTCTGCATGTAGGTAGGTAGGTAGGTAGGTCTGTCTGTCTGTCTGTCTGTCTGTCTGTGTCTATGAGTCTATGTATGTATGTATGTATGTAGGTAGGTAGGTAGGTCTGTTTGTATTTATTGTAGGTATGTAAGTATGTAGGCAACTTAGGTAGGTAGGCATTTTTCCTGAAGGCGGCGGTTGAAGTGGCCACTTTGGCCGGGCAGGGCCTCAGAAGAAATCCACATAATAGGTTCCAGCATTGTCTGGCAGGCCGCTCCTCCAAGCCTTCAGTGCCGGTCTTGGGCGCGTTCTGAGAGGACTTTGGAAAAACTTATGTTGTCCACTTACAGCCAAGTTCTAAGAATCATTGAAAAAGAAAAAGTGCAGAAAAAAAGCAAAACCAAAAAGCAGAAAGAAAAACTGTCTGGATAAGAAGTGCAGAAACAAAGCAGAAAAAAAGCAAACAAAAGTGCAAAAAAAAAGCAAACAAAAAAGGGAAAAAAAGCAAACAAAAAAGGGAAAAAAAAACAAACAAAAAAAAAACAAAAAAATGCAATTTTTCACCCACTTTTCCCCCACTTTTTTTGTGGCTCTGGAATTTGTGCTCCCACTTTTTCCCCACTTTTTCACCACTTTTTTTGTGGCTCTGGAAATGCCAAAACTTTGCACTTTCCTCGAAAAAAAGCAAAAAAGTGCGAAAAAAGTGCAAAAAACGTGCAAAAAAAGAGCAAAAAAAGTGCAAAAACAAGTACAAAAAAAGTGCAAAAAAAGTGCAAAAAAGAAACGTGCCCAATTTGCATCCAAAAAAATGCTCTTTTTTGCTTTTTTGTTTGCTTTTTTTTTGTTCTTTTTTTTGCCCTTTTTTTTGCTCTTTTTTTGCTTTTCTTGAACGTTGCTATTTTGTGTTTGCTTTTCATGCACGCACTTTTTCTGCACTTTTTTTGCACTTTTGTTGTTTCCCATACTCCCATAGAAGTTGGCTAACTGGCCAACATAAGGAAAAACCTCCTGCGCCGTGGTCCATTGGCGGCTGCCTGAGGATGCCAGGGTGAGTCTTGCAGCAGGCACTGCTCAGCGCATGAAAGCCAATCAGCCAAAGTCTGGACCTGGGCGTTGGTGGGGTTCTCGCAGAGCTTGATCTCCACAGTCTGTGGCACAAGTGCTCCATGTCGCAAAGCACGTGAGGTATTGGTGGAAATGGGTGGATCGGTCTATAATCCCTGGCGGCCGCGTCAAGTTCAAAGGCCAGCGCCAGGACGCTATTTTGGCGCAGGGCGTAGTTGAGCGGAACTTGCTGCCAAAGACTGTGCACGACTGTGCTCTGGAAAGCTTCAGCCGGGTTGCTCCAATCAAGCCTATCAAGACATAGTGACATAGGGTTGGCGAGCCCAGACCGGTGCCAGAACACGAGTTGGTGCTGTGAACTTTGCCCACACCTCTTCCTACCAGCACCTTCACAGAAATGACCCTGTCAAGGACATCCTCATCGTGGTGCACCGTGCGCGGCAAAACGCGCTGTAGCAACTGGACCTAGCTCGATAAGATCCAGCACGGCGACCGCTGTCAAACATGCAGCGCAGCCTGGTCAGCTTCCACCAAATCAGGCGCATCTACCACGCAACCCAGGCCAACAGTGGGCCAAGAAGACCTACCAGGAAGCTTTGATGACTCCTCCTCCAGGTCTTGGGCGATGGCGACCACTCAAAAGGTCGAAGCTCCAACGTGAAGCCACAAATGCTTGGGACCGTGGGTGGGCAGCCATGCCGCTATAGATCCAAACCAGGTTGCAACAACTTGGTGTCGGTCCCGCCAAACCTGAGGAACCGGATTTGGCTGATGTTCTCAAAGCACCAAACAACACATGGCCGCCCTACCAGTGCAAGTCCAGGAATTGGTGGCCAAGCTAAAAATACCAGAGCCGATGTCCATGGCTGGCAAGTTGAAACAACAGGTGTCTGACCTGAAGAACCTGGCAATCAAGAAGGCCCAGTACCATAGAGTGTTTGCGGGGGTTTATGTTCTAGCGCCTGAAGATGACACCTCGTCATGCGACGGCTCAAAACAAGCTTCTCATGGGAAATCATGCAACGTTGCAGGGGATATGCAGCCTTTGCATCCTTTTGCGTTGGGTTTCACTTCAGGATGACATTTCATCCAAATCTGCATCAATTATATACTTCATTCGTCCGCCACCTTCATCTCCTGCGCCATGGCCCGTCCGACACTTTGAAGCTCTGGGGGGGGGCCTCTGACAGTTCATCTTTGCCAGCTCCTGGTGCCACTGAGACAATGGCCCACCTGCCGCTCTATGACTACGCCGCGCCAACGGAGTTGCTCATGCTATGTAAATCTAACAATGGTGGAAATCCAAGCCAAAGGCGTTATGCAAACGCTTGGCGTGCCTTCGCCTGGATGTGTGCTTTCTTGCAAGAGGACAACTTCCAACCTGGGGAAACATCCGCTCTGCAGTGCAAGACGCCCTCGAGAGCATGGAGCCAGTGGACCTTCTGCGCCTTCCAGGTCTCAAAGATCTTTGGGCCTTCGCCCTGAAATCAAACCTGGAGGATTCCTCACGGACCACTTCCAGGTGCCTGTGCACCTCACAGGAAATTGCAGCCTGCGCTAGGGAGCCCGGACTTTGGTCCCCCGCAAGTATTTTGGCATTTATGTTGGTCCTTGCAGAGCCTTCTTGGTGCGGAGGTACGTGCCAAGGACGAGGATTGGGTTTTCTTTGGCCTTCTGCGTGGTAGTGATCAACCCAATCATTTTTTCACAGTTTCCAGGCTTGTCTTTGTTGCAGTGTGCAGGTAGGCCAAATGCCTGTCTTCCGCACCACGGACAGCAAAGTATTGACAGGCATTGTTGAGGGTCTAACCGTCCAAGTGGGTCTCAACAAAGAGAGCTGTCCCCCGAACCCTGAAGGTGGTCACGTTGGCAAAATGGAGGCAAGCTTCTCTGAGTGAACTTTGCCTGTTTCCTTGTTGGGCCAAGATCCTCCTGGCAGTTGAGGCACCGGTCACAAAGTCGGGGAGGAAAGGATCACTATCACGGGCATAGCGCCAGTGCCCTTCACAAAGGAGAGGCCAGGCTCCGATGGCAGTCTGGCCTGCGCCCGGCTTTGTATTGGACCGGCTTGAGGCCTCGAATGGCTTGAGCCGTGTAGGTAGGTTGGTAAGGTAAGGTAAGGTGAGGTGAGGTAAGGTGAAGTGAGGTGAGGGTAGTAGGTAGGGTAGTAGGTAGGGTAGTAGGTAGGGTAGTAGGTAGGGTAGTAGGTAGGTAGGTAGGTAGGTAGGGAGGGAGGGAGGGAGGGAGGGAGGTAGGGAGGTAGGGAGGTAGGGAGGTAGGGAGGTAGGGTAGGGTAGGGTAAGGTAAGGTTTGGTTTGGTTAGGTTAGGTTAGGTTAGGTTAGGTAGGTAGGTAGGTAGGGTAAAAATAAAACTAAAAATATAAAAAAGTAAAGTGAAGCATATAATTGATGTATATATATATATTATATGATGTAATGTATGTATATGTGTGTATGCTGGCCTGCATGTGGGCCTCGTGCACAACTCGTCCAGGGGTTGCTTCGACGGAGTCTGAGTCAGAGCCCTGGGCACAAGCCCAAACAACCATCCCCAAATCAGCTTCAATAGCCGAACCCCCCACCTGGCTTGAGAAAGATGCATCAATATCAGTGGCACAGGTCATCACCTTGCACCATCATTTCAAGAAGAAGAAATGGGGCTTTAAACAATGAGTTGAACGCCACTGTACTTTTGAAAGGGAACACAGCAATCCTCGGCGCAAGTGCACTTCTCTGGCGATTGGCATAGGGCAAAGGCCTTGGCTAACTAAAGCTGACTTCAGTCTTCCAAAGTCCAATCTTGTCCGCGCATTACAGGAAGCTCTGGCAATTGATCTCAGCAACTCCCGGGTAGCAGCAAACTATCCGACGTGGCCGCGGTCTGGCCTCTCAGAAATCAAAAAAATTGAAATTCGAATAAATCCTGTGATGGTTGAAATCGTCTGTGATCCTCTCAAGGTGCAAAAACTTCACCTGCAAGGCCAGCAAGTATTCGATGGCCGAGTCCTGTGCCATGGCCTCTGAGCCCTAAGTTTGAGGCGATAGGCTACGGCCGAGCACAAAAACATACTAGTAGCTTCTAGGCATCGCTACTAGTAACAAGGGCATTACTAGTAGCAACAAGGGCATTACTACTATTACTGGTAGCTAGAAGCTATTAGAAGCTACCAGTAACAATTAGTTTTCAACATCTCGCGCTTTGACAGGAAAAGTTCACCACAGCTTCAGGTTTCAAGCATGGGATGGAGAATCCCTCGCACAAATATCTGCATTTTGGGCTGCACACATCTTGAGGCATGTCCATCTCATTACTGAGGCTTCTGGCTGCACTTGCAAACGTGCTATGGTTATCTATGCTTCATCATGCTTCAATATGTGTTCAGATGCTTCAGGCCTGTCCGGCATTGTCCTGCAATTTTTGCACTTATCTGCATTGTTTGTTACCATGTCGACGCAAAACTTCCGAGCTCTCAGTAGCCTCCGCACCGGCACGACAAACTTCCAACTTCAAACCCGAGCCGTTGATCTGGCTAGTCTTAAGTGGCTCGGCTTGCACAAGCACCATTGGAAACGTCTCAGTTTTGGAAACGTCTCGCCTTTGAAGCCCTTATTCTTGCCGAAGCCTTTGTCGCCCTTTTTGCCTGAGAAAATCTTGCCAGTGCATCGGACCAAAAGCGGTTCCTATTTGCCGCCTTTGTCAAAGCCTTTCTTTCCATCCTTGCCAAAGCCTGCCATGTTCTCACAATCCGACGGAACAGCTCACACCGGCTCCCATGCACACCTCTCTCTTCTCACAAGCTGAATCATCCGTGCCTTTGTTGAAGCCTTTGTTGTAGCCTTTGTCGTATCCACCCTTGTCGCCCTTGTAGCCTGTTCAAGTTGAGAATCCACACGGATGCAGAATTGCATGAAAGCTGGCAGTCAGTAAAAGCGAGGGAAGGGTGGGATGGAGGAATGAAGTAGTTATTTTAATCTGGCAGGAATAAATAGCACCGGACTCCGCGGCACTTCTCAATGCTGGCTAGTGCGATGCTCTCCCGCGTCACCTCCTTTGAAGTCGCCCTTGTAACCTGCAAATGGGCTTGAAAATCTAATTCTATATAACACTCCTTGCAACAGGTGTTCCTAATCAGGCACGTGCACAATAGACAAGGATGTCTAATCTAGCGTGCTTGTTTTGAACTTCCTGCATTCTGCACTTGGTCAACGATCTTGTCGGCCTGGCCTCCAAGCACCTGCAACGAAAAAAATGAAAACACCAATCAACACACACACACACAACTGCCAACCAGTCCACACAAACGGAGGTATTGCGTGCGATGGCGGCTCTTTTGATGTGGGCATTGCTCAAACCCTTGAGTGGCTTCCTTTCAGGTCGCAGGCTCAGCGGCTATCAGAAAGATTACGCCTATGCTGCATATGACAGGAGAGACCCGTCACCACACTCTGAATCCACTTGCTACAACGCTGACACTTGAGACTCATATGCTTCGTCTAATCGTGAGGAGTTGGCCCAGGCCAGGTTGCGTGGTGAGGGTTTGCTCTCCTGTCTTCTCACGATTCTCATGGCATACTTCTTTGCATGAATCTCCTCGCTACATTTGTAGGGTTTGGTCGGGCTGTGATTCCCACAAGTCTTGTGTCCTGGTCGCCCTGTTTCGATTTGGTTGGGACGTTGTCTTCCGGGAATGCACATCGTCGTTCCTGTCCATTCTTGGGTGTCCTTGAGCCTCTCCTCTGATGGCTTGGCAATCGCATGGGCGTGTGTCTACACGTGAGCCGGTGGAACAGGCAGTCTCCTCCATTGTTGTTTCGTGTCATTTGGTGTCAATTTGGAAATGCAGGGCACTGAGCCTTGACTAGACTATTTCAATTGCATTGAGTTCGGGCCGGTTGCTCGTGCAGGTGCGTGTGCCGAGGATGTGGCATCCTGCCTTTTCTAGGTAATTATACGCACCTAAGCATATATCACCGCACCCTTTCGGCCGTTGCGCTCAAAAAGTGCTTCCTCCACACCTTCAGCAGCTTCCGGGACTGCAAAGGGGTGCACAACAAATTGCTTTGATCAAAACTAAACTACAAAAGATTGACCATTACCGGAACTCTGTAACTGATATCGGTCGGGGCACTCAGCGACAGACCTGCCTGTCCTTTTTCCTCAATCGAATCGCACAAGGCCAAGCCAAGGACTTATTGGAAACACGTGCTTTGTTTTCTGTGAGGTTGGCCTCATGCACTGGAATCTACTAAAAATGTTGGATTAAGTGGCTTTCCACTTTTTAGTGGATTTGAATCCTCGCGCGTCTTCTTTAAATGAGCACAGACTACATTTCGCCGGTTCGACAACACTCCGTGTCATGTTCACCTCTCTCCAACACAGCGTGCATTTTTGGGTCTGCCACTTCAATATATATATATATATGGGGTATCCCCTGTGAATTCCACCTGACCCCCAAGGGTGAGCATTTTATAGGTATAAACGGTACCCCCAGGGCTTTGCACTATACAAATCTATACAATCTGGACGCAAAAAATTGGCTGCAGAATATAGAATCACACACCCCATGCTTAAAATCTGGACCACTATAGAATCATCTGCAAAAATGGTCCTCTATAGAACCAGGAAATAACAGGTCGGTATAGTTGATGACATAGAGTAGGTGGCCTCATTCTATAGTGGACACCCCAGGTTGCCGGATCAAGTTACGGACGGCCGCTGATTACTTCAATCTTCCGCGAGGGAATGAGCAGGCTGACTGGGATGCTCTGACAAATCAGGTTGACTGAAACAAAACAATAGTTACAGTTTGAGGGCATCTGATGACCTGAAGAAGCGACATGAACAGTTGCTTTTCCTGTGAGCGGTCCGTATGTGTTTTCATTATGCTTGCAGTTGTTTCATATTCACATAATCTGTCATAATCTAAAAAACCCTCATGCCCCTTCTGCAATCTTTCATGAACCCTGAATCTATAGAGGGCAATTAGGTCTTGCTGCATGAAAGCCCTGGTTCTGTAGAGGAGAATTAGGAGGTTCCAGGAGGGTGACAAGGTTTGAGATTGGAGGCATTGGAAAGGTGATGACCTGGTCATGGATGATGGTTGATGGGATTGTGTGTTGACCATGAGAGTTTGAACCGTGAGAACAACGAGAGCTTTGCATATTGGCCCAAGTTTGAAGAGAGATCAGAGCCATGCCAATTGGGAGGAGCTTGCATTTGAGCTCATGGAGGAGGAATGGGCAATGGAGGCTCTATGTCTATGTGGTGAGGATGGTCAAGATGAGATTGTGAAGACACCAGCATTCAAAAAATGAAGACACCAGCACCAGCTGGAATGATTTCATGCAGATGGCCGGGAAAAGGGTGGGTCAAAAAGATCAGTTTCACCAGGCAGCTGTTTCACTAAAGTATGAAAATCTTGGATGCTAACTGAAATGTTAATTTTCTGGTGGCAAGTGGGCTCGATCAATATGGGAAGGTTTCTGCCACGAAAAATTAGGAGGCCAATGTGGAATTTAGGTTTTAACTTAGCTATATATATATATATATTAGGGGCTCGAGAAGGATTTGATTAGTTGTGGGAGGTGACTTAATCCTATGTCAACATTATACCAAAGGGAGCCAAGAAGTCTCATGAAGAGCAACCACTGACCTGATTTCAATCCATTCTCCAGTTGTTTCTTCGAGTCCATCATGCACAAGGCCATTTGACTACGATGTTTGTGCATCACACGTGAAAATGTCGGTCTTGGAGGGGTGTAGCAGTGTAGCATATATATATATATACATATACGTATATATATACTGTAATAATATAGGGTGCATGAGTGAACTCCACAGGCTTTGAGCTACATAAACAGGTCATTGTCCGTTGAATAATGATTCTGCATTTCAACACCAATATGGGGCATGTTTCTTGGCAATCATCGGTCAAAACTAAACTTGAGGCCGAGGGTAGGTGACGAAAGCAAGCGAAGCATACAGCGCCGTCCAGTGACAAAGGACTGGCGGGACATCAAGCGGAGTGAGGCAAAAAAAATTTTAATAGGCATGGGGCTGCTGGAGGGATGGTTCACAAGGTCTCGCTCATGAGGTAAAACGCTGTGAACATGTAAAACACACGAACCACAATGACACAGCCAACCTTAGCTTGTGAATCTGCTGAATCTGTTGCATCGTACCCAAAAACCTCCATGGGGGAGTTGAACCAAAGCGGATGCCATAAGAGGTGTCCAAGAGGTCCCAGGGGGGAGTTGAACCCGCGGGGGGGGGGGGCGTATGTTCAACACTTAGGGGCCATGCAGCAGGCGCACTTATATAATTAGTGTAAGCGAAGATAACAACGTAGCCGCTAAATGGACGCAGTGACGCCGCTAAGTGGACGCAATGACGCCGCTAAATGGACGAAATGACACCGCTAGATGGACGCAATGACGGGCTAAGAGAACACACCAACGCGGAGCCCGCTGAGCCCGTCGAGCCCGCTGAGCCATCGAGCTCGCTGAACCCGTTGAGCCTCTTGAGCCCACTGAGCCCACTGAGCCCATCAAGCCCGCTGAACCCGTTGAGCCTGAGCCCGTCGACCCCGTCGAGCCCGCTGAGCCCGCCGAGCCCGCTGAGCCCGTCGAGCCCGCTGAGCCCGCTGAGCCCGCTGAGCCCCTCGACCCCGTCGAGCCCGCTGAGCCCGCCAAGCCCGCTGAGCTTACGTTTCACAAACATGTAACATGAGATTCAAGTGTGCGCAGCATTATAGTAAAATACGGCCCACTATATCGACGCCAAGCGTTCAAGGCACGGGGGGGAGCCGTGGCTTGGACTGTTCCGTTCTATGTGACGTCTGCTCTTCTCAGCAAGACATGTTGTGTGCGTGTTGACCTCGCGTGGCATAGTGGTCGCAGCATTTAGATCATCATGGCAATCGTCGCTGTTGTCAGCGCGCTACAAAGGTCGTCGTCGCCGCGATCGTGAATGGTGGCACGAGCATGGTCGTCGTTGACCGCCGCTGCAAGAAGCAGCGCGCGGTGTCCGTGGGGTTCGCGGGGTTGGCGGGTTTCGCGGGGGCCGCGGGGTCCCCGGGGTGGCAGGGGGTCCGCGGGGCCTGCGGGGTTCGCGGGGTTCGCCGGGTCTGCGGGGTTCGCGGAGTCCGCGGGGTCTGCGGGGTCCGCGGGGTCCGCGGGGTTCGCGGGGTTTGCGAGGTCCGCGGGGATTGCGGGGTTCGCGGGGTTTGCGGGGTTCGCGGGGTTCGCGGGGTCCGCGGGGTTCGCGGGGTTCGCGGGGTCCGCGGGGTTCGCGGTAGTAGTAGTGCTGTAATCGTCGTCGTCGTCGTCGTCGCCGTCGTCGTCGTCGTCGTGGCGGTAGTAATAGGAGTGGTGGTGGTGGTAGAGTGGTAGAGTGGTAGTAGTGGTAGTAGTGGTAGTCTTAGTCGTAGTCGTAGTCGTAGGCGTCGTAGTCGTAGTAGTAGTGGTAGTAGTACTGGTAGTAGTGGTAGTAGTAGTAGTAGTAAAGTAGTAGTAAAGTAGTAGTATAGTAGTAGTAGTAGTAGTAGTAGTAGTAGTGGTAGTAGTAGTAGTAGTAGTAGAAGTAGTAGTAGTAGTAGTCGTCGTCGTAGTCGTCGTCGTCGTAGTCGTAGTCGTCGTCGTCGTCGTCGTCGTCGTCGTCGTCGTAGTCGTAGTCGTAGTCGTAGTCGTAGTCGTAGTCGTAGTAGTAGTAGTAGTAGTAGTAGTACCACAAGGACGGGTTAACTTAACCCTATATGTCGACCTAACTGACGTTATATTATAGTGTAACTGAGGTTATACATTTGTCTAAAACTGCGTAAGCTGCAGTAAGTGTTCGGCAGCACTTAAGCTTAGATACAGTGCACATGCTCTGTTTGTAAGTGTTTTATATCTTCTGAATCGAGATTTTGCAAAAACAACTTATTCTAACTTACTGCGCACTTAAGCATACTTACAAAACCTTGTTTTTTTCATGTTTGTTTTTGGTAAAGTATGTTTTTTTGGATGCTTTTCCTTTGTTTTTTGAATAGATTTTGTTTTTTCTGATAAAAGTTGCTTTTTGAATAGATTTTTTGACTCGGTTCATTTTGATGGCTGTATACATGCACTATCATTGAGTATAGTTAATTGTGTCAAAGGAGTTGCGCAGCTCATGTTGGCGGGGTGTCCGCTGTATAGGAAATCCCTGCCAAGCAGGGTGTTTGCGACAGACTGAAGGATAAACATTACTCACGCAACAACTCTTTCTGGAAAGAATTGTTGCTTTGTACATAGCAAGCTGTGTACAAGCTATCCTGCCAAGCAGGACGCTTCACAGACATTCGCCAGGACAAAGTTAAGACCAGGGCCTGATCTTTACTTTGCTGACTGTCCAATTGTACATAACAAGCTTGTACAGGATCCCTGCCAAGCAGGGTGTGATAATCTCTGGCTTGGAAGGAAAAGCTAAAATGGATGGGGTTGGCTGACATCCTCTGACATCATTCTGACGACGTGCGTAGTCAGAATGTAGTCGGGCCTGACTTCGTTCTGACGACGTATGTA
>CAXAMN010028262.1:197641-219856 GCA_963970005.1 Durusdinium trenchii | reverse complement strand
TGGCTCCAAAGTGGTGTTCCAAAACCAAAATCATATACAAGAAAGGCCTTTTTTGTATATGATTTTGGTTTTGGAACACCACTTTGGAGCCAAAACAAGTAAACCTGTACCATGCAACTTGGGATTTTAGTTACAGTTCCACTTGGAATGGAAGTTTATCGATTTTCAGGATTTTTAACGTTGTTCAAAAACCTGGCTGGGATTTTTAAGGAATAAGTCTTTTGTTTTTTTGTTTTGTGTTTCTTACAGCTCCATTCCATCCCGAATGGAACTGTAACTCTGGTGTGTTATTTCTACCCTGCTTCCCACAAGGCCAGAGTAGTTACAATTCCATCCCAAATGGAACTGTAACTACTTTGGCCTTCTTATGGGAAACGGAGTAGAAACAGTGCACAGAGTTACAGTTCCATTTGGGATGGAACTGTAACTACTTTGGCTTTATGAAAAGCAGGGTAGAAACAGCAGGCCGAGTTACAGTTCCATTTGGGATGGAACTGTAACATTTTTGGCTTTATGAAAAGCAGGCCTGAAACAGGTCCACGAGTTAAAGTTTCACTTGGGATAGAACTGTAACTACTTTGTTTACTTTGGCTTTATGGAAAGCAGGGCAGAAACAGCGCCACGAGTTACAGTTCAATTTGGGATGGAACACGCCAAAGTAGTTACAGTTCCATCCCAAATGGAACTGTAACTTGGTGCGTTATTTCTACCCTGCTTCCCGTAGAGCCAACATAGTTACAGTTCCATCCCAAATGGAACTGTAACTTGCTGCGTTATGTCTACCCTGCTTCCCGTAGAGCCAACATAGTTACAGTTCCATCCCAAATGGATCTGTAACTCTGTGCACTGTTTCTGCCCTGTTTCCCATAAGGGCAAAGTAGTTAAGGTTTCATCCCAAATGGAATTGTAAATTGGTGTGTTATTTCTACCATGCTTTCTGTGCACTGTTTCTACCCTGTTTTCCATAAGGCGAAAGTACATGCAGTTCCATCCCAAATGGAACTTCTACTTGGTGCATTATTTCTACTTTGCTTTCCATAAAGCCAAAGTAGTTACAGTTCCATCCCAAAAGAAACTCTAACTCTGTGCACTGTTTCTACCCTGTTTCCCATGAAGCCGTAGTTACAGTTCCATCCCACTTGCACTGTAGCTTGGTGTGCTATTTCTACTCTGCTTCCCACAAAACCAAAGTTGTTACATTTCCACCAGGGAATGAAACTGTAACTTGGCCTGCTGTTTCTGCTGTGCTTCCCAGCTTTCCTCGAATGATTCTCCAACTTGGCTTGCTGTTTCTACCCCTGCTTGCCCAAACAGCCTTTGCTACTTACAATTCCGCATAATTCCATAAATTGGGTTGATGTTGCAGTTTCATTGATCCAAGTAATTTGTGTCATGATCCCATGTAGTCTGAGCTGGTTGATTACAATTAAGTTTCATAATGTTTCGTTTTTCGTTCTAAAGGGTGAATTGCAACTCCTGTGCATAACTTTGGTTGCTGTTACAGTGAGAGGATTTTTGTCCTTCGGGTGTGAGGTAATGCTTTGCTATTTGGACAAAACATAGAAGTCTGTCAGTGGCCACAGCCCCTGCCATGTGAAAGAACCACATGACCACCAGCCTGACCACAATGCAATGGTTAAGGTACTTGCTCTTTCTTCACAGGACGTGACAATGGCGTGGTGTGAGCTACCGTGAAACTTCTCAATGTTTCTTAGCCAGGCTGTTTCAATCCCAACAGCCAAGCTAAGCAAGACCCTTTGCTTTGCAGTGATACACAATTGAAGCCACAAGGTCATCTTGGCTTCCCAAAGAAGCCTCATCTTGTGGAATGTCCTCAATTTCGGGTGGTTTGACATTTGACATCACCATATACTACATAGTGTGACACAACAGTACTGTACAGTGCAAAAATAGTTGAGTTGCATTCAAATTGTCAAGATTCCATGTTCAAATGTCTACGCCTCAAATCTTCATTTGACTCCGCCGCTGATTTCTGTAGGTGAAATCCTGGGCACCAACAAACATGATGTCAGTTTCAACTTCTCAAGAGTCTGACAGTCTGACTCGGATCTGTCTTGAGAGGTTTATTGCGCCCATCATGGTCAGCTGAGGTACCACTCGCTACCCAATAGAGTAGCTTTCGAATCACCAAATCGCGTCCACCCATACTTTCGCTCATAGACTTCGTACAAGAACGGTGCGTGGTGTGACATGGGCAGGAAACGTACCAGCTTGGAACCTTCAGGCAGGAGAGAGCTTCTAGCAGGAGGCAAAAGTTGTCATATGATATCATATGATCATATGACTGACTGCTGACATGTGACATACACATACCATAACAGATGCTGAGATTCTTACTCCTTGGTCCATCCTCTGAACTACAGGGATGTTGCCAGCCCATACTGTTGAAAAGTTCCACTGAGAGGTTCTCTCATGAGCTTGAACATGGTCAAGACCCTGGCCCGAATTTGGTCCACAGAAGGATCTCCCATTCCCCTTCACATTTGCTCCACCGGATCTGGCTAAAGCAGACTCAGCAGGCACATCAGAGTCCGAAGCATGCCACTCTGGAGCAGGTGACTCAGCAGAGTCAGAGTCAGATATCTCCAGTGGGCCCGCGCTGGCCTTGTTTGCTTTGTCAGCTTTGTCATAGTCCGAGTTGGCATCAAGATCGATGAAGCCTGATGGCAAACATGCATTGCTGCAGTGCCACAAAAACATGTCTAATTGGTTGTTTGGTTTGTGTCCATTAGACTTGTAAACTTGCAAACGGCCCTGCAGCGACAGTGAATCTAAATTACAGGTGGAATCAAATAATCATTCTTCAATGAACAAGAACTCATTTATCAATGCCTAGCAAACCTGTGTAGACTTTACCCTCTACAAGTTTATCATATATAAGGTTTTGGTCAAATTTCAACTGACCTACCTTACCTACTTGCAGTTTTCTTACAAACCACCATCATGCTATATGCTTCTTTCATCAAATCTGCCTTCTTCTGTCTCCATGGCCCGATTCTTCCTTTGCTGCAACAGTTTGTAGTATGGTAGAGACTGCCAAGCACGTACTTGATTCAAACGAGCTGGAGACTTCTTCATAAAAAGCAAGATCGTTTTGTAGTAGGCCGATGGCTGACAATGATGCAGTTCTTTTAGCCCAAGGTCAAAAAGTTTCCGAAGTGAAAGAAGAGCTCTCAGGTAGTGAATCGGAAGAGAGCCGCTAAAGTACCAAACCTTTGTTCCATTTGCTGTGCACGGTTCTATAGTTCTCAGATTGCTCTTCACCTGTTGATACGTCCAACCCTGTCTAGACAGCTCCTGAATTGCCTCAAAGGCAGCAAGCTCAGACACATCTGAACTGACAGAGTGCAGCCGACAATTCACCAGAAGCACTTGCCTATGGAACGTCTGCGTAGGATGCAAGCATTCCATCCCTCGAGCTGTTATGCTGAAGGTGTCGACTTGCCCTTCAACCAAACCCACCTGGGAACTCATTGAGCTGCTCAACTAACTGAGCTGTCCATCAAATTGTCAAAGACAAATGCAGTTTCATGACATCACTCTGAAAAAGTGATTGACAATTGACAAATGCAGTTTCATGACATATGCACACTGTAAAAAAAAGTATATACATATATATAATACTTGACTTGATCAGAATCCTGAGGTTGTCATACTGACAGCTCGACAACAGAAAAAATACTCTGAGTCCCAGTCCCATCTGTTGGTCAGCAAATGGTCCAACCCAGGCATATCCACTTCAGGGTTCACAAAGTATGCAGAATCAGCAGAGAAAGCCCCTGCAACTGCCATATTGTGAAGCAAGTCTGCCGCCTCCAGTGGCCTGAGCAGTGACTAGCGATCAGATGAAGTAAGCAGGAACCCAAAAGGCCAGTGACCAGTAACAAGCAGTAAAACATAAAACTATAAACGTGACGTGGCAGCGGCAAAGTTCCAAGCATTGCTTTGCATATGTTTTTTGCTGTGAAAAACTCTTTGCCCAAAAACAGAGACAGCATAAAAAAAAGACATATATATATAGATATACTATTACTTTATTCAAAGAATTAGTTCAATGAAATGGAAAAATAAGTGACAGCTCCACGGAGTCCCAGTGTTCAGTTGAGGTGCATTTTCATCACGACGTGGTAGTCAGTGTCTGATTCTGACAGTTCCCAAACGTTCAGTCTCTCAGAAAGGTGAACAAACTGCAGATGGCTTAGCTGCACTGCAATAGGTTGACCATATGCTTCAGGTAGAGGTGGTCCCTGTAGACCAATTTGACAACATCTGCAGCGCTAAGTCTGGACAAGTGCTCTTCCACCGCAGGGTGCAGCCCCAATAAGGACCTGTGTCAGAGTGTGTACCGTATACAGTCATTCCATTAATCCAATTCCCTCCAACATAAACAATAGCAATAGCAGCAATAGTCACAGGAGGAGTCAACAGTGCTACACTGAAACTACCTGGCCTGACAGCTTGACGAATGCCAGTACTCGTCTCAAGACCAACCAGGTGATCGGTCATGGATCTCAAGGTCAAAGGACTGGTGGAGCAGAGTTTTTGGAGTTGCACAAATCGCAACTCATTTGATAGATATGCAACACTGGCACGAGGAGCTCGTTTGAGTACTTGATGGATTCTACTGTGGCGGCCTTCCACACTTCGCTCTGCCACACGTACCTTTCTTCATCAACAATTTAAAGAAACAGTCGGAGCTGGAGCTGGATTCCACCGCGTTTGCAATATACATAGTAAATACATACATAGTTGGTATTTCCTACTGATGTGTCAAACGCTCAGCTCAACAAAGCAAAGCGTGTTGGGAAAGGTGATCAATGTAGGCAAGGTACTGACCTGAAGCCTGCTAGCCACTTCAACAAGCTACGAACTTGCTCGTTTGGATTCTCAATAGCTGCTAGATCACTCAAAGTTGAAGTTCCTGTAGCTAGACTCTCCATGAGGCTCCTCAATGCTGGATCTTCGGAAGCAACCTGTGGTCTAAGACCTTTCCAGCTTGCATTGCAAAACCTTTGCGATTGCACGTGCTGGGCTCCAGGACTTCTGGGGTCCGCATCATAGAGATTCAGAGCTCGTTGAGCCACCTTCTGCACCTCTCTCTCGTCTGGAAAGGATAGCCCGCCTCGGACAAAGCCAGAGTTCCAGATTCCAGTGTCTTAGTATGTATAAACTAAATTATATAGTGAATTTGTAATATCTAATGCAATGCAATGCACATTACAATTGACAAATTGCACAAAAAATCACCGAGACTGAGTCAGAAACTCTTTGCAAACTTTACTGGTGGCAACTGATAGTTTGACAAGTGACATGGGAAACTCCTGCTACCCAGGGGTTTGCAGCAGTGATTCTGATTGTAAGGTGACAACAACAACAACAACAACAACGTCTGTAAATATGATCCTATAACGTGTAGCCTCCGACTCCGACCAGCGTGTAAAGTGTCCCTCCCCAAGGATGATAGTATGAAATGGCCACATATTATAGAGGGAACAATTCGACCTAGCTCAGCTCCCGTACTAAGCACCTGACAGAGTATCCATGGCAGCTCTCCCCAATGACTAAGTTTGGCAGTCAACTGTCCAGTCATGCGGGAACGTGCGGTTGACCAGGATGCTACCAGTTCCCCTCTCTGATTTGTAGGCACTCTGCAAATAATACTGTTTATCCGAGACTTGTGAGAATCCATGGTGGACTGCTGCAATGCAAGTGCTTGACCAGTAGCCAATTCTGGCGCCCTGCAGCATTTGAAGCTGCAACTTGCAGCTTCCCTATCTCCCTGAGTCAGCTTGATCCTTGCTTTCCTCCTCTTTTGCTGCGGCTTGGATTTAAGCACAGTTTCAATTGCCAACACAGCTCCAGCTCCAGACAAAGGTTGCGTGGGCACTCTCCGCAAGTGACATGGGCAGCCTTCTGCCCACTTCCCAATCAGCTCGCACTCTTCTGCCAAAAGGCAGATCATTTCAATGTATGCCCAATCGGTATCACTGCTCATCAATTGGCCAAGCCTGGTCAAGTTTGCCCTGGTAGATTCTTCTGGCACCAAAGCACGGTGGCCTTCAGCAGGAACACCTCGCAAGTAGGCTCGTGAGTTCCAGCCAGTGCGCAGCAGGCCCTCTAGCGGAAGAACCTGAGGTGACAGGCAATGACTTACTCAGTTATAACGCGGTCCGGTGCCAACTTTTCTGGTTGCAAATAGCGTAAGTTGATTCCCAATTCTGCATTGAGATCAGGATTGGACCAATAATTGGGGGGTTGCACTTGTCCCGA
The DNA here is from genome assembly GCA_963970005.1 of Durusdinium trenchii. Classification (NCBI taxonomy): domain Eukaryota; class Dinophyceae; order Suessiales; family Symbiodiniaceae; genus Durusdinium; species Durusdinium trenchii. The sequence continues at coordinate 213,565 of CAXAMN010028262.1, read as the reverse complement.
CGCGCCTTGACTCTTGACATTTTAGGATTTTGAAGGACATTTACACAATATGTAAAGTTAAATGATAATGATAATGATAGGAAAAATAAGAAAGTTTAAAGAACATGATCCAAAATAAAGAATAAAGTTAAAGAAGTTGAAAGGACAGGATAGGAAAAAGTACATAAATTTAAAGGACACATGAAACAGGATAGGCTAGAGGAAAAGTATATAACTTTTAGATTAAAACTGGTAAGTGACAAACAATAACAAACACAATGAATGACAAAACAAGATATCACATAATATTAATATCATTATCCAAAAATATCAAAAATGCAATCAACATGAAATGAAACAAAAACATAATTGATGATTCAATGTCTACCAGTTACCAGTTACCAGACAAAGAATTTCACAAGACTACTGACACTGACTACTGTGACAAGGTGCAGCTTTGCAAAAGTTGGAAATGACTTCCCATCGCAGTCCACTGAGAGTGTCTCCCGCAAAATTGAGGACAGCATTCCTCTCTTCCATTGGCCTGCTTGCCAGGCACACGGCAACGAATCTCTCTCGCCAATCAATGTTGCCCAATAAGGCATCCAGTGAATGCAGCCGGGGCAAAAGGGATTCCCACCTCATTCTTGGTGGCTGGCTGTCACTGGCTGTCACCAGTGGTACCATAACGATCCCCAAACTAACTACTAAAATAGCTATGGCTATATTCTATATAGACTTAGAAGTAGTATAGTTATTATAGTTATAAGCTTTAAGTTACATATAACAAAAGAAACAAATTGAACAGTGAAGTGAGTTGATTTGAAGCTCAGGCACACTGTAAGCCCAGATAATATCGAATGCAACAAGTTGTCGCAAATATGCTTCACACCAGATATTTTCAGAGAATTTGGAAACAAGCGTGCACATCTGGCATCTTCAGTATCATCTGTGCGGGAAGGCGCATTTTCCCCTCCAGAAGCAGAAGGAGTGCTAGAAGCCCCAACAACGTGCAAGTGTGGTACTGAATCGTCCTCCAAGATCATGCTGCGACCATTCCAAGTGGGGTAGTATGAAGGGTCGGCCCCATTGTCAATGGCAGGCAAGTTGGTTAATCGATCTAATGCCTTTTGGGGCATGTCTCCGATGGCACATGTGTCCTTGTCATGTCCCTTCAGCACATCTATTGACATGTCCTTGCATAGATCCGAGATGCTGACTTGGACAGAGTCCGCAAGCTTTAGCTCGGTTCCTCAATGTGTGTAAACAGGCCGAGTTGAGTTGAGCTCACAAAAGGCTTGGGACGACTTGACTGAGTCTGAGTCTTACAGAGTCAGTGGCTATATTGCAGTTCAAGTTGAAGGACCCTAATTATGAATTAATTGCTGAACCAATTTATGTTTTTTAAGCATTTGCTCACCTGAATCTCAATCTAAGAATCCCTGGTCAGAGAGGTTGGAAATGACGCTCTCACAGTACCTCTTGATAGAAGACTCCCTGTCGCCAACATTGACCTCCAATCCCAAAACAAATAGAAGAGCATCTAACTTCTGGCTGAATCCAGTGAATCCTTAGAAGCGGATGGCAGTGGCAGCAGTGGGTTGCGGATGGCTGCAGCCAGCCCTCTAGACTTATGAGCTGGCCAGAAAACAAATAACAAATCCTAAAATCATCCTAATGTGCACATCCTAGAAAATCTTCCTAAAGCCAAACATCATACTAAGATTCGTAATCATTTGGTTGAAAAAATATCATCCTGGTCAGTGATCAGTGATCTGTGATCAGCCTCAAATCATCCTATGAGTCAAAGTCAAGGATAAACAAAAACCAGATGACCTCAGTGACCTCAGGTCTCAGACCTCAGTTTGTGGTTATCAACTTCTCTTAACTCTAGACTCTAAACCAAGCGACCTTTCCCCATGCAGACAATAGGAAGGAGCCGCGCTTCACATTCCAAGTGTCCATATTCCAGTTCATCTACTGGCATAGGCATTCCATCGTCATCATATTGGTCCCGACTGATCGCCTTGAACTTGTCCACAGCGTCGCTTACCCTGAGCCAAGATGTTGGTAGGCAATGCAAGCAAAAGCAAAACTGAACCAATCACTCAGCACTCCTTTAAAGAACCTTGGCTTCCAAGATTCACTTTGATGATTTTCGCTTACAGTAAGTGCCAGTGCGTGCGTGCCAATGCAAAAAATCAACTTTGTTTTGCGATCTGTGATGATGAACCCTGCACCGAGCCTAACCACAAACTCTTCTACCAAGAAAAGCTCGCGTTTTTGCTTGGTCGCATCATAGCCTGAGTTTTGCATTGAGTCTTGCAACAGCATCCGTACTGCTGTGGCAGCAGTTTGTAATAAATAGTTTGATTCAGATTCAGATTCTAGTCATTCACCATTCAGGTCAGGTCTTAAAAAAATCTGAATTCAATAGTCAGTGACAAACAATTACGAACAACAGTGGACCAAAGCCGACTCAGAGCCTACAGCATCCTAGCTACTAGCCTACCTACTATATTGTACTAATTACCAATACTATTTACTATTTCAACCAACATAGTGCATGACACATGACCAGACATAACCAAACCCAGGCTGAACTCAGCTCAGCTAAGCTACAAAGGTTGACAAAGAAGGACTCAAATCCCTCCTTAAACCAGAAATGCTGCCTGCAGAACATATTGAACAAGTCAATCTTCCACCGCCCTCTCGACAAAGTTGCACCACTAGGTCCTTTCTCCTTGACCTCTGCACCATCGTCTGCACCAATGGCCTCGGATAATATATAATGCTTTGGGTGATTTGGGTGGTATAGAATATCGAAGGGCAATTACTTGTACTAAGCACTGTCACTGTCACTGGGCTGGTTACGCTCTCATGCAAACGCTCTGTAAAGTATATATAGTATTGTATCATATATATATATATACCTTAGTCCAAGTCCAAGTCTCTCCAAAGTCACTTGCCGCAGAAACACTTCCACTTGCCAGGGCCAATGCAGTCTTCAAAGCAACACCAAACCGGGAGGAGTTCCTCAACTCCATATTCCTTAGAACATTAAGCCGCCTGCCGCCTACACAGTACTAGTAACTAGTGTACTGAAGAAAAGCAATCGTTTGCCTGCATGTTCTAACAAACAGGAGTTAGTCAGCATTGGCATGTCAATAAACTTGTCAATTCCGAATCCAAGTTTCAAAAGCATACAACGATATAGTTGGGCCAATGAAAATGCCGGTCTTCCAGCTACTCCATGAAGTTGCTTGATGCATGGCTTCAAAGCAGATGTCAAAGAATCTTCTTGACTGTGACCCCTCGAGTACATCATTTCGATGATCATCATAGCTGCATCTTGAAAAGATTGGACCTTAGCCAACTTGACTTTGTACCGCGCACATAGTACAAACCCAAGGCTCGGTTTTAGTTAGCCTTTTTCTTTTTTTAAGGTTAATCTAAGCAAATCCAACCATCCTCTTACTACTGCATCATTGACTCCTTGATGAACACTTTATTTCTTCCAGGCACCCAGTGCCGGTGCCAAAAATGCCCCAGCAGTGCCAAGAAACTTCTTTGCTCGACCCATGCTGCAGCACAGGCCGTGCACTCACCAAAAGGAGGTCATAGATTTTCTCGCATCTGGAGGGAATTTCTTGTTCATACTGGCCCTGATTCTCCCCCAGCACCAGCATGGCATTGCAAACTACGACAACTCTTTGAGTGAGATTGAAATCTCTAGCTTCAATTTGGTTTGCTGACTTGTAGTTCAAAGCTAGGCAATATTGATCTTTGATTGGTCTTTGCATGCCAGGGTCTCTTGTTACATTACCTTCCTTAGTCCACTCAGTCCATTGTCACCGTCTACTGCATGATCCCAACCAAATGCAACGGGGCCAGGAAAACACGATCTTGGCAATGGCACGGCCTTGATTCATAACGACAGTCTGGAATTATAACCATGAATCCAGCTTGAATGTGTTTTCCAAGTTTTGTTCTCATTTGCTTTGATCCATTGGTTGGAGACATTAAAACATATATGCCTGAGATAAAACCCTATCCCAAAGTTAAGCGCCCTGGATTGTGCAATTTGGCAGTAGAATGTAGACAAAATCCTGTCTATATACTATGTGCGTGGTTCGTCCTGTGTATATACGAGAAGGAAACCAAGGAAAAATGGTCGACAGCCCGCTGACAAATCATACAGTTCTCATTGACATGAGCGGCAGTATTAGCTTCGCACCTGCTGTGGAGGTGGTGGTGGCATTGTCTGCTGCTCGAAGCGCAGCTTCACTGTTTCATCGCCTGTTGTTCGGAGTGAGTTGACATACTCAAACATGATATCGCCCTTTAAAGGTTGCCTTTATAATATGGTAAAGATTGGTATTAGCGAGGTGCAAGACGGAGTTTCCCAGTTCAAGACGGCACTTGTATCTGTGGCTTCTGCATTTGATTGCATTTGTTTGTACATGGTCGGTTTGGCCGGCCCATGTAGAGGGAATCACTACTCAGCTCTCTGACAAACAGTCCTGAGTCGATCTTTGCTTGCCGTTCTCTTCTGGCCGCCTGTCACGCACGCCTTCTTGCAACTTCTCGCGGTGGCAGGATAAATAAAGCAAATTAAAGCAAACTCCCCTAGCCAACCACACTCCTCATTATCGTCATTGCTATGGTGGCCTCGGTTAGCTTGACAAGAAGGCCGAAGTCAGACAGCTCCTGACATGCACACTACCGTAGGTAAATGATTCATGATGCTAGATGGAAGTGAGTTCAAGTGATGGATTATCCAAACCGATCTAGAAATGAACCTGGAAAAAACTGAACTTGCCATCGACAGTCACGCCTCTCCATGCTTCGCAACAAGCACCAAATCAGAATCGTATGACAATGTGTCCTGACAACATGAATCAACTAACTAACTCTCATTCATCCCGCTGCCGCCGACGTTCGATTCAGTGATCGCTTCAATATGCTTTGCCTGTGTGTTCAACATTTAGTTCCCACAAAGTGCACCCCTTTCCTTCAGCAACTTCTCAACGAGTTCTGCGGTGGTTTCTGTGCTGAAGTGCTTTGGGACAAGCTGCTTCCTTGCAAAGACTGGTGGCTGACAGAATCGAAGCTTGAATGCCAAATCGAACATTGCCTTCCGCTCTTACACGCTCTTTAAAAACTCTGGACGCAGCTGAGCAAGGCGCTTGAAATACTTCTGGTAGTAGAACGCCAAATGTTGGTCGTGAATGCCAACTCCTCAGCAAACTGACTTCCTGACCTAAACACCACTCCAGCGGGATACAGTAGTATTTTCGCATTATACTGTGCCCGCGTTTTATTGCTGATCGGATTGGCAAAGTGTGTTTTTGCGGCAGGTTCAGCCCTGTCAGATTTCCACACCCACAGTACACTCAATTATGCTCATATGACTTTCAGGTGTGGAAATAAGACGGTGAGATCTGGCACGCGTTAAGTAGAATTTTGAAGAGGGAATGCCTCAAGAGATTACACGTCAAAAGGCACAACTTTCCGCACGCCGGCGTGTACCGCCCGGACGTGCCCCGCAGATCTGAACGCACCCTGACAAGTCACGTTCAGGATCTGCAGCATCTTTGGCAAACGCATTGGCCATCAAGTGCAGCTCAGCGCGCCTCAGCTGTGCAAGTCCTCCAATCAAATTCAAGTCTATTTTCCATATGTGGTCTCCACAAAAAGGTGTAAAGTGCTTGCACTGCAAGACCTGGCCCTGCCTCTTGATACACATGACCGAAGAAATGGTTTAAGGCCGAAGTAAGTACGAATTGGAGGAAATCATCTCTTTTCAAAAACCATGCGATTCTGTCAGCTCTGCAATTTAGGGCAACTTGAGAAGGGCAGTCAAGCGAAATGGGGAGCCACTGCAATGTGATTGCAGGAAAGCACAGCGGTCCATTAGTAAGTTTGCACTGCTAGTAAATCCGTAGGTTTCTCCTCGAGAGTGAAGGGCCGAAGGATGTGGAAGGTAGGCGATGAAAATGATCAAGTGGAGATTCACTTCATAGGTGGGAGGCCATCGCTACTTGTGGTCCAGGGGGGGTGGGGAAAGGTAGGAGAAGAAGCAGCGCTGGGGCCATTTTGGCAGCAAAGGCCGGGAGTCGCAACATATCATGGTGGAGGGCCAAAGAGGAGAGCGCCAACAGCACCCCCCCAATACAACCCCAACACAGGAAACACACAACCACCCCAGCAGCAGCAGCAGCAGCAGCAGGAAACAGCAGGAAGCAGCAGCAAGCAGCAGCCGCACCAGCAGCCGCACCAGCAGCCGCACCACCAGCCGCACCAGCAGCTGCAGCAGCAACCGCAGCAGCAGGAAGCAACAGCAGCAAAGAAGCAGCAACAAAGAAGCATAGAAACAGCAGAAGCAGGGGGAAGGGGAAGTTGAACCCGCTGAGAGGGGTTATATCCCTGATATATCAGGGGTTAGGACGCAGGTCCTGGGTTCCCTCCCTCCTTGCTAAAGCAAGACAGACTCCAGCTAGCAGCTTTCATGATGAGGTTGGAGGCCATCGCTATTAGGTTGGAGGCCAAAGCCTATCTTCTTTGGCTCAAGTTGGAGACCGCTCAGGATCTCAAGTCATCAAGGTGTCCTTTTGGGGGTGGTTTCCAACAGATGCCAACATGCATTGATGATGCCATTGTTCTCCACTTCAACCTCAAGAAGTCCGAGTAGCAAGTTCAGAAGAACCCAGTCCTGTGACAGTGTCGTGAAACTTTCGCAAACCGTTGATAATCTTTTGTACCATATGTCCAACAATCAGGCAAATCTTAGTGGCCTAGTGGGCCTAGTGTCATTCATCTGTCATTGCCGCCGTCCTCAAAGGCGAATTGTGCGAAAAGAGGCGAGCCATTAACATTGCACACATCATCCACAGCCATGACATCGACCTGAAGAGAAACCCCACAGCTGTAACAGGCTGTACCCACAAAGCATGTTGAGCGACTACAATTGGCTGAACTTTCATACTCAAACGTGAGAATGACCATGTGTCCACCTCCGCAGGTGACGGCGGCTTGATGTCAGCCTGCGAAAATGCGCACCTTTTAGCCCTGTGAGACGCGAGTGTGCAATGCGCTGCCGGCCTTCAGCGGCTCTTCGCTATTTGGCTCTTTTGGTGCCTCTCCTTCGGTCTGTCCTTCTTGGGTCTGTCCTTCTTGTCCTGCTTGGGTCTGTCCATCTTGCGGTGCCTCGCCACCTTCCACTTGAGCCGCTTGTGCCTGAGGGGTTGAGCATTGTCCATGGCACAAGACCCTGCGAACTTTTGCTGATGAGAGCCGAAGAGCTTCTGCCTCAGGCATCACCGGCACATTCTCTTGTGGTGGTTGTGGAGGTCGCAATTGAAACCTCGCCATGAGAGGTAGAGATGGCACAGGGCAAAACAGCACAGCTCAGCAAGGCAACAGAAATGCGGGAGAGGCACTCTTTCTGCTTGTTCTTCAAATCTTCCAAAGTCTTCTGCCATTCTGCAAGTTTGCTCTTGAACCTCGGGAATTCTGACGGCCCCTTTGCTCCCCTTAGACCCTAGTGGGCCGCAAAACCCTGAAAAAACTCAAGGAGGGGGTTTCTGCCCATGCCACTGAACGGATCTAAAAAGTGTGTGTGTGTGTGATGCACATCCAGGAAATTCCTATGCGTAGTTCGAGTGGCCAATCTCCTGGCATCAAGTCTTCAATGCGATTTGAGATCTTGCTCTTGCGGATATAGTTCCTAAGTGAAGTTTTTGACACGTCAACATCGTCAACTCTAATATTATATATATATAAGTACATCTACATGAAGCTCTGGTAACACTCTGCATGACGATGACAAACAAAGCGTTTAACATCTGCAAGCCGTGCTGCGCCAAGTACTCGTTTGCTTTCTCATTCTTTGCTGACCATCCGTACCGAATCTCACTGAAGCCCTGGACCGCCACTTTACGAGCAAAAAAGATCGCGAAGCTTTCAAACTTTCGGCCGTTCGATCAAAATGGCCTCATCCTTATCAGGAATGCTGAACTTCGCGAAGCAACCTGGGTGAGGAAAAGGTGAAGACTGCATGTAATTAATGCTGTTTCAAAACCGATCACTTGCGTTTCTCCAAGCCCTTTTTCTAAGCCACTACCCAAAGTCCAGCTAGTGAGATCCGGTGTCGCTTTCTTGCGGAACCAGGCGGCCTCAAGCAAAACTAGTCTTCGCTTTGGAGCAACAGCCTTCAAAACCAGTGATGTCCTAGAGTCCTAGCCATTTATGTAAATACATATACCTATGCACTGTATATTTACAAATATAGTACTTCTACGACTCCCATAAGTCTTGCGTAAACTTCTTTTTACCATCCACTACGAAGGCAAATTCTTGAGCAGAACTCTCATGCAAGTTCAAGGTTCCCTGGCAGCCCTCACCTTGTCCTCTTCTGTGAGCACAACCTGTGGGCAGGGTTCATCAAGTTCTTCAGGTTCCTCCTCCTTCACTTCCTGCGCCAGCTTGTTTACCATGCGACAGCCACTTCTTGAATTATCTACATGGGTGGTCAAGTGGAGTGAAGTTGTCATTCACTGACCGTCTCCTGCTTTACCTCTGGCATGGGTTCATCCTTCACCTCAGTCTTCGGCTCGTCTTTCACCTCTTTCTCTTCTTTGACCTCTGTCTTTGCCTCCTCGTTTTCATGAAACGCACCCGGAAATAACAAGGTTCTGTCTAAACCGCCAACTATCTTGCGTCAACCCACTCTGCCAGCTTCAGCTTCGCTGTAGTCCTGTACGTCATTGCCCTTCGTCTCTGCCTTGGAACATGTCAAGACCATGGGACATCGAAACCCGATTGATCAGGAGGCAAAAAGCCAGCCAAAAGCAAAAAACAAAGGAGATGAAAGGGTAGAGAGACAGGAACAACTGTTGAAGCCTGACTTTCTCCTTCGCCTTTCTCTCCTTCCGTTTTTTCTCCTTCCTTCTTTTCCTCTTCGGCTTTTTCAGCTGCCTGTGCAGCCCTCTCTGCCTCAGCAGCAGCCTCCGCGGCTTGCCTCTCCAACTCCTCTAGGGGTTTGATTCTGATGGCGGCCGGGGAGGTGTTTTATGCAACTCACCTCAATTAAATGTATTCACGCTCCACGAGGCATCTGGCCGAACCTTGCAACGGTTTTGTTAGGGACCTATATATATATATAGTTTTTTTTAAAAAAAAATTGTTGTATACTGATAGACTTGCCACGGCTCTTTGGGTGGAACCGTTCCATGATTCCAGTTGAGCCTATTTTTGAGGCTCCTTTGTTGGAGGGCCGCATGACATATTGTCTCCCTCCTCCTGGCTAGATCTTGCCCCTGGCTACATGAGAACAAAATATGCACTCTCCATGGCAAATGCCCGCACAACCAACAGATTTCCTCCAGCTTCCTCTTGGCCTCCTCCTCAGCTCTTTTCTTGGCCTTGAGCAGGAGCAACTTCTGTGCTTTCACATGGGTTGGTGCAGTCGCGATGGTGTGCGTTGAGTTGGTGCGCGACATCCTGCTTTGAGTTTTTTGGCAACTTCTTCTGAGCCTTTGTGAAAAAAAAGAAGCTTAGTGGCTCAGTGTCCGGGAGGGGGTCAGGGAGGGAAAGAGGGAAGGAGGGAGGGAGGGAGCGAGAGAGAGAGAGAGGGCGAGACAGACAAACAGACAGACAGACAGACAGACTCAAACAGACAGACAGACTCAAACAGACAGGGAGGGAGGGAGCGAGGGAAGGAGGGAGGGAGGGGAAGAGAGAATGCCTGATGGGCCCTCAATTTATGCTGTCAGCGCCACAGCCCCACCTCTTCCAGTTCTCGCTGGCGCTTGCGCTGAAGGCGTTCCTGATGCGCTTTGACATTGCATTGCATCTGACAAGTCACCTTTCTCAACACACCAACAGACCAACTGCCAATCGGCCCGTCCTGCTCCTTTTCCATCTTCCGCCTCTTCCAATCCTGAGTGGCCTTCTCTTGCTTCTCTGTGAGCAGGGCCTTGTGCACCTGGAAGCAATGCCAGTTAGCCACTCCCCGCATGTCGTCAACCGAAACTGGAATCTGAAATCTTCTCGAAGCTTCTGGCCTTCTCCTTAAAGTCAGCCGGCGGTTCCCCCATGACCACCTCAATACTAGAAGGAAGCACACAGAAGAACAAAAAGGCTGTGGCAGACAAGACATCTTGCCTCAGCAACCGTCTTGAAATAGTTCTCGCTGAATCTTTTGAGAAGCTGGCTTCGCTCCTGAAGCATTCGGACATGCACCAAAGCCGCAGCTCGCTCCCGTCACTGCTGTACAGAAACTCTCTTCTGTCTACTCCCCACCATCCTGAGACACCTTGCATACAAATGCATAGATGCATAGTTTTGCATAAATTATGCTGTACATGTATATGTGTTTGCCTTGGCAGAGCTCGAAAATTAGAAACAATAGTCAGAGCAACCAGGATGACACTTTTGTGATTTGTCCTTAACTAGATAGAGCAGAAAATGCGCATATGTACAGTATATATGTGTGTAATTGTATCTATGCACACAATTGTGCACATGCATAAGGTTAGCAGCGGTTAGCACAAAGCCACAATTGCCTTGGTCACTTCAACTATGTTGTTCGCAGGAGGTGTGGTCTGCGTGCGTTTCTTGCATGAAAGCTCTTTGGCCTCAGCGCTGACGGCACATTCCCGGAAGGGGCCGCTGTCAGCATCCGTTGCCAAGCTAATTCACTGTCCAACATACTAGCCGGCGGCATTGCAAAACTGAAACAAGGTAGCGCCCGTTTCAAATATCAGGATTCATCCCTGCACTGCCTAAAGCAAAGCACAAGCAACTGGAACCTGATTGCGACTGAGGTTCCAAATGGCACACAACTTACACCATATTACACCACTGCTACAGTATAGGTTCAATTACTTGGGCTCTGCCTCCTCGACCCGTTCATCTCACTTGGTTCGATTCTCACTTCGTGCACCGAAGTAGGGCCTAGGGCCTATTGGCCTGACCGCTGGCTTGCGTAACATGATACAAACACTGTGCATAAAGACGAAACAAACTTCATCTCAACACGTTAAGAAGACAGTATTTCAATGCAATAGAGCAACAAAATGAACCAGCCCTGCGAGAGAGAGAGAGAGAAGCGAGAAAGGGAGAGACTGAGTGCACGGCACCATCAATATTGGCATAAGAATGCAGCATAAGAGTTTGCTACAAAACTGTTGCTGGTTACAGTAAGTTGAATTCAACGAATCAAGGTGCCCCCAGTCCTCCTTGACCAGATTTGATTTCACTTCCATAACCTCAAACACAATTAGAATGTGCCCCCTGCAAGCGACTCTCTGTTTTCAACCTGTTCAATCTCCAGATCTTCATCTCTGAATGCTGATGCTTAGGGTTCCAGTGGCTGAGACCTGCGGCTATGTAATGCCGCGGCTGAGTTGGTGCCACCGCCTGGATCACACGCCGTGCGCTGAAGTCGTCCAGGAGTGGAACGCGGAACCTTCAACTGCAATTCAGGGCATTCCGCAATGCAAACATCCGAAACGCGGCGAAGAAGCTGGTCTACAATCATCCAAAATAAATATGAAGAAATCACAGCTGGAATAAATTGAGTCAGCCAAAGCAGCTGTGGGTCTGGTTTGTCGTTGCAATGTTTCCACGTGCTTTGCTCTGTGTGGCTGATCCCGCTCTTCTCCGCCCACTTGATAATGGCACGGTCGGACAGCCTCAGAACCGATTGCGCTTGCCAGGTCTTTCTGAACAGTCTGCGGGTTGTCTCTCTCCTTGTTCTGCTAGAAGTTCTAGAATTCTAGAAGAGTTAGGTCCAAGCTGCTCCACGTACTTGGGGTTCTTGTCCAAGAAGTCATCCAACCAGTCGAAAGTGCCCTCATCAGGCACGGCCACAGGGAAGATAACCTCATACTTTCCATCCTGGTGCATAGAGACAGCCGCACGCTGAGTACTTGGCACCCTGCCCGAAAATACAATGAAATATGCAGTGCAGCATGTTCACCATCTGTCAGCAGATGGGTACAATCCTAGCAAATCCCGCCACAGTATACTCTCATCTAACACGGGCCACGGCCGGAGTTGCCCACACAAATATGCAATAGGGCCGTGAAGTGCTCAACAGGAAGCGGGAAGAGGGGAGCCGAAAGTTCAATCAGACTCGCTGAGTATATAGGGATAAGAGTTGGTTTGTAAAGTTCTGAGCTGTTCATAAGGGCAGTTTTTAGACCCATATGAGAGGTTCTGAGAAGTTCTGACTCCTGCCAGTAGCACGCGAAATACTTTGAACTCAAAACTAGCTTCAATGGCGCTGGTAACCCTCTTTCTTTCCGACTATTCGTTGAAACTCCCTTTCTCTCTCTCTCTATCTCTATCACGTTCAGAATTCCTGGTTGAGGGCCATTGAGTTTTAGGCAGGCTTCAGTTGCAGTAAGCACACTCCAAGCCTTCTTCACACCTTGTTCAGGCTCAATTTCGCTCGATCTTCGTGACTACCTCTACAAATTGATACATAGTTCCCTTGTCGCCCAAACCGGTACTGCGTGCCACATGGCACCCTATAACGACTCCAAAACAAACGACGGGAACGTTGAGCCATTCAATTGCTAGCTTACTCTATATAAAGCAAAGAAGGAAACAGAGATAAATGGTGCCTATACCTTTACATCGAATGAATGTACTTTCTGGAGCCCCATGTCCTTGGTCGGTGCCGGAGCCTCTACGCCATCTGCTGTGGGCACTTCTGCTACAGAAAGGCACGTGAATGGCAAAGGCCTTGCTGCGGTTGATGAAACGCTTCGGCTCAATTGCTTGGCATGTGACGACCATGGCGGCCAAGTAACACCGAAGGAGGCCCAAAGTTGACATGCAGGGTGATGTTCTTAAAGCTCACATGAGGGAAGAGCGGCTTGCCCAACAACTTCTCTGGCAGCTTCTGCGGCTGTGCAACTCGCACACCATCCTCGGCCCCGAAGGCTCAAGCCACCAAACTCGCCCCTCTGACAGCATAAGGCCTCCAACCTAACAGCTTTCAACATCTTTCAACCTAATAGCCATGGCCTCCAAATACGCTATACTACAGTATACTCTTTGCTGGAAAGTCCAACAGGCCAATTCAGCTGAGCCTCCCGGAACAGACTCACCTGGGAAAATGGAAACAGAATGAAAGGCTATGAAGAGGAGTCTAAGAGGAGCCCTCCAAAAAGAAGAAAGCTTGCAGAATTGAAAAAGCTGAGTAGGCCACAGTGTTGGCGTTCGGGCTTGCGGCATCGAGATTCAGCAGTATCGCCACCACATTATCTCGAGAAAATCTTTGTGAAGTACTCTCACCTAGGCACAAGATGCGTGAATGATTGTGCAAGCACAGTATACCATTATCTTGTATCAATCCACACTGACATGTGGGCAAATGTTGAGACAACTCATATAGCACAGTAATATACACATGTTTAAGTATATACACATATATGTATACCTATATATGTGTGTGCATCTGTTGGACCAAGAAAATCAAGCACGTTTCAGTACAATTTCAGAAACAAAAATCCTCAAATGCTGTGGGGAAGGATATTGGCCAAAACAGGTCGCAGTATCAAAAAACTGGGTTAGGTCTGCTGCCTGCTGTCTGATCACAAAGTCTCTATATATATATAATCTATCTATAATATATATGTACATGCCAAGTCTCGCTTCTGATCTGCCACATAGAACCCATCGTTGTCGAAGTACACGGAGTCGCCTCCCTCTCCCAAAAGAAGCGATGTGCCCTGCGGTCGCGAGTTCAAATGTGAGACAAGTGCTCGGGTTCCTGGAATGTATGTTATATATATATATGTGTGTGTGTATATCAGTATATTTATTTTTCTTGTGTCGGCGCCGGATGGTAGAATACAAAAAAATGTTTCTGCATTACTGTATTCACTATTGGGGTTTCACAGTTTCACACAAGCACCGCCGTGTTTTGCACGTTCATCTGCTAAGTTCAACTTCGGTGTTTCCTTCCCGAGTCACAATTGCACCTGTGTGGAGAAGCCTACGCGAACCAAATTCCTGGAGACTGTCGAGCGAAAGCTCCTCTGGGCGCCTACCGGTGGCTGCGGGAATACATGGTCCAACATTGCATGGCAGATTCAGAAAAAATAGATGTTAAGGCGCGGTACACAAGTAAGCAGCATAGTATCTCCAAGCGAGTCTCGGCCTTCCGAGGGATTGTGGGCCTCGACCACTTTGACTTCGAAAAGGTATCTGCCCTTCTTGATCCCCAGGTTTGCCCGTGCACCTTCATGACGAGTCCGTTCTAGTCTATCAAACCAAGGCATCCATCACCCTCATTTTAAAAAAACACTGCATGTGTTGACATTCACGTGTCGCTCACAGTGTGTGGAGATTGAGCTACTTGAGCTCTTTCTCAGGACCTGTGGGGCGCTTGCAGCTGCTTGCCTCCAATCAGGTATTGCATGCCACCATCAGTAAATGGCATGAGCACCCGCCCTCCCAAAGACGGTATCACGTTCAAGGTGCACTCAGACCTGAGAACATGGCATTTCCACGCATGCAGGCCATGTTGGGTTTCAATGCAGGTCATACATGTGCATATGAAAAGTGTATATGCGTGAGTGCATGCGTGTGTGTGTGTGTGTCACACTCTGTTTCTAAGAGTTTTCCACAAGCAGGGGCGTGTCACACTCTTATCCTATCACCCGCAAACGAAGCTGTGGATAAGAGTGGGCAGGGAAACTTGGCCAGTTTCCTGTACCTGCGACAACTTGAACTGTTGGACACGCTGTTCACTTCTTTGGTTTGCTTCCACGGTCGTTGTCATGATAAACCCCAAAACATGTCCTTCCGCCACTTTCAGCCGCTCGTGAGCTGTCGGTGAGTCTCTGCAGATGTGCGCAAACATTTGTTCAACATTCAGTTGATCGCGGACTTTGCCACCTTTCTGTTCCCTCATTCATTTCCTCGGGGAATTGATGCAACTGCAAACCCATTGTCTAAGTCTAAGTGTGTGCCGCTGCGTCGTCCCACTTGGGTACACAGTGTGATCCCCGGCAAGGGGGCGCCGCCTTCATTCCGGAGTACCGTGTAACTGATTCAGCTGTTTTCTGCATGCGTTGGATTCTCTTAACTGACTTTCGTCTCAAACACCCCAACCCCCCCCCCTCTAATTAGGGTAACAGAGGGAAATGGTACTCGACACACTTGTGCGTCGGTGCCTTTCCCTCTGTTGCCCCTTTTCTAGTCTACTCTACCCGGGCGGTGTAAGACTAAAGTCCCGCTCCCTAACTATTGCACCTAATTCACTTCGGCTAAGCAATCAGCAACTCTAGAGTGCTAGGTATTCATACACACACTTGAGATATTGTGTACTGAACTGAATGCGGTGCCACACGCCGGCCTAGGGTTCCATTTCCTAAGAGTACCAGTAAGGACCAACGGAGCCTGGGGGTCTGGAAGAGGAAGTGAGGCCAAAAGCGTAAGGTCGAAGGCGACGAACAGGTCGAAATGATGATGATCGCTCATGTCTGCAGCAAGTGAGGTTCTAGGCTTAGCCTCATGCCATTCGGAAAAATGCAGGTACGCTGGAGTGGCCAACTCCAGTATCCCATCTTGCTGCCTAGCTTTGTTAGACCAGGTCAGCAGCAAGATGCCTGGTCCCCCAGCTGTAAAATAAACAAATGCAAAAGCATCCCTATGACTCCAAGGGTGACACACACACGCCTCCCCGAAGGGAGGCAAGATTTTAAGCTCTATGCCGAAGGTAAGGTGAGACTAGGAGAACTGGCGGATCTCACGGTAGGTCTGGTAGGCGGTCAGTGGGAGTCGAAGTTGACCAATGGCGTCATCATGAAGGCGGGGGGCGACCGTGTGGAGAGGTCGGTAAGGAAAGGGAACGGATTCACGGGGATATTCGGCAGAAAGGCCCAGTGGACGTACCCGTCGAGAGTTGATGAAGTAAAGGAC
>CAXAMN010028262.1:112565-177641 GCA_963970005.1 Durusdinium trenchii | reverse complement strand
TGACGGCGCTGTACTGGATCGATTAATCACAGGTCTGCGTATCGTAGGAGGTCTCGGCGATGCCGTCGGAAGGGATCTGGTAGAGGTCATAGTTCGAGTCACAGTTGAACCCAACGGAGTAGAAAGAGACGGAAGGCGAGGGTCAGGGAAGGTAGAGCATCCTCGTAGTTCAGCATCAACTTGAGTGGTGTCGCAATTCAAAGCGTGTATCATCCCAAAGGTAGTGAGGAGTTCATTGATGTAGCGCACTCCATTATGGATCGCTTGGGTCGCCTGTCGAATAGCTGAGTCCAGGCCTCGAATCTGAAGCTGAATATGTGGGGAAGTAATGTAGTCCATGAACGAAGGTTGGAGGATAGCAAAGCGAGTGCGAAGAAGGGAGGTAGCAAGAATCAGCTCAGACCATGTAAATGAAGCGTCTCTCGATGTAGGATAGCCTGGGCCCTCGTCGTAATGCCGTCCACAGGATGGAGACCAGCCGGAGAAGGGAACATGGCGAGAGGAGGAAGGCGAGAGGAGGAGGATCAACTGAAAAGCTAAGGCTCCAACAGGTTCCAATGAACCTCAAAAGTACTTCGGTCGCTCTGACCACGTTGAGGCGTTAAGCCAGCTTGGACCGCTGCGGTCACGTAAAGGCATAAGCCAACTTGGAATTCCAAAGATGGGACACAAATCATCGGACGTACGGCCTAGGCCACCTACGCCCGCTCTGGGCATCTACATCTCCGGGCAGGGGAGATAACGACGTACACCCGTTCAACGGGTCCACGGGAGGCACTCCGCGGGCTCATCCCGGGTTGGCACGAGGCCAAACACACTTGAGATATTGTGTACTGAACTGAATGCGGTGCCACACGCCGGCCTAGGGTTCCATTTCCTAAGAGTACCAGTAAGGACCAACGGAGCCTGGGGGTCTGGAAGAGGAAGTGAGGCCAAAAGCGTAAGGTCGAAGGCGACGAACAGGTCGAAATGACGACGATCGCTCATGTCTGCAGCAAGTGAGGTTCTTGGCTTAGCCTCATGCCATTCGGAAAAATGCAGGTACGCTGGAGTGGCCAACTCCAGTATCCCATCTTGCTGCCTAGCTTTGTTAGACCAGGTCAGCAGCAAGATGCCCTGGTCCTTCTGCTGTAAAATAAACAAATGCAAAAGCATCCCTATGACTCCAAGGGTGACACACACACACATGTACATACACACCCCTGCCCCCCCACTTTCTTTCTTGCGCTTTTTGTCGCTTCTTGGGCTTTCTCTCAGGCTTTTTCGGTTGTTCTTGAGGCCCGTTTCCCTACCCCAGTCAAGGGCTATGTATTCACTTTTTACTACTCCTATCTTTCTCTCTTGCCCTTTTAGCGCTGCTCTTTCTGGTTTTCTCTTGTTTCTAAAGCTTTTTAGGCGCCTATTTAGGTCCTCCGCGAGAGCGCCGCAAAGCGGCCGAGTGTGTATCACACTCTGTTTCTAAGAGTTTTCCACAAGCAGGGGCGTGTGACACTCTTATCCTATCACACGCAACGAAGCTGTGGATAAGAGTGGGAAGGGAAACTTGGCCAGTTTCCTGTACCTGCGACAAATTGAACTTTTGATCACGCTGTCCACTTTTTAAGGTTTGCTTCCATGGTCGTTGTCATGACAAACCCCAAAACATTTCCTTCCGCCACTTTCAGCCGCTCGTGAGCTGTTGGTGAGTCTCTGCAGACGTGCGCAAACATTTGTTCAACATTCAGTTGGTTGCGGACTTTGCCACCTTTCTGTTCCCTCATTAATTTCTTCGGGGAATTGATGCAACTGCAAACCCATTGTCTAAGTCTAAGTGTGCGCCGCTGCGTCGTCCCACTTGGGTACACAGTGTGATCCCCGCAAGGCGGCGCCGCCTTCATTCCGGAGTACCGTGTAACTGATTCAGCTGTTTTCTGCATGCGTTGGATTCTCTTAACTGACTTTCGTCTCACTCACTGTATTCTCTAAAAATCCAAACCGCAGGGTCCACGGAAATCCGAAGCCGCCGGGCATACGGAGAATTAACCCCGACGTGTTCTCTACCCAAACACCCCAACCCCCCCCTCCCTCTAATTAGGGTAACAGAGGGAAATGGTACTCGACACACTTGTGCGTCGGTGCCTTTCCGTCTGTCGCCCCTTTTCTAGTCTACTCTACCCGGGCGGTGTAAGACTAAAGTCCCGCTCCCTAACTATTGCACCTAATTCACTTTGGCTAAGCAATCAGTAACTCTAGAGTGCTAGCTATTCATACACGCACACGGACACACACACACATGTACATACACACCCCTGCCGCCCCCACTTTCTTTCTTGCGCTTTTTGTCGCTTCTTGGGCTTTCTCTCAGGCTTTTTCGGTTGTTCTTGAGGCTCGTTTCCCTACCCCCGTCAAGGGCTAAGTATTCACTTTTTACTACTCCTATCTTTCTCTCTTGCCCTTTTAGCGCTGCTTTTTCTGGTTTCCTCTTGTTTCTGAGGCTTTCTAGGTGCCTATTTAGGTCCTCCGCGCGAGCGCCGCAAAGCGGCCGAGTGTGTGTGTGTGTGTGTAACCCTTGGAATCATAGGGATCCTTTTGGATTTTTCAGGTTTGTTTTTCAGGTTTGTCTTTCTGTTTTGCTTCACAGCAGGGGGGCTGGTTGTTCATGCAAGTACCAGCCCAACGAAGAGGCTTGCATTGAACACTGATATCGGTGGGGACGCTCACCGACGTACCTGCATTTTCCTTTTCCGGATGGCATGAGGCTAAGCCCAGAACCTCACTCGGCAAACAAGTACGACCGTCGTCACCCTTTCGCTTCGTCGTCGCCTTGAGACTTTGGCCTCTTTTCCTTTTAAGACCTCCAGGTTTCGATGGTCCTTACTGGTGCTCTTAGGAATTGGAACCCTAGGCCGGCGTGTGGCGCCGCTTTCAGTTCAGTACACCCTATCCTAAGTGTGTTTGGCCTTGCGCCAACCCGGGATGAGCCCGCAGAGTGCCTCCCGTGGACCCGTTGAACGGGGGTACGTCGTTATCTCCCCTGCCCGGAGATGTACGTGTCCGCAGCGGACAGTAGCTGGCTCATGCCACAAGAACTCAAATTTTGTCTCATCTTTGGAATTCCAAGCTGGCTCATGCCTTTACGTGACCGTAGCGGTCAGAGGTGGCCGCCCACGGGCAAGCCGTACGTGGTCGCAGCGACCGAAGTTTGTTCAAGGTTCATTGGAACCTGTCGTAAACTTAGGCGCACACACAGCACGTACATGTTCAACGAGGCTTGCCTAGGTTCTTTAATGAGGTTTGGGTTCATCGGTTTCCGTCCCCTCCATTTGTTTCCCTTTTCATTCTTTCCCCTTCGCACACTTCTTTTCCTCTTTCTTTTCATGTCTTCCCTTGCTTCATGTCCTTTCATCTCACTCCTTTCGTTCTTTTGCGCGTACAACGGTCCGGGCTTTAGTGTGTACGCGCACATCTACGTCCAACTCAGGTTTCAGGTCGCCCAGGTTTCGACAATGGGGGTTCATCGGTTGTCCCTGCGCATTTGGTTTCTCTTTCATCGCAACCACACACACTGTTGTCCCGTCGTCTTCCTTTTCATGTCTTCATCCTTTTGTCCTTGCTGCGCGCACATTTGCACATTGGTCCTAGCCTTAATTTTGCCTCCCCTCGGGGAGGCGTGTGTGTGTAACCCTTGGAATCATAGGGATCCTTTTGGATTTTTCAGGTTTGTTTTTCAGGTTTGTCTTTCTGTTTTGCTTCACAGCAGGGGGGGCTGGTTGTTCATGCAAGTACCAGCCCAACGAAGAGGCTTGCATTGAACACTGATATCGGTGGGGACGCTCACCGACGTACCTGCATTTTCCTTTTCCGGATGGCATGAGGCTAAGCCCAGAACATCACTCGGCAGACAAGTACGACCGTCGTCACCCTTTCGCTTCGTCGTCGCCTTGAGACTTTGGCCTCGTTTTCTTTTAAGACCTCCAGGTTTCGATGGTCCTTACTGGTACTCTTAGGAATTGGAACCCTAGGCCGGCGTGTGGCACCGCTTTCAGTTCAGTACACCCTATCCTAAGTGTGTGCGTCACACTCTGTTTCTAAGAGTTTTCCACAAGCAGGGGCGTGTGACACTCTTATCCTATCACACGCAACGAAGCTGTGGATAAGAGTGGGAAGGGAAACTTGGCCAGTTTCCTGTACCTGCGACAAATTGAACTTTTGACCACGCTGTCCACTTCTTTGGTTTGCTTCCATGGTCGTTGTCATGATAAGCCCCAAAACATTTCCTTCCGCCACTTTCAGCCGCTCGTGAGCTGTCGGTGAGTCTCTGCAGACGTGCGCAAACATTTGTTAAACATTCAGTTGGTCGCGGACTTTGCCACCTTCTCATTCACTTCTTCGGGGAATTGATGTAACTGCAAACCCATTGTCTAAGTGTGTGTGAGCAAGCAGTTTAGTTTCGACCAAGGCACGTCTCAAAGGTCACATCCGGCCTCAAGGGTTTTGAGCTGCTGGGCTTCGCATCTTTCTCCAGCTCGGGCCTCGTCGAACAATGTTGAAAAAAGAACATCAAAAAAACTCGCAACTACTGTTACTGTTTTGTAAATAGGATAGTCATGAGGGTAGTAACGGGTAGGGATAAGGTAACTTTCACTTGCATGCTGCAGCTATGCCAGCTATCACTGGTAAGTAGCTACCGGCAAGTGTATGAATGCAATGCTACCAGGCTCGGGATGGCTCAGGTTCTTCTAGGAAGTCGCTTCCACGGAGGTTCCACAAGCCTCCCTTCAGCTGGAAAGTACAGTCACTGAAAACGAATTAAGTTTAACTGATTTTTTTTCTTCCATTGGCCAAGTTTCGGAGCTTCTTCTTTGGTTTCCTCTGTCTTCTGTCGTTTCGCCTCACATCTGCAAAAACACAAGGCATCTCAAACCAAATTGCCAATGCCTCTGGTTCCGCCATGGCTGGGAGGAAAACTTGATGCGATGTTTGGGCCGCGAGGCTGCGAGTTGGCAGTGAATTCCTCCAACCTAGTAGCTTCTTGTTTGGCGATCACAACATACTAAAGAGCTTCTTACAGGTGAAACGATTCCGAATTTGACAGCACAAAAACATACAAAAACTATCTCCAACTCGTCGAAGAAAGATCTGGCTCCAGAGACTCTAGTCACTAGTAGTCCCTCCGTGTCTCTTAGTCCTGATCCGATTCCACAATCTCATGTTCCACATGCTCAGCTAGCGCTTGGGGCCGCTGCCAGGTTGCACGGAATCAGCGAAACTGCTGAGTCTAGTGAAGGACAACTTGGGATCCAAAACGGCAGCTGATTCTCTTGAGTAGATACACGGTCCCGAAACACAGCTGCAAAACTTCAAAACTGTCCCAATCCCAACACCGATAGCCGATAGAAACTTCAGTGAGCGTCAAGCCACAAGAATTGGCAGCCAAATTGGCAGCACCTTTCCGGTCTTAGATTCATGCTACATAAATGCATGCGATGCATGTAACATGTACGTCAAAGGGAGGCACCGACAGAGCGCTGCCTGCTGCATACGGGTGCACCTGAGGTCAGCTTATGTCAGCCCCTCTCTCTCTCTCTCTCTGGCGGGCACTCGTCCCGAAATCGTCTCACAGAGACGCCCAACTGCAACTTCCCCTAAAGGCCGGAGACCAAGGGGGCAAGACAGTCAGCCTGTCAGTCATTGAAAAGTGAGGCAACATGATCGCACCTGTCATGTCTCGGCTTTTTGGTGGGACAGTTTTCAAGCCACTCAATGAGGAGCTCAAGTCTTCAGGGAGGTCAGTCTGAACTTTACATTGCTTCCCAGCAATATTGAAAATCATGCAGTGCCGATGCAGCCAGTGCCGCAGGGTCAACGCTCGGTCCGCCGAAAAGGTCTCACAACTCGCATACGCTCCATCCCCAACCACAGGGTGGCCAACATGCGCCAAATGGCTTCTGATTTGATGCTTCCGACCCGTCTCTATGCGAACATGAAGCAGGCTGAAAGCATGGCCCAGCATGCGGTCGGACCATGCATGGCTCTGCAAATCAACTGTTGTCCGGGCAGTTCTGCCACGGCCTCCAGCAAATGTTGGGCTATCCCCATGCCAAATGAGGTTGGCATTTAGTGATGCTTGTGCATGGGGAAAACGGCCATGGCTCAAGACCAGGTAGTGTCTTTTAAGTTGTCCAGAATGAAGCTGTACTTGAAGATTATAGTGAGCTTCGTACGTCTTTGTCACTAGGATTAAGCCAGAACTTGGTACATCCAGCCGGTGCAAGAAACCACGGAAGTGATTTGAGTCATCGAAAATGGGGGCTCTCCCAAACTGCTCCTTCACAAAGCTTGAGAGTTGGCGCTTGGTATGTCCTCCGTAGACTTCCCAGTCAGCTGGTTTCAGAAGCACAGCACAGTCCGCAAGGCCCATCACAACCTTTGGAACAGCTTCCCAGTCCTTTGTCGCAGAGGTGCTTGAAGCTTCGGTGTTCCTTGAACGAATGGGCTCGGAGTGCCAGTCGTGCTGTTTATCCAGCAGCTGCCCAACCTTGGGCAGTAGCTGCTGCACAGATCCAAGGAACTGTGTGCTCAACGAGTTTGCCAGCTGGCACGAGAATAGCACTCCTCAATTGAGACAGCATGGGGACCAAGTAGTGTAGCCATTGAGGCTAAGGGACTGAAAGCACGCTTCCGGGGAGGCCGGCGGACGTATTTTACCACACATCACTCACGCATGAAGGGCTGTTGTGCAAGTTGAATGTATAGCCGTACGGATGGAAACAAACAAAACCTGAGAGGTAGCAAACGAAAGCTAGGGTCTCTCTTTTTGTTCCGCCCGCGCGAGCTGCGGCAGAGCGGGGGCCCAGCCAAGTTGTTTGAAAATGTTTGCGAATGGCCAACTGTCAGAATAACGTGCAAGAGGGTCTAAACCACACTGGTCTAGAGCCTACTAAACCTATCCCTTTTTGTAATTGTAGTAAATGTCCACCTGCATGCAAATGAGCCCACGGAGCGGCAAATCAGTAGAACTGCAAAACACCAAAGCATCAGACGTAACCGTAGTTCTTTCTGCGAACGTAGTGAGACGACGGCGGCAAATCAGTAGAACTGCAAAACACCAAAGCATCAGACGTAACCGTAGTTCTTTCTGCGAACGTAGTGAGGCGACGGCGGCAAATCAGTAGAACTGCACTACACCAAAGCATCAGACATAACCGTAGTTCTGCCAAAAAAAACAACGAAATCCCTGTATGCTGCACCCTGTCCCTCTCTCAGAGTAGGGTAGAGTAGAGTAGAGTAGAGTAGAGTAGAGTCAAGTGGGCGGCGAGGTTTTTTCACTTTCGCGCTCGTGACAAGACAAGCTAGGATAGAACGAGAAAGGAACGATGTTCTGTCGTGCTTTCAGCAAGTACTCATGACAAGACAAGGTGGGAACGCCAATCGCAAAAAAAAACAATACGAAATCCCTGCATGCTGCATCCTCTCTCTCTCTCTCTTCCTCTCTCTGTGTCAGAAAGTTGGAGTAGAGTAGAATAGAGTAGAGTACAGTGGGCCTTCCGATTGTTTCACGTGCTCACATTCCAAAACCTGTATTTACGATATGTTTTCCAACTTGCGGGCACACCCCTGCTTTTCACGTTTTCAAACCTATAAACAATCCAATACGAAATCCCTGTATGCTGCATCCTCTCTCTCTCTCTCTCTGCGTCAGAAAGTTGGAGTAGGGTAGAATAGAGTAAAGTACAGGGGGTCTTTCGATTGTTTCACGTGCTCAAATTCCACAACCTGTATTTACGATATGTGTTCCAACTTGCGGGCAAACAAACGCAGAAAAATCCCCCTGTTTTTCACGTTTTCACACCTAAAAACACAGTATTTACAATGGTTTTTCCACCCTGCAGGCCAAAAAGCATGATACTTACGATGTTTTCACTCCCGAACCAGCATAACAATCCAACATGTTTCACGTCTTCACATGCAAAAACACGGTATTTACGGCGTGTTTGCTACTTTCCGGCACACTAACACAGAAAAAACATCAAAATCCACCTGTTTTTCCTGTTTTCACAGTCAAAAACACGGTATCTACGATGTTCTTCCGACCTGCAGGCTAAAAACACAGGAAAAAACACTAGATTTCTGACCTTGTTTCACGCTTTCATCGTCAAAAAACATCGGTATTTGATGGTATTTGCGATGTTTTTTTCAACTTTTGACTCAATCAGAATCGAAATCAGCCTCCGCAGGGGCGGAGCAGGGAGGAATCGAAGCCCCACCGTCACCAAATTGCCGCATGGTACATAACCCGTCCACACGGACCCTGTAACTCACCCAAAACACCAGCTGACAGCGACTTTTTCTGCCCCGCTGGGCAGCATCTCACCCCCCACACCCCCTTAATCTCACTACGTTCGCAAATGAGAACTCAGCAGTCGCCTATCGGCTAGCTTTCGTAACTTTAAACGAGTCTTGCATCTTACGGAGCCCTTCCATACGAGGTACACCTGTCACGCCCAGTGCTTCTGCCACAAGACATTTTACCATCCAGTAGGCAGTAAGCAGACTTCAGCAGTCTTGCTTGAAGCTAGAGGTGGCCAAGTGAACATGCTTGGCGGTGGTCCCAACGGTTCTTGCAGTTTCTGTTCAAGCACTACCAGCGACCCTTCAGTTTGACTGGGTATCGGGGTGAGCAGGCACATATCCACTAAAAGAAACATTAACGACAAAGTGAGAAGAATTATATAACTATGCAAAACATGCAAAGTATGTACACGCAAAACGAGACAAAATGAAGGCGCAAATGAATCACCTGTTGCACCGAGTTTCGCCGCACAACCAGAATCATATCTATACAGAAAAGAAAGACCAGAACTAAGGACGACAACAACGAATTCAAAAGGCCGTATGGGAAGTTGTACCCAGATGTGCCACAAAGCAGAGGGATCCGAGAAGTTCGGAGAAAAGCCCCAAGAGCTGGTGTGTGGAGGCAGACTTCAGGGTGTGGACACAGGCTTTGCTAGCAGAAATTGAACGGATGTGGCAGCCAATCGAAGGAAACATATTTATACTGCAAACACCTCAAAGCAGTATACATGGCAACCCCATGGGAGGCCCCGAAGCCTAAAATATCATGCATCATCTCAAATGAACCCAATCCCAAACCTCGCCAAAGGAAGAGTTATGCCAGCTAGCTTCGCAGGCTTCGCTAGCTTTTGTGGTTTCAATGCCGAAAGTCTCATGAAGCGCCAAGTCACCGAGCACATGCATTCCCGAATTGACCAGCGAAAAGCTCTCAGTGGGAAGTTGAGCGAAAACTGCTTCTGTACGCCGCTGCGCTGCCAACAATAGACTTTGGGCAAAGAGGCTTGATTCACAATCGACGGAGCCTGATGCAACAGTAACAAGCTCGTCAAGTTGAAACTCTGCAATCTGAAACATGGTCTGATTCGCCCTCAGCATGTCCAACCGCTTGTTCCTTGCACCCAGCATGGCAGTAGACCACCACAGGCAAGCATGCTCATTTGGAGACTGGTTGCCAATAGATTCCCTGAAATCCTGAAATGCTTCGACGCAAGCAGAGTGGATCACGTCAGGCTCTTTGCAGCTTAGCAATGCTAATCCCCACAAATATTCTAGTGCTGACCGTTTCTCCGCAGTGTTCACCAACAATTCCCAAACATGCTCTTGTTGCCCCTGATCACTGTAGGCCTGCATAACTACATCATTCGCTAGAATACTGGGCAGCAAAGCTGCTTCTCTCATGGATGTTAGGAGTGTGGCAGCTGCTCGCCATGGACATCCTCGGAGCACCACATTATAGACAGCAGCCTCGCCAACTGTTAGCTGTTGAGCTTTCGCCAACAAACAAACAGCGCGCTGCCATTCTTTGGCCTTGGAGCATGCTGAAATCAAAGAACCATAGGTCACAGCATTTGCTTCGAGCCTCTGCTGTGAAAGAAACTGCACCATTTGCAATGACTGCTTCCACCCGGCCATTTGATCAAATGAAGCAATGAGTGCATTGCAAGTGATCACATCCAGATATGTCTCATGCCGAAGCTCCGAAAACAAGTCCAGCGCCGAGAGCCACTGAGCTGCTTGCTTGCATCCAGAGATTGCCGCATTGTAGCTGATGATATTTGGTTTCACAAACCTCTGACAGGCATTGAGAAAATCTATGGCTGCTTGCCACCTCATCCCCTTCTCGCAGGCACTGGAAGCAGCATTGCACAAAACAATGCTGGACTGGAGACGTCTGACATTTCCAAACTCCAACAGTCCAAGAGCTGTGCGCCAGCAGGCGGCGTTCTCCTCACAAGCACTAATCGCGGCACCGCATCCGATACTGCTTCCCAAGTGGCATTTGCAACTCTTCTCCAGCAACAATGAGGCCACCTGCCACGACCCGCATGCAACTGCCGCGCCGTAGGTCACCACATCTGGACGCAGTGACATGCAGCTTACTGCGTCAAACCTGTCCAGTGCACGCAGCCAGGATTCCAAGCCACCAATAGTAATGGCTGAGTTACACGCCACTAGATCTGAGAATTTTTGGGTTAAAGCAAAGCATGCGAGCCAGCGATTTGTGGAGCACTTGCTCGCAACAGCACTGTAGGTAATAACCTTGGATCGGTCCAAAGCTCTTTGGCAACCCATCGGACTTCACAACCATGAAACGTGTACAAAACAGTTTCTGAACAAGTGCAAGAACTATTTTTTGGTAAAACATGCAATGGCTTTCTTTTTCTGAACGCGTTGCATTTGGTTGCACTGCATCAGCTCTAAACACAGAAAGCAGCAGCAAAGCTTGATCCCACTGGTCAGACTTCGTGCACGCACTAATAGCTGCAGTCAATGACTTCATATGACGCCTCATAGGGTTTCTTGAACTTCTTCCAGTACGGCTTATTTGGACCGTTCGAAGTTCTTGCAGCAAAAGAAGTGCGTGCTGCCATGCCAGGCCTTGGGCAAACGTGGCAAATGCCGGCACCAACGCCGGCAGTGGGGCTGCCCTGACCCCTCTTGGAAATATGGCTGTAAAGGCCCCCTCTCTATTCAGCGCTTCTTGCCAAAGCCGCTTTTTGCAAAGGGCCTTTACAGCCACTTGCGGTGAGCTCCATGGCTTCCCATCCAAGTTGGCACAAACATGCATTCTAATCCGTCACTGTCGTCTGGAGCGTCAATGTGGCACTCATAAGCTTCGGAAGACTCAATGACTCATGGCTTCATAAGCCATAAGCTTGGAAAAAATGCAACAACTTCATAATCATAAGCTTCACCTTGACTTAGTAACGTTACTAACGAGACTCGTTCAACATGTGTGAAACCTAATTGAAACAATAACGCTCAGCTCTGCAAAGAAACAACAGTTCCGGTGCTGAGCCTTGCTGGCCTCGCTCCTCCCGATCCTGCAGCGACATGAGCACAAGAGTAAGCAAAGCATAGGTGCTCCTAGTAGCGAGTAAGGCCAGGAGCCCCTAGTAGCGTCCTTGCTCCTAGTAGCGATGCCAGGAGCCCGTAGTAGCTTCTTGTCACTAGCAAGAGCATATGCTGAGCACAAAAGGATGCATAATTTCAAACACACATGGTTTGGTGCGCAGAAATGCGAAATTACGGCTGCCAGGCAACACAAAGGGGGACAGCCACCGCAGCCATGCGTCCAATCCTCCACTAAAAGCAGTTTGGAGTTACGACCCCCTTTTCTGAGGAAGTCTCTGGCCATTCAATGGGTGCCGATACAGGCTCCGGCCAAAAATCAAAGCATAAAAATGCCCAACAGTCTTTGCAGTCCGGAACTGCGATAGCTGAGCACAGGGCATGAAGCATGGACATAGGCGACTTGACACCGGCAGGGTGAAAATTGAATGCCCCGGGTCTTGTCATGTTGCTGTGGTCTCTTTCAACCAGCGGGGTGCCAGGAATGCGTGCATGTCGGCCTTCTTTCAGTGTCAGGAGAAAGGCTCTCTTTCTAAAAATGTCTACAGTAGGCAAATCATAGGCAAACATGCCTCTGAGCTTCAATGTATAGCAACAAACGTCTGCCTCTGGTCAGCTGTCAGTGTATGAGAATCCTACCTAGTTCTGCCTTGCACATCGTTGCGACATGTTGAGGCTTGTTCTGCAGCTGCATGCCACACCGGAGCCTTCCAAGAGACGAGTTGCACCACCTAAAACTATCCCCCACTCTCGCTCTCTCTCGCAAGCATCACTTGTGTTTGCGAGTCTTTCGCAAGTGCTACGACATAGTGAAACTCGATGCTCTTAGTGCTGTATGTTTTGACAGCATGGTGAGCCGGGAGCGAGTCATGAATTGAAGATAATGCAGACTGAAAAAACAATGCTAAATGCATGCCACATCATGCCACAACCATATACACAACCTCTCTCCAGTACTTGTTTTGAAACTTTGATGTGTGAAGTTTCAATCCTGTGGTGCAGGCTCAGAATGCTTGACCCGGTCCACGACTGCTTCACATTCCCACATCGTCACCTGAGCACGACAACTATAAGCAACGCTTGGTGGCGTGATTGCCAAAATCAAACCATTCTGCAACTGAGCGCCTGTGACTGAATCTTGATAGTCTCCCGTCTCCTCTTCGGGCAAAGCCTGAGTGGTTGTGAAAGGCAAATGTTTTCGTGGTGCTTCTTGTTCAAAGCCATCAAAACAAAATTGGTGCCCACACCGGATAGAAGAACTCGTGGAAGATGCCGCAATTCCTACCCATAGCCCCATAGGTGACGCTTCTGCCCAAATTGTACCAAATATGCGATCA
Source organism: Durusdinium trenchii (assembly GCA_963970005.1). Lineage (NCBI taxonomy): Eukaryota > Dinophyceae > Suessiales > Symbiodiniaceae > Durusdinium > Durusdinium trenchii. The sequence goes on along the minus strand of CAXAMN010028262.1, from coordinate 164,898 downwards.
AAACCCGCACATCGCAAAACAATATAGTGAAAATTTGCAGAACTCCCTAGCGCACTTCAGAAGCTCTGCAAGCTCAGAGCTCTTTTGCTCAGAACCTGGCGAAAACTGACAAAGGTGCGTGAAACCACCAATGCAGTAGGAAATTGAAAAACAATGGGAACACAATCCGCCAAAAGCGCTCGCAAGCAAGCCATGTGTCCCAGGACGCTGACCATAAACATCAGGGACAGGGCTCGCTAAAGTTACAAACACAAACGGTTAAGAAGCCGAGGACAAGCTTCAGGCAGGCTGCCTGTAGGATGTCGCGAGGGAGGTGGATTGTACAAAAGGTGATGCAATACTAGCAGGGCCATGCAGCACCCTACTTTGCCCTACTATACCTTGCAAACTCATGCTAGTGTAAAAAAACAAGCAGCCAGCTATGGCTTGCTCTCTGCACTCCATCGGTTGCCACCAAGGAAACAAAGCAACAATGCCACAGCCCCTGACTCAAGGCAAATTGCTCAGCCACACCTGGACCAAGCTCTTCAAGCTGTATCTGGAAAGCGCGAGCAAAGTCCTCAGAAAGCCCCAAAGCATAGGTCTAGTGATGGAGAAGGGAGCATAAGTTGCGGCCGGTGTATTGCCGTTCAAATTGCGCGCTTTGGTCGAACAAAATAGGCAATGGACTTCGACTGCAACATTGCTGTCGACAGCTTCAAAAAGAGTCTATATACATATATACATACTTCTACAGTAAAGTTCTACCTCACCGAATGCTCGCGGCACCTGCAGCACCTGCAGCTCTTGCCATCAAAAATTTGAGCTGACCTCTCAGACCTTTGCTGAGAGGCAAGGCAAACTCCCACCGCTCCGTCTTGCGACATGCACCAAAACCAGCACAAAAGCTGATCATGTCACCCTGAAGGTGTTCTTCACTCAGTTCCTGGCACGAAGGAACTCTCTGAGCACAGGTCAATCCATGACACTGTCTGGACTCTGGACCTTGAAAAGGGCAACAAATACGCACACCCCGCACAGCCTTGAGCAATAAAACTGCCTCCTGCCACCGACCAGATTGCTCGCAGGCACCCAAAGCAGCATTGTAAGCAAACAAGTTTGCTTGCAATTGAATATCCTCCGCAAAGCCAGCAGCATGCTAAAGAAGCGGCCAACTCATGTCACTCAGCCAACCATCTCTCTCTCTCTCTCGAAGGATGCGGGACATGTTTTTTTGTTTGTGGGAGTCCATCCGTGAAGCAATTCTTGGGCCATGTCTCCGCACCCCAACCGAAACGCTCAGCCGGTTTATCTAGCTGGAGCGATCTGCCCGCAAGATTGCTCCGTTTCCGCAACCCCATGCTGGCAGTCCTGCATTCTTGCAAGCAAATAACAAGCATGTTGCCAACAAGTTTTGCAAGCTGCGATTGCAGATGTGAAAAGAAGAGAAGCACCATACGCACCTGAGACAACGCGTAGCTCACGACAGCTTTGGTGAGAAATTCCAAGCATAACTTTGCCAAGGAACCTGAAATGCCTATGCTGTCCACCTCCTTCAGCAGTTGAAGCGCCAGTTGCCATTGTGCAACATCCCCACATGCAGTGATTGCAGAGTTGTGGGCAATCGCGTCCTGAAGAGCAAACTGCTGAACCCAGCAACCGTGACCAACATTGCCAAACAAAAACGGTCAATCCAGTGCCGGGGTAGTTACCGGGGTAGTTACCAGTTGAACAGTTACCAATTATATAAGTTTTGAGTTCCTCGGGCGTTGTTCCGTCTGTACACTACTGCACGAGTGTGCTCCTACTGCAGTTACATTGACACATGTCATGCAAGTTTTTCAGTGTTCATTGCAAATACTCGTGGCATTCTTGACGTTTTCTTACTAAGAGTCTAGCTATTTGTGCACCCCACCCGGTTCCAAGGGTTCCTTTTGCACCGAACCGAACCGCACCACAGGCCACAGCCTAATTCAGAATACCTGCAGGGAAACAGCGCATGACATCACGACGTTGGCCAACGAAGCTAGTGATCTGCCCTTTTAATACTGTGAAAAGTTGACGCGAATGCTATTTTAGAGGACCATGTTTGAGGCACCAGGTCGTGCGCACAATGTAGTAAGCATAAAAAACTAAGGGTTAATGTATACACTGAATCTTACTGTTACTGAATCGAGCTCCTTCTGGATATTTTCCTAAGTGTGTCAGGTGTGTGCGTTACCCCGAAGAACAATATGATAGATCATAAAAGGCACGTTTTCTAATCAAACGGCAAACTATAGACATCAATACGCTACAAGCGAACGAGTTAAAAAGTTGAGGAAAGGGAACAAAGGACACTCGCAACCCCAAAAGGCAAGAACAAAAAATATTATATACACAGCACATGGTTGCTCAAGCCCTCTCTCTCTCTCTGTGTCTCTCTCTCTCTCTCTTTCTCTCTCTTTCTCTCTCTCCAGAAAGTTAGTACAGGCTGCGGCTACAGGTCCTTCCAAGGTAGTTCCTGTAAGAGAACCAGGCTTTTTCGCCACTCTGATGCTGCCCCACAAGCATCAATTCCCGTGCTGAAACCAATGGCCTCCGATCAATCTTCAATGTGAGAAAGCAGGAGCAATGCATGCCTGGGGTGAGGGTTCGCATCTTGGCCATCGGCTTTTGGATCGCTTAGTCGGGCTTTGGATCGCTGAGTCATCGCCCTCGTGCGCGCTTTTCCTCACCTGTCAGGTGAGGGTTGTTAGCCTTCCTCCACCTCGGCCTCCTTCTCCGCGTCCTCCTCCTCAGCCGGACCTCAACCGCGAGGTCCGCTTGGCAGTGTTCCCCGCCGGACATCAACCAGCACACAGCCACAAACACACATTCACAACACACACAGCCACAAACACAATCACGGACGCACAACCACAAAAACACACAAGCACAAACACAAACACGCAGTCACAAAACACAACCACAAACACAAAAGTACAATAACAAACACACAAGCACCATCACAACCTCACAACCACAAACACAAACACATCCACAAACATGCAAACACAAACACAACCACACAACACACAACCACAAACACAACCGCAAAACACGACACAGCCACAAAGACAAACTACAGCACACAACCACAGCACACATCCACAACACACAACCACAGCACACAACCACAATCGCAGCACACAACCCGAGGACCCACAAACAAAGTCGAGAACAACAAAACTACGACCATGGCAATATGCTCCTCACCATGGCATGAAGACAAATGATGGAATGTCATGGCGGGGATCGCTCGAAGTAGAGTAATTTTGCATTCTCGGGTAAACGTTGATGCTTTCATGATGCAGTTTCACACGGCGCAATGTGTTTTTCGGTGCGTAGTTGCGCATTCAATGACGGTATGGAACACCGCCCCACCCCACCCCACTCCTTCAAAAAGGAAATCTTAGCGTGAGTGTTAGTTGAAGTGAACGTCATTAGCCCTAGATGTGAGCGCTAGTCGAAGTGAATGTCATTACCACCCGACCCAATGCACTTCATCATTGGCAACTTGAAGTGCATGTGACAATCCCGCATGACAAGGTGATCCCAAGTCCGATGGCTAAATGATACCTCGATGGCTAAGTGATCCCCGATGGCTAAGCAATCCTGCCCTATGGCTAAGTGATCCCTTTGCCATCCTTCCTCCCCTGATGGCCATACAAACATCACTGGTTGAGTCTAGTTGGTGAGAACGGACATGCTTCAATGTCATCTCGTCCATCTGTGATCTTTCAAGGTTGAATAAGTTGTGAGGAGCACCAAAGCGACGTGCTGCTGAAAGGTGTTGGTTTGCAAAGGGTAGTTGATAGTCACAAGTCGTAAGTAAGAACATTATATATATATATAATGCCTTCAGGGCCTTCAGCTGCATGCATGCTGGCAAACATCTGCCAAATTCGGGCTGCAACAGGCGACCCGTTATAAGAGTCATCGACATGTGCCTTGTGCTCATCATCAGTCCCCAAGCAGTTTGGGTGCAACCCCCTGCCTCTGACTGAAGGTGCACCTCGTCGAGGCATGCGAGGAGGCTGAAAGCTGCTTCCCAGTTCCCGCCTTCTCTGCATACACCGACCTCAAAACAGCGAAAGCACAAAACGTTGGGGCAAGTCCAGGGCACATTTTTCAATATTTGGCGAGGTTTGAGTGATCTTCAGAACATTGCTTCTGAGCAGCGCTGGCTCCACAGGTGACTGCGTCAAAAGCCAGCCGCTGCATCTGGGCATGCAATGTACACAATACAAACCCTGGCCGAGTACAGTACTGAATTAGTCAGAAAAAGACAGCACTCCATCTTGTGTGAAAGTGGGGCGGACCAGCTAGTGAAAATACAAACAAATGAATACATAATGAATACAAATGAAGCATCAACCTTATTTGCAAACGTGGCACGTGGAGCTCTCGGAGAAGGAGGCAAGTCTTCTGCCACTTCCCTTTCGCACTTAAGGCGGTGATGCCAGCATTGTAGGTCACAATGTTGGCCTCAGACAATTATTGGAAATGTCAAGCTTGCAGTCACTGGGCAGTATATAACCCAGTTGACATGACCCTCGAGGTGAGCAGTGTGCTAGCCAAAGGGACCTGAACAGTTCGAGATGTCAAGCTGAAGAGAAGGAAAGCTTCCTTCCACAGCTGACTCCTTTCACAAGCGCTGATGGCAGATGTGTAAGTGATCACATCGCCCTGCACCCGGAGGCGCTCCAGTTGACCTAGAACATATAAGACCCACTGCCACTGTTTCTGCCTTCCACAGTAAGCAATGGCATCATTGACACTGCGCAAACGAATCGGCCAAGAATTGGTGATGGCGACTCCCAGCAATGACAGCGCATTGGCCCAAAGACTACCCAATGCACATGCGCTAATTGCTGTGCTGCAAGTGACTTCGTTGCCACCAACAACAAGCGACATCTGGTAGAGGGAAATATCCCACGGCCCGACGAAGGTGCAGGCAGACATCGCAACACTCCGGGTGACCAAGCTCGGCCGCAAGCCCATTCCTCTTTCCATCTCTTGGAGCATGAGCATGGTCTCTTGCCACATATCGACCTGTCCAAATGCACTGAGAGCGCTGTTCATTACAAATGTGTTGATCCCTTGTACGCTGCACACTCTGTTGAGTGTCAAGTCTGCCAAAACTGCAAGAGATGCGGCCCACTGAAAGGCAGAATTGCAAGCAGACATGGCCGAATTCAAAGAAATTATATCAACAGAAATGCTCCTGCTCTGTGATTCATGGACGAAAAATATTGCATGCAGCCACTGCGAGTTGGAACCCACTGCACTGATCTCGGACCCAAATGTAATACGATCTCCCTCAACTGAGAAAGATTCGGCTAATCTCAACCAGCTGACAACCTGTTGCCACTCTCTCCCCTTCACATTCAAAAGTGCATTGAACTTCACCAAGTTCAGCTCCACTCTGCTGCCATCTGCCTGGTGTAGCAGTTGAACTCCTCTGCACCATTCTGCAGCCTTGCTGCAGGCATTGATGACCGAGGTGCTCAGCGCAGCGCGTTGATCAGCGACGTTCCTCGAAATCTCCAAGACTGCTAAAGCATTAGACCAACAAAATGCATTTTGTCCATTCTCGATCTTCTCGCAAGCGCGAAGCGCGCGGGTTGGTTGGGCCATGAGGTGTTCAGTTGAGAACCGCTCTACTCCACATGGTACTTCACCGCCCCCAAGCCTGGAACAACCTGTGTCAGGCGGAAGGCTTCCCAGCTCGAGAAAATGGCTAAACATGACATCCTCTCATATTCTCAGAGGAAAAAAGTATGTCCATCATCAGAATCCAAAGATATCTTTACTTGTTGCACTCTTGTGAGTCAATCGCCTCTGGCTGCAGGACAGCCAACACGGAGTCATCTTTGCAGGCAGCCTAGAGCTGTGTTAGAGTTCATTGCCTTTTCCACCGAGTCTTCGGTTTGCCTGTCTCTTCAGCATTCTTGAACACTTCTACAATTTCGATCCTACAGCACGGATAACACAGGCCACCCAAGTTTGAAAACCCTCGAGCTCTGCGTGTTGGCCTTGTCCAAGACATGTCAGGCACCCCTGGTCTACTTATGTCAACCCATCGTAGAGCACCTCGACCTGTTCAAGCTTGACCTCAGTGAGAGTAGAAGTTTGCAACTGGAAAATGCTTCAGGTCCCTCCATGTGAGATGTCCCATTCCTTGCATCGTACACCATCCAAGAAATGCTTCGGTAGCAACTAGTTGCCTTCTTTGGCGCCGCTTGAGCATTAAACATGTTGGCAATTAAAGCTTTCCATGTTGGTGCACCTATCAACTACATCACACAACGTACTTAGAATACACTTGGCTCCAACTGTTACTGTACCCGCTGCTGACCGTAATTATTGTGCAGCCATGTCAGTGTCTGGGAGCCCTGCCAGACCATCTTTAACACAACTTCTCACCCTTAGGGCCAAACTTAGCGAGAACAAGAATACAGAACGGCCAGTGTGTGCTTGCATGAAAACGCAAAGAGCCAGGTCTGTCTCAAGGATGGCCCTCGCTCTCAGGCTCTTGCACCTTCTCCATGCGTTCGCTCAAGCTTAGTGCTTCCTGGATTTTTATCCCCTGCTTTCCCTTTGGCCCAAAAGTGCTGCTTGCAAATATTTTGGTAGCTAGGTCCTCCAAGTGTTGAAGCCGTAGCGCATAAACCATTGGAGACAGAACCTGCAGGTAATTAGCAAGTGAAGCATGAGACTGTTGGTAGACTGTCTCTCTTGTTGCGCACGCAGTCTAGTCAGCTATCATGCAAGCCCCTGGCATAGAGATCATCCAAGAGAAGCCTCACAATGTACAGCTTCTTCCACTGTAAAAACAGGTGATTCGGTGTCTTCTAAGGTCAAGAGCCACTCGTAATTCACAATAGTAGTTGGGCCTCGTGGACATGTTGAGGCAAGACCCTCTCAGCGTTTCAAGCGGACCACAAGCGTGATCCTTGGACTCCTCAATGGCTCAAGGTCCGCCTTGACTTCTGAAAAGCGTCAGGCTCCTCTAGGCTGTTTGAAGAATCAGGCTTGGACCACCAGGAGGAAAGTAGGTCACTAACTCCTTGCCAGGTCTCATCAAATCTCACTAACTCCTTGCCAATTGTCAACTAACCCCAAGCCCTGCAAAACTGATGCTCATACAGTGGAAGGTCGTTCGGAAAGGTTGTTCTGCTGATATGATCCGAATTATTGGATGAGCAAGTCTATATGTTGTGCTCATTCTTGCCTCAAATTCAATGAAATCTTCCCGGCCGCTTTTGAGACGTGAGCACAAGTGGCGGAAGGCACAGGCACACCCCCTCTTTTTGCGACGGAACCTACTGGCTTGTGGCTCTTGTGGCTGTTATTGCCGCCTTCAGGCCCATCATGGTCTCCTTGGTACATTCTTAAACTTACTCTAGGCACTTTTGTCTGCAAATCTGCGAAAGGCAATGCCAAGCGGCAAAATCAAGCTTTCCTCCTTCTCCTTCACTCTTCACCTTGAGTGAAGGGGTGAAGGGGTGGGCCATGTTGAGAGAAGCCACAAGGTCAGGCTGGAGAATCGATACGCGAATCAATTCTGTGGGGATCAGTCGGACTTCGTTGGAGCTTGTCTTCTGACCACTGGGGCTACAGCTGCTAAGGGTGAAACATACGCGCACAACGGGCCTTGGCACTGCCCGCAGCCAGGCCAAAGAGCATCGCCTCCTAATGAACTTGAACAATATGGAATCATTGGGGATCATGGAACAACAAAATGACGTCTGTCGGGGTAAAAGGTGTCGAAGTATCTCAGAAAGCTTGGATCCGCTGCCTACCCGAAAGATCCCAAAAGTGTAACTCTACTGTGCTCGAGCTAGCTATGGCTGGGAACGACAGCCTCTCGCCGCCGGAGGGAGCAGTTGGCAAAAAAAAAGCTCCTCGATGAGCTGATTTGCCACTTCCAAGCTCTAAAGAAGACTCAAGCCCTACCCGACCCTGACTATGGCACTCCTTCGCCTCCCCGTCTTCCATTCGCTCACCCACGCAGCAATCCTCGACATCATTGGCAACGCCAAAGCACAAGGAAGCCATGAGGACACCAGCCACAGTGTCACCTGCTCCGATTGGATTTACACCTCATGAGAAAAGCCATGCAAAAATGCAAGGCTCACAACACAAGGTCTGCTCAAATTCAATCTTGGTAAGCTCATTTTTGGTCAGCGGTAGCTGCAACTGTTGTCAACCAAAAAGACATTGTACAGTACCGGCGAGCTGCCACAAACACCTGACAGGATCCTCTTTCGTGCCCAGCTTTGGGTGCAAGAAGAATGCAAATTGAAGTCTCCGGTGCGGGCACATCTCCCTCAGAGCTTATACTTGCAACCTTGAAATACCTTTACTGTAACACATCTGAAGAGTGTAATGTGAAGGAAGAAGCGTAGCAACAACAGGAGCAGCAGCAACAACAGGATGAGGAGCAGCCTCAATCTCCAAAATTGCAAGCACCAGGCCTTCGCGACCTACCGACCCTGCGAAACTAGAAAAAACAACTATGTAAGCACACCAATGCCTGGCCAAGCAATTGGCAGAATAGTAAACTGTGGAGGATCTTCCAAATTCCGCCGAGGCGCATGGGACAGCTGGAAGGTCATAGCGAGTGCAACGAGTCCCTTGACGGCTTTCACGGGAGAAGAGAAAGGAAGCTTTCGCGCCATCCTCAAGGGCAAATCAATCTGAGTATAGCATCAGCTATAGTAGAAGCTATAACCTACCACTAGTTTGTTAACAATGTTTAGCATGCTGACCTTGATAGGACATTAATCAGTACAAGTCTAGAAGCCAGGCACCCCCCAACAACCAAAAATTACAAAGGGCAAGGAAGGCAACAACTGTGCTCCTGCTGTCGCAAGACAAAGCCCTGAGATGAAAAACAAAGAGAATAGAGTGACTCAGGGCAGCCAGTATGCAAAGTCAAGAAACCCTTGATTTTTGAGACCGCAGTGCAAAGTGTGAGAACCTCAACAAGTGGCTTTGTTAGGAAGGGCCGGCTCATCTATATAAATATATACATGCGTATAATATTCTTTCCCCTGGCAAGTTACTTGCATAGGCACCACTCAAGGTGCCGGATCATCAAGCACTGCCTATACGTGCCTGGGTGTCAATTTATTTGTTTGGCTACAGGTTGAGGGTTGGGGGTTGAGAGGCTCTGGGTAAGTTGTCAAGTTGCCTGCACTCTCTCATTGGTACCAAGGAAAAAGGTATTATGTATATATATGTATGTATGTACATATGTGTATAGATACACGTATATACATATATGTAGGGATATGTATGTACATATATATATATGCGGGCGCGCATGCTTTTCAGGGCCCCGCAAAAAACAGGAGCATACATACAAATTGGAAAACTGCAAAAAAGAAAACTTGAGGCCAGGGGGAGGAGGTCGAAAGCTAGCCGAATCGCGCCGGATGTAATTACTAGTTACATAGTCGGCAAAGCATGTAGTGATTACATGTGTTGGGAGAAAGGTTGCTACGCACATACTTTGCGCTAAAGAATGTAAATGTGACATCGCCGACTGGGAAGGGTACATTGGAACAACACGGGTGCAGGCACGAAGATGCGTGATCGGCAAATCTGGGGGTTAAATTAGGGGTAAGCATTTCTGACATCACACGGACTGTACATACGCTAGGGCGTCCGTAGTGTAGGATAAGCACTGGTACAAGCTATAAGGAGTAGAGTGTCTTGAGGAAATACCCGGCTTATGGCTATGGCAAATCTGGGGGGTAAATTTACCCCCCGCTTATGTATGCATTAGGTTAGAAATACGGGTAAAGAACTTGTAACAGTGAAGTACAAGTCCTATGCAGCAAGCAGCAGCCACCACCAGCAGCAGCAGCAGCAAGCAGCCAGCAGCCAGCAGCCAGCAGCAACCACCAACCAGCAGCCAGCCAGCAGCACCACGCAGCAGCAGCGCAGCACCAAGCCGCAGCAGCAGCAGCAGCACCACCACCACCAGCAGCAAGCAGCAAGTAGCAGCAGCAGCAGCAGCAGCAAGCAGCAGCGGCGTCGTCAGCAACAGCAGCAGCAGCAGCAAGCCTCAACAAGTAGCAAAGCAGCAGCTACAAAAGCGGCAACCAGCGGCAGCAGCAAACAGCAGCAGCAAGCAGCAAAGCGGCAGCAGCAGCACCGTTTACACCAAGCCACCGTTTAAAACCAACCAACCACGTTCACACGTTCAACCAACCCCCGCTACACGGCGCAGCTGGGAGTCGAACCGTGGGGGGGAGGGGGTGAAATGTAGAGGCCTACTTGTACAGGTTCCACTCCAGTGGCCTATCTAGTGTGTCCATGCTTGACTGCCATAAGGCTCAAGAGGATAAGACTCTGCGTATAAAAGACACTAGCGGTCTGCACCTCAACCGTGTACGCCCTAGTCACTCTTTCAGTGGTAGCGGAGCTGTGATCCTGGAAGACCCAGGTGAGCTCCTTTCCTAAGCATAGACTTGCTTGTAGGCAACCGGCCATGGATTGGATTGACGACTGGGAAGAGCCTGATGCGGATGTGGCTTATGAGCCAGCAGCCTATGTGAATAGGCATGTGAGAAGAGAACCAGCAGCTATAGCAATGACAACACAGGTCACTACAAAGGTGCCCCCATCTTATGATGGAAAGACTTCATGGTTTTCCTATGAGGATGCCATAGACGATTGGTGTGATATCACCGAGCTGGAGGATGAGAAGAGAGGACCAGCATTGAGAAACAGATTAGAAGGAGAAGCAGCTGTATACAAACGTGTATTAGACAGAGATGCATTGAAAGCGAATGATCCACCAGGAGCTGGAGTAGATTACTTCAAACGAGTACTACGACCATATTTTGTGAAAGGATCAACCAATGTATTCCTGTATAGGTTTATGCAATTCGTGCGCTTCAATCGCGGATCAGCCGACATGATGAAGTGGATGACAAGATTTCAGATTTTACTCCAAAGGCTTATGAGCAGTTGGATGGACATGTTGGATCCAGTAACACAGGTACACCCTCAGGTACAAGCACAGATGCAAGCTGATGCAGCGATGACTGGAGTAGCTCCAACAGCGGAAAGAATTCAGGAAATCATGCAGAATCTGAGAATTCTTCATCAGAACGATTTTCCTCTAGGAGAGAATCTCATTGCCTTACTCATGCTGTCACTTGCGGATTTGTCTCAGGACCAGAGGAACACATTGACCTCTTTGATGACTCATCGTGGTAGAGTCCTGCAGCAATACACCACAACAGAGTTGAGGACAGTTTTCATTGAGATGTTCTGCACAACAAAGACTTCAGTAGACAATCCTCTGATGCAGCCAACAGGTGCTGGAGGTAGAAGATCATTCCTCGTGCTTGACGAAGGAGAACTCGATGGTACATATGGCTATTGGGCCGAAGATGAAGAAGATGGAACAGAAGGATTCCTTGATGCCCTGGACGATGTCTTTTGGGTATATGATGAACAGAATTTCTCTTGGTTCCAGAGGAGATTCCAAGGAAGAAGAGCCAGAAAAGGCAAAGGAAAAGGTAGAAGAAAAGGAAAAGGAAAAGGAAGATCAGGCCGCAGATTTTTCAGACCTCGTGGAAAAGGAAAAGGAAAGAGACGAGGTAAAGGCCATTATGCTGATGAGCAATCGACAACTTATCATGATGAGTATTTTGAAGAGAATCCTTATGAGGACACTTGGGAGTCAACCCAAGTAGCATATGATGCTATTCTTGCCGAAGATATGAATGACTATCTTCAAGGAGAACATGAAGATGCCCATGACTTTTGGCAACAACTTGAAGAAGCATGGTTTTCCCACAAAGGAAAAGGAAAAGGCAAGAGAAAAGGCAAGAAAGGAAAAGGGAAAGATAAAGGAGATGGCAAACAAGATGCAAACTATGCAAATCAACAACAGCCACGTTCTTTGCCTGCACCTTCAAGATCTTCACAAGCATCAGGAAGTCACCAAGGTTTCTTTGCGCATTGTGTGACAACAGCAGCTGAAGTCCATGACAGTGAGGTGGACTTGCTGTCAGGCATGATGACCTCATGTCAAGATGAAGCTGACTGTAAGGTCAACAATGGTGAGATGATCTTCGATGACATGAGTGCCCCTGTGAGGTACTCTTTGTCAAAGGAGATGCTCACAGATGCTCCTGATGGCTTTGCGCTTATGAGCGCTGAGGAAGAAGTGAAAGAGATGCAGGCTATTTCATTTTTGACTGAGAATCGCTTCCCGCCAACTATTGCAATCCTAGACATTGGATGCACTAGAGCTATGGGATCAAGGCGTGCAGTCGATTATTTTTGTAACTATGTCGACAATCACCCAAACTGTGGACTATGGTACTCTTTTGAGTCTACCAAGAGCAAGTTTTACTTTGCCAATTCTCAGAAGGCTTCTTGCTCTCAGAAACTGGTGGTTTACATGTATGATCGTGCATGGACGATCCACAATACAGAGTTCGACATAGTTGAAGAAGGAGAAGTCCCTTTGCTTATGAGCTTGCCACAGATGAGGAACTTAGGCTTTGAACTCAGGCTGACACCTCAACATGCTTACCTGACATCGGTGCCTCTTGGTATCAAATTTTTGGAGTTGAAGGTTGCAGCCAGTACTCATCTTGTTTTGGACTTCCAAGATATTGCATGGTATCTGTCTGACGTGCGTTTGCAGGCTCGGCGCGAGAAGAGCTTTTACTCTCACTTCACTCACTATGAATATGGCCATATTTCGGTTGATCACAATAGTGATGAAGATGAAGCTGAGCATGCATATCCTGTGGTTGACTACTGGGAAGTAGATCTTCACAAGAGAGAACTGACACGTCACCACAAGGATTACAGGAAGATTCTTTTCCCAGCAACTAAGTCCTGTCCTGTAGACACTGACTTGCTGGAGGACTTGCGACTGACAATCATCAAGAAGAAAGAAGGAGGAGAAGAGATCAAGAAGATAGATGATTGGCGTAAGGCAAAATGGAAGGACCTACAAATTGGCTATGAATGGCGTGGTAGAACAATTTTTAAGTTCAAGCCAGATGCCAAAATTCCAGGTCTAAAGATCAGGAAGGCGGGCATTGAGCACCGTGGCATTGGTGATCCCGATGCAGTGGTGCGCTCCTCCTCAGAGAAGGTTCCCATTGCAAAGGACAGGGAACCAGGCTTCTCTTCAGAGAAGGAAGGTGCACCATCCAGTGCCGCGGAAAAGCCCGTGCCGCCAAAGTTTCGGTATACTTCAAAGGGTTATGATCCATTTTGGAAAGGACACAAGTTGAAACCATCTGAGCCCTCACATGATTTAAAGGGTGATGATCTTGAGGAGTATACTCCTTCAGAACCACCTGAGAGGCCAGGAGGTGAACTTGTAGAAATTCCTAAAGCATCAAAAGGACCATCAAGTGATAAACATGAACCACTTGAACCAGGTGGTGGCGCTCTTGAGCCTAGGCGGATTTCAATCCCATTACCTGGTAGTGAAGTTGTTGCAATGACACCGGCATATAGGAAGATGTTGCAGAGACTGGAGGACAAGGTAGAGCTTTATAAGCTTCATGTGAAGCACTACCATATGAGTCCTACTCAGTTTCGTAGACGTGTTTCTATGTTGAAGCTTCCTGACTCTGTTTTAGAGAAGTATGAATCAGTTGTCAGGAACTGCTGTGTTTGTAACACTTCAGTGGCACCTCCGCCACGAGCCAGAGTCTCCGGTATTAGAGCTTCATGTTTTGGTGATGTTGTTTTTGCTGATCATTGTGAGGTTGAACTTCACAAGAACAAGTATATCATTTTACTTGTTCTTGATGGTGCCACAAATCTTCTCTGGGCTACGGCACAGAAAGACCTCATAGATCAAACCACCATCCAAGCATTGAGGCAGTGGTCTGATGAGAACAACTGTGTTCCGAAGGCCATCGTAGGAGACGAAGCCTTTTTCACGGATGCTTTTGTTGAATACTACAGGTTTCATGGTATACAACAATGTCCTTGTGGGCCAAGAACTCCTTGGCCGAACCGAGCAGAGACAGCTGTACGTTTGTTCAAACGTATGTGGCATGTTATGAAAGTAGATCTGGATGATCCACGTTTTCGTGGTGTTACGGTCAGAGAAGTGGTCAAGAAAGTAGTGTGGGCAAGAAATTGTCAGTTGACTATCAGTGGATATTCACCAATAGAGATAGCAACTGGAAGACGTCCACCAGATCTTTTTGACCTTGAGACCGCAAGCCCTGAGCAATTGTCAGCTAGTGCAGCCGCACAAGATCGCACAAATCTGGAACTACAACGTGTAGCTTTGAGAGCTCATCAAGAAGCACGACAAGCTCAGGACCTTCGAGCAGATCTTGCAAGAAGGACTATGCCAAGTGACGGTCCCTATTTCCAAGGAGAGAAGGTTTTTGTTTGGACTCAGGATTCATCAAAGTTCAAGGATAAAGGACGTTGGGTTCGCGCCACAGTACTTGGACAAGAAGGAGCTATGGTCCAAGCCAACACTGGTAAGGCAGTGGTACGTGTGAATCAGTCGAAGGTTAGACGTGATCACGATGAGTGGCATGATGTTTCCATACCGGCATTAGACGATGAGAATCCGGAGAACTTACGTGAAGATCACGAACTGTATGTTGATGCCGAATTTGGAGAACAGTCCTTTTTCTTTTGTAATGATGATTATCCTGATGTTGTTGAGTTACTTCATGGAAACAGTGGATTATCTTGGTTCCTTTCAAAGAATGGTGTTAGAGTTGCATCTCCTATGGATTTCAAGGCAGGATACAACTTTTCCACGTTGAAGGGTCAAGATGCTATTTGGCAGCAACTTGAGAGATTGCAGCCCCACTGTGTAGTGATCAACAACCCTTCTCCCAAACAAAACAGAGCTTCTATTTGGTTGCTATGTTGCAATGTGATCGAGTGGCAGTTGAGAAGGAAGAAACATGTGTTTGTGACTGTTCCCAAAGGAAACAAGTTTTGTCTGTTTTTGCAGAAGTTCATTTCTTCTTTGAAGAATCCAGTTTTTAACTTTGATGTGGATATGAATTGCTTCTGCTATTGTCCGAAATGAGTTACGTGACAGTCTTCCACTCCTATGCATCCTGCCAAGGATGGAAAGGTATTGGTGACTGTTCCTTCCAAGCTAAAACAGTGCAAGCCACCAGAAGCAACCAGTACTTTAAGGATGCTGACTGGAAGAAGTTTCCATTTTCATTTTTGGTTGAAATGAATCGTTTCCTTCCTTATGGTGAGACTTCCGGTACACGTCAGAGTTTCCTTATTGAAGATCTTCTGGAGAGTTTTGACTCTGGAAGTTTGTGAGGAACAGCTCTTTTGCTAGAAAGAGAAGCTCATCAGTCAATTTTGTTGAATTCCGTAAGAACGGAAGAGACGACGGAAATTCCGGTTCCACTTCGGCATATACTACCACAAAGGTTCACTACTACTGAACTGATCAGAACTTTGAGGCAGGTCGATGCACTACCTCAGAGATCAGAGTTTGCTGTGACAACATCCTCTGATTCTCGAATTGTGTCATTGATTTCAGGCCTGAAGGAGATTAGACGAAGAACCTTGCCACAGATGTATTTTGAGAGATGTAAGGTTTATCGTGGTACTTTTGGTAGAGTGCATCCTCTCTTCAATTCTGAAGATGATGCAGTGTTGATTATGTGGAAGCCAGGAAAATACCATCAGGTTTTCTTTATGTTTGTGTCACAACTGTCTCCTCATCATGAACAGTTTTTGGTAGATCATTGGAGCATGATAGTTTTCGAAGCAGAGACGACAGGCGCCGTGAAGCGCGTTGTTACTCCTGATGAAGTAGCTCTAGAGGATCCAAGGGATCAACCTCCAGACTACGGACCACCGATGGATGATGATATGGCTTATGAGCCAATTCCAGTCTCGGGGGAACAGCAGTATTTTGATCCAGATGATGAAGATATGAATCCGCCTGGTGATGGACCGGGTGGCAACCCTGATGATCATCAGGGTGGACAACCTCCGGGACCACCTCCGACAGGTCCCGTAACTGTTCCGAATCAGTTCGGAAATCCCGATGTTCCTTTGGAGCAACTCGGATATCCATCGAGCGATCCGGAAGAGGCAATGCCGGAGATTTCGAGCGAATCCCGTCCGCCAGATGATCCGGGTCAACCTCCGATAGGTTTTCCGATCGATACGGATCCTGTTCATCCGTTCGTTCCGTCGCCTGATTCGAACCCTCCGGAGCCAGAACCATATGTTCCAGAGAATCGTGAACGTCACAGCAAGCACATGAGGAAGCTTTCTGTGGACTCAACTGATGCTTTGCCAAAGGCGAAAGTGAAGTTTCAGGGTAAACGTTCTAAGGTTCAGTCGCCGGGACATGACGAACCTATTTCGGCACCTCCGAAGTCTGTTCCGAGAAGTTTCTTTCCTGGACATTCGGAGAATCCGACAGCATCAAGTTCGAATCAGCCACAAGCGGCCGACATTCCCGTGCCTCCGAGCACAGTCGAAGATGCCGATAATCAGACGACTGATTCAAATGAGACAGATTCAGAACCTATTTTTGATGAAGAAGATGTGAAAGGTTTTGAGAAGGGTCCAGACAAGGATCTGGACGATGAGAAAAATCTTTTTGTTCGTTTTGACGATATGGATTTCTGTGTAGTAGGTCCAAACCAAGCTCCTCCGAGTTTTAACTCGTATGATCCGAAGGGCTTTTCACAATTCTGCCAGTATCTTGCGAAGACAACAGCTAAGAAGACGCCAAAGGCAGAGAGTGTGATTACTCCGGAAGTGCTCCGGAAGTATGCAAGGGAGATCAAGCAAGCTAAACTAGAGGAGTTTCGCAGCTTTTTAGACTTTACTGCGATGAAGTATCGTGACCGAAGAAAGCACAAGATCGATAACTATGTTACCGGTCGATGGGTCCTGACCGTCAAGATTGACAAAGATGGTAATTTTAAGAAGTTTAAGGCCAGATGGGTCTGTCGAGGCTTCCAAGATGCCCAGAAATGGGACCTTCAGACGGACTCGCCAACCGCGACCAGGTATGGTTTTCGCGTAGCATGTCAGCATGCAGCCTCTTCTTTCT
Organism: Durusdinium trenchii; assembly: GCA_963970005.1. Lineage (NCBI taxonomy): Eukaryota > Dinophyceae > Suessiales > Symbiodiniaceae > Durusdinium > Durusdinium trenchii. The sequence continues at coordinate 147,815 of CAXAMN010028262.1, read as the reverse complement.
GGGACCTGTTACACATCGACTTGAAAACTGCCTTTCTTCAGGGGGAACTTTATGACCTCGAGCGACGCGTTATTCACGTTCAACTTCCGACTGACATCGGATTGCCGCCGTATCTCGTCGGATTGTGCACCCGTTCGGTGTACGGATTGAGCGACGCGCCTCGTCGCTGGTGGAATAGACTCGACAAGTTTTTACACTCACTCGGATTAGTTCCGACTCGAGCCGATCGGTGTACGTACGTCTGCTACTCCGGATGTTTGAAGGTTCCTAAGGCTGTGAACTACTCGTCAGAGGAGATGCCAGCTGAACCGGAACCGGTATCATTCTACGTAGCAGGTGCGCCGCCGAACGAATTCCACGACACAGCGGAGGAAGTTCGTAGGTCTTTTCTCTGTGAAGAACGTCTGTTTTCGGTGTGTTACGGAAATAGGTCGGAGAAGACGGTGATGCGTAAACAGCTTAAGGTAGAGGATGGAAAATGGACTCCTGTGATAGATCAGGAACTCCAGAATTTCCTTGACTCGGTAGAGCACAAGCCAGGTTGGCACCAATATGCAAATGGCCATGCTCAAGTTGCGTATCGCGCTAAAGCTCTTCGCACTCCCGAACCTACGTATTCGCGTTCGCGTTTTTGTTTTCGGACTTCGATAGTTAAGCGTAAGGGTGTTTGGTGGCTTCTCGAAACAAACAATGATATTCGCAACGAGAAGAATACAGTGACGTTAGAGGAAGAAGCTGAAACGCTTGTCAGTATTTTTCTTCCGGCTGAACATACGTATACTGTGACACAAACGCCTCAGCTTACACCTGAAGTTGTGGAAGAGTTGCTTGAGCATTTTATGGACCCTGTGCATGGAAGTAATTCTAAGAATAGGTCACCAATTGGTATGTGTTGTTTACACGTTGATGATCTTTTTGTGACAGGCAATGACATCTTTTTGAAACAGTTCAAGGAGATTGTGAAGTCACAGTTTAAGATTGGACATGAGGACACTAATGACCTGATGTTTACTGGACAACGTGTTGCTTGGAAGATGCAAGAGAAGACTAAGAAGAAGGAGTATATCTCAGTAGAGCAATCCCTTTGTGTTCAAGAATTAACTGAGATTATCATTCCAAAAGGTTTGAAGGATGAGGACAAGTGTGACAAGGACATGCACACAGCCTTCAGATCCCTTCTTGGCAGCATAAACTGGTTACAATCCAGAACACAATTCCAAGCATGCTACCAATTCTCAAGGTCAGCATCAGCATCAGCAGGACCTACAATAGGTGATTGCAAGGCCCTGAACAAGCTGTGCAAACAAATCGTGACTGACCCTATGGAGTTACGGTTTTGGCCACTTGAAGGTAGTCCACGTTTGATTGCTATGCCAGATGCCGCATTCAAGAACAACAGTGACAAATCCTCTCAGCGTGCCATGGTTATTTTTATGGGTGAGCAAAGGAAGGCAAAGCAGAAGAACACTAAAGGCTCACTTATTTTCTTTGAATCTTCAAAGATCAAGAGAACAACCCTGTCCACAACTGTTGCAGAGTTGTATGCATTCATGAAGTGTTATGGCACTTGCCAAATGCTTAGAGGCTTGATCAAGGACATTACAGGCGACTCTACTGACATTCACATGCGCACTGATGCTAACAATCTTGTGACTACAGCTAGTACTACTCATGTTCCTGAGCAACAGGAGACTATTCATATGATCCAATTGCTTAGGAAGGAAGCATGCTCTGGTGCAATTGCTGACTTGTCACATATACGCACTCAGTGGTGTCTTGCTGACTGTCTTACTAAGAAGTCTGCTAGTCCTCAAGCTTTGATAGATGCAGTACGCAGTGGTTGTTTAAAGGAAGTTGATGCACATCCACCTTTTAGATCTCTTATTGAACACAAGGCATATTTGCGTGGATGGCTTCCTACAGTATGCACACATGTTGACTTTTCACATGATGTGTTTTATCTTGGAGATTCTTTGCACTGAGAGTGAGAGGAGAGAATTCAATGCATGCAGTTTTGTTTTGGAGACATTTGAATCTCTTTCATGAATTTGTGCCTGCGGCTCAAATTAGCTTAGCAAGATCAGCACTTTTCTTTCGAAGACTATTGCTTTGCATTATCGACTACCTGTCATTTCTCAGACTCAGGACGCCGGCCTCTGACCGGTGGACTTTGTGTCAACAGAGATGGCCAGTCAGGGAGCGTCCAGCAGACCTCCGCTCAATATCCTTGAGTATGCTCAAAACTGGTCGTGCAAGGTTCCCTGGGGGAAATCGGAGAACTGGGCAAATCGTTTGAAGCGCCCACGCACGCTGGTTGAGTTCCAAAAGAACTCAGAGCAGGATGAGCTGATCATAGCTGACATTCTAGCAATGTGTTTGACACCTGGGAACCGTGATAGTTTCGATTTTCGAGTACGATGGTTCTCAGAGATTGCCAGATACGCTCTTGGCTATGTCACCCAAGAAGAAGAGGATGAATATGAGAGGAGAAGACAGTTCGTGGCAACAAGAGTCTCGTGGAGGCACAACGAATATGGAAAGATCAGCACGGGGCTCAACTATATGCTACGACATGATCGTTCTCTCGACAGATTGATGGACAATAGGGCGATGATCGAGCTTATGCCTCTGATTACAGAGGGAACTGCTCGTATGCCACAACCCTTCACGATTCATCCTTCTGCATTCTTTGCTATACTGCATAGCGATGAGAAGCAAAGATTTCATTTGGTGATTCGCTTGGACAAGAATGTTTGGCGCAACACAGGCAATCAATATGATATGCCCTTCTCCATGCGTTTGGGAGTGAACCAAGGGCATACAGGACTCTCATATAACATCAGTCCAGAGAAGCTGAATCATAGATTGACTTCTGTTGAGGCAAGATGTTTGGGACATGTTTTTCATGTTACCAAGAAGGAGAACTGGGCCAGCATTGCAAGGTATGGTTTGATGAGAGATCCACAAAGTTGGAATAGAAGGAATAGAGGTGAAGGAAGAGATTATGTTCATTTCATGTACAGCAATCCACAAACTTTGCCTTATATTCCTTTAGGTCCAGGTACAGTGGTTCCAAGGAACTATGGCCAGCCTTTGTATGTGAAGCTTAACGTGATTAGTTGGCTTCAAGCTGGACGTCCTCTGTATTTCAGCAACAATGGAGTGGTGCTTGCACATTGTGATGTAGAGCCCACATATTTGGACATTAGTGGAGATGAACCACAACCACAAGATGCTCCAGAGCCAGCTAAGGAGTTGAGTATTCCTTTGTCCACAGAGGAGATGGTGGAGAAGGTCAACAGGGAGAAGAAGCAACAAGAAACTTTGCGATCCTTGTTCAAAAGACTCTCACAGGACACGGCATTTGCATTGGAAACTATCAGAAGGATTAATGCAGATGAGCCTGGGGTGGAACAAACCAGAAGGCATATGTCTCTTTGGTTAGATGAGCTGACCTACGATGCCATTGCGAGATTTTTCAGCTCTGACAATGATCCTACACGTGAGTACAATCGTTCACGATTGAGGTCACGTCAGGTGATGCCTGAAGGCCATTATCAACCTGGATGGTCTTTAATTCCACCTAAAGAGATTGATGATCGTGATCCTTGGAGCATCTTAGGCTATAGTGCTCCAACGTTGATTGTCAATGGAGATGGTGCTACCTCGAGATCTTTGTTTATGGTCTGCTCATGTTGCTGAGCGTGAGATGACATGGTTCATTCAGAATGTCAACAACCTGATTCTCAATCCATGGATGGTATATGACATTGGCATGGTATCACTCCATGATCGCCGAGGAACACGCGTACTTCAGAGCACTGGAGAAGACGTGATTCTGGTGCGGGATTGGGACAGGTTGACAAGACACCAGAGAGAATATTTTTGTAGAAGATACAAGTTGCTACGTCCAAGTATTTATGGAACAGAGTGCACCCAGTTATGAACCTGGAGTTTTTCAGTGGATGGAGTTGGCACAAACTGGATACCAACAGTTTTTCTTCATCCGTGCTTGGGAGAATGGACGCCGCTGGGCTGAAATTCTGACAGACCATGGTATTCACTCTGCAGAACTTTCAAGTTTCTTGGATATGTGCAGAGATCCCAAATTGCTGGGTTGGAACTTTGGTATTCCAGAACCTCAGTGGGATAATTTTGGCAACTCAGTGGAGGAAGCATTCAACAATCCTTTATTTGCCAAATTGCACTATCGCTTCAAGCAGGAGGATGAGATTGGTCGTGTCATGCACCTTATGTCTGAACTTGTTTGTGACTTTTTCATCAAGGTGCTTCCCAGGTGGGTTCTTAACCATTCGATCTTGTGGGAAGAGTTCATGATTTTGGATCCAATCACAAATCTCCCTGTTTACAAGACTTCAGAGGCCGCCTTATATGCAGAAGAGGATCCAGAGAAGTATCATACACATTTTGCTATGAACTTCAAGAAATTCCGTTTTTCCGCAAGAGTTGTGTGGTATTTGATTGACCGTGACAGGAATCATTTAGAGAGTTTTCTTCACAACTCCAACAGCAGATTTGTGCAACACGCATGCTATCAACTTCGTGAATATGTTCAAGCGCGTGTTGCAGTTTCTGATCCCTTGTATGAGATGATCAAGAAGGAAGAGTTTGAACGCCAATACAATTCCAAGTTTTTGCAGGCGATTTCTTGCTCTCGTGTTGTAGTTGAGCCTGTAAGTTCAGGAACGTTTGAGCCATCATCGAAGCTGAACTTAAAGGTACTACAAAACATCCTGAAGGGTGTCTACAAGATCCAGAAGAATGAGGAGCGTGCCAGAGAACGTGAGGAAGAAGAAGAACAGGCAGCTCAAAACATCTCAAACTTGCTGGCAGATGATATGGAGCTTGATTTTGATGATGACAACGTTCCAGTATGGAGCTCCATTGGCAACAAGTATAGAGAAGGTGATCAGGTGTTGCGGGGAGAAGCAGTGAAGATTACTCATCTTTACAAGGATAAAAAGGACAATGAGAAGGCAACTGAGTTTTTCAGTTCAGAAAGGACCGATTTTTATGAGACCTCAGATTCTCTTCCAAGAACCAAGGAGGAAGATTTTATAGAAGACTTGCTCACCAAGGATGTTGCAGAACAAGCTTTTGAGGCAGGTGAAGAAGTTCCTCCATACACAAGAGTCTCCACTATCACTGGTGGAATCTATACTGGTAGTATGGTGCTTGTGGAAGATGAAGATATGGAAGAGGAAGTCCCTGAAGAAGATCCTGCAATGGAAATCGAGAAAGATGAAGAAGTTTTTGATGAGAATGCAGGTGCTTTTCCTTCAGAGGAACTAAAGATGGAAGTGGACCAGGAGGAAGCCAAGGATGAGTCAGCACCACACTTTCTGTCAAGAGAGATAGGCGAGGACTCAGCTGCATCGCACTTACCATCAGGTGAGAAGGATACTAACCTTGATGATACTCCAAGTCTGCCGAAATCTAAGAGAAGCCGCCTGAATAAAATTCCTGATCCTCATTTTCATGAAGAAGTTCAGGATGATGCAACTCGTGAGGAGAAGAAGAAGGCCGTGGAGAAGATAAGAGAGGTCAGAGAGGATGATGGAGAGAAGAAATTGGAGGCTGAAATCCAAGAATCTTTTCCATCTGAAGTAGTTGTTGGTAAGGATCCTGTGGGTACTGACAATACCTATGAGTTGCATACCTCACCTTTGAGGTTGCTTGGAGAGCGTACAGGAGATCCAGGTATTGGCTTTTATCAACAATGCTACAGGGAAACTCACGCAAGATTGTTGAACCATGTTTGTTTCAGAAAAGGTGAGATTTCCCATCCTCACTATCAGTCAATGATCAACGAGGACGACTTTGTTCGATCCATTCGAAAAATCTGTCTAGTACCTCCACCTGATTGTTATGAGGACAGCCGCGAGCATGACCTGAAGAGATTTTTCATCAATGATGATCGCATCGTTTATTTGGATGACAAGTATCAGGTCGATCCAAGGGCCCTTGAAAGGGCAGAACAAGCTCGAGCAGATTTGGAGGTTACAAAGGAACAGTTTAGAGGAGAACTGGAATCATATGGTCCCAAGGGACCCAGTTGGGACTATGTCGCCTTCTATGAAGAGCTGTGCCAAAGGTTCCTCAAAGGAAGAATAGAAGAACAATATGGAACTAATTTATTGGCCAGCTCAGAGTCCTTGACATTTTTATCCTGGAACTATGGCAACATGGTTCGTGGTCAGAAATACACCACACCAAAGTTTCTCCAAGGACTTGATCGTGCAATGAAGCCACGCAAGCAGAGTGCCATGTCACTTCAATATGAGCAATTTGAAAACAACCTTTTCTTCAACATGCTCTTCTTTTTACGTGCACATGTCGCGATTCTCCAGGAAGCTCAGCTCCTTGTTCCTGCCAAGGAATTTATTGAGCAAAAGAATTGGACAGTTTGTTTCAATGATTGGGAGAATCTTGCAGTGATGGCTAGATTGGCACCAGATGGCTATATCAAGATCATTGCTGGACATGACCAAGACCTTGGTCACTGTCAACAGCGTGATGTAACTTGGGCCATCTATGAGATTTGTTTTGGAGAAACAAGGCCTCGTCAGGACTTCAAGGATGCAGACTATGAATTTGAGGACTATGGTCCTAAGGACCAGCGTGTTCCACTTACTCGAGCGAACATGCATACTATCAGAGTCTGTAATTATCATGTTGACACACACCGTGCTGTAGATGCCCACCTATTGACAGGAGAACAGACAGCATTGATGCTTTATGAATGTTTTGTATATGAGGTGGACATCATTTCTGGTGATGCAAATAGTTTGGCCTACAGAATGTCTGGATACAAAAGGCAGCCAATGGCTAACTATTATTACAGCACCATGCAGCATTGGATCCGCAGGTTTTCAGAAGCCCGTGTAAAAGCAGATCCTGGTATCAAAGCACCTATTCCCAGAACATTTTACCGTTCATCTTCACATGTCCTCAAGCAGTGTGAAGCTTACTTTGAGAAACTCTGGGAGGAATACTCTACAGAAGACAAAGAAATATACCAGGGATCAAAGCTTGGCGATACTTGTTTGTCTACCATTGTTGAATGGGGTCATTCAATGAGTGAAGAGGAATATACAAATTCCACAGTGAGCACGAAGGAGTTCATCTGTAATTTTTCAGAGAACTTTGCTCTGATTGACACGGAGGTTATGTGCTCCAGACCCTCTGACGATGACAGTCATGGTCCAATGTTTATTTCACTCAGACCAGCTTCCTTTTCATCTGGAGACAGAAGACTTTATCGCTCGGGCGAGACTCTTAGAGATGCTAACTTGCGGAGGAAGGAGAGACAGAAAGAGAATAAAAGGAAAGGAAGGCCGCCAACTTCTGATCAAGCAGCTCCATCGACTGCAGCGGCATAAAACTCAGAGCGGAGGCTAACTTTTAATGATAGCTAGGAAGTGAAGATACTTCTGATCACAGTTGATACTTTGCTTCCAGGCTTGACTTTAAGTTGCCAGGCTGAAGTTTTAATGAATCCTGGTTTGCAACAAGGAGAAACTTTTTATCAAAGAAGATACTCCTGCATTCCAGGTTTATACGCTTTAGCATGCAGATAAATACAGTTTACTAAACGGTTATTATCTGCAGGTAGGTATGGACAGTTTTTCAGAACTGATGATAACTACCACAGCCGCTCTTTTGAAATGACCTCTAATGGACAACCATTCATGGTTGATGATTAAGTCATTTCATAAGTTTGCATTTGTAGTGCAAGTTTTGTACATACATTTGCCGGTGTCTCCTTCCTTTTTGTTTTTGATGTCAATGAGAAAGAGTCCTTTTGATGAAGTTCAATTTTTGGAATAAGTCCTGTGTATGGAAGCGGCCGAGACCACTTTTCGAGAAGACCATTCCTCGGACCGAGAGTTGACGCTCCTTGCATTTTGCAAGGCATCTTAATTCGTTGCATTTTGTGCGGTCTTGAAATTTTAGTTCTTCGTTACGCGAGTGTCGTTTACTGCTTTTACAGGTCTCTGTGCAAGAAAGCCGCTTTCCTTTGAATTTATAGTTTCTTTGAAGCTCTGGCTATTTAAGGGCTATTGAGCGCCGGTACATGGTATCTTCGCCGGTGAACGATACAGTCTCCAGCCGAGATACATTGTCTTTGACTTTGTATTTGAGGTGAGTCAGCTATTGCTCCCTCACTGTATTTAGTATACCTTGAGATTACCTTTTCAATAGTGTGATCACACACTGGAATTGGTAAGCACAGGGCACCGTAGTTTCCTTTTAAGCTTACTAGAGCTAGCTGGACTGTTTTAGCCTTGCGGTAGAAAAATAGTGTGCGACATACGCAATAGGCAGGAGTGGACATCAATTTTGTGCCTGCTGAAATGTAGAGGCCTACTTGTACAGGTTCCACTCCAGTGGCCTATCTAGTGTGTCCATGCTTGACTGCCATAAGGCTCAAGAGGATAAGACTCTGCGTATAAAAGACACTAGCGGTCTGCACCTCAACCGTGTACGCCCTAGTCACTCTTTCAGGGGGGGGTTAGCGTGATATATCAAGCTTTAAGGCACACAGCTCATCCCACTACCAAGCAAAGAAGAACTCAGCTAGCATGCTAGCTTTCGTGATTTTGCCAAACCACACATGTCCAAGACAGTAAATTCAAACACTTTGCTCTCAGGTAATGAAGATTCATCAACTGACGAGGCGCAGCCGAAATGTTATGTGATGCATCCACAAGGCAAAACGAGCAAATGATCATGCTTCCGACGAAGCTGACCATGCCTCCGACAAAGCTCGTCAATGAATCCTAAATACAAACACTAAATCAGTGGATGTTTTGCAAAAACGCAGGCAAAATCCCATGAGTGTCATCTTGATTCTCCAATAAATACATGTGTTTCCGCTATCCAGGATCATCCAAAATTCAAGCGCATGATGTCTTTGACATCCTGGTTTTGAACGCACACCCGAAGATCCAAAATACCAAACAAAACACCAACAATTTCCAACATGTAACAACACCTCCACTAATGCCAAAACGCCTGCAGCTGGGAGTTGGACCGCGGGGGGGGGGGAGTTAGATTTCGGGTACAAAAAATTACAAACGCAAGACGCAAGATGGAAATCTTCTCGGCTTCGAAAGTGGTACACTTCTCGATTTGCGCGTGTCGGTCTATGCGCACCTGTTTTCATTCAACCTTGAGCCATGTGAATTCGCGTGAAACAAAATTGATCGAACGGAACGAAGTGCATCGAAACGTGGTTACAAGCAAGCCAACATCATCATGTATTGAAATTCAAACTCTCGTGTTCTTTCTTTTGCTTGAAACCCACAATGAAAACATTGTAATCTGAATTGTCAACTGTTTGCACCAATGCCAAAACCTGCACGTACCCGGAGGGCTCCGTCAATGGTCCAGTGACCACTCGTGAGCATCTCGTGAAGAGATTTAGAAACATACCCTGTATGTTTGGTGAGAATGTCAGCGAGCATATAGTGAGTGGTGATGTGGCCAAAACGCCGAAGTCTTCCTGACCGTCTCTCCTCGCGGATGGCGAGAACTCCAAGTCTCTGGGACTTATCAACTGGAACACCCTTCTGACCAGTTGCAAGGTCAAACAAATCCATGCAATCAACATATGCATCAGCGCTAATCCAAGGAAGCATCGTGTCAGTGATATGAAGCAGTGCCATGGGTGTCAACCGCTCTGGCCAAACATAGTTTGCCATCTCTGGCTCTGCAAGTCTCATCGCAACAAGCTGTGCTCCAGGAATTGCTCTTGCACAAGCATTCGTTTCGGCATGGGAGGTACTATGGCTGATTCTCTTGGATTTTGTTGAAGTGCAGATCAACAAGTGCATGCGGCCTCCATGTGAACGAATTCCTTCCAAAAAAAATCATTCTTGTCAGCATTGAGTGGATGTGCTCGGTCTTCAGCTAAAAGAATGCAAACACCTTCGGTAGCATAGTTTGAGCGCTTGTTTGCAGAGGAGGCATCTGAAACACAAACCACACGAATGGGTGACACCAATGTACCAAAATAGATTCCGTATTTCTCTCGATTCGGTGCTTTCAAGCGCTTTATGGCCTGATTTACATTCAACAAGTCAATCACCTGTGGACGTGTCAACTTTTGTTGAAGAGAGGTGATGCAACTCAACTCCTGACAGTTTGTCTGACATGCCCACAATGCTGCACAAGTCAAGGACCTGAAGGTGGTGATGTCGGCACCTTCCAAGAAGTCATTTTCGTCGCGTCCCTTCATAGAACAGGAAGCGGTCTCAAGCTTGTTGCAGAAATGACCTTGATGAAGTCGAAGAGTGCCTGATGGCAACCTTTCCAATTCGATTCCCGTATGTGTGTATGGCATACGTTGTCGTTTCAAGGTTCCAAAACGCTGTTCCAACTTTGAATGGATCCAAGCACGCTTGACAGAACTTCCTGTGATCTGAAGATCATCAACATGTGCGGTCAAAATCAACGTAAGTTGCCACTGTTCATCAACAAATTCAACCCAATAGAGAAAATTTGAATCAAACAGCGACTCGTGTGCTCCACATTCTTCCTCCAAGTATTGTAGCAATGCTAGTTGAAACATAAGTGGAGCGTCTGAAAATCCGTATGTTGCTTTCAAAGCCTTCAGACACCGTTGCGCCCTTTCGGCATCCGGAATTTGCAGCGACATCGGTGCATCAGGCATGTTCCTGAAGTGTGTCCAAGCAGTCTCTGGCGGAAGCACGCACACCGATCTTAGGGCCTTCTGTTCAAATCCAAGTTGTCTTGACAAACGCTCAAGATCTTCGTAACGCAATCCCTGCAAGAACGCTCAAGATCTTCGTAACGCCATCCCTGCAAGAACGCGCATGAAATATCAAGAGACTCTGTGTCAACATCGGAACCCCATATCAGGCCCTGAACCATGCCCATGGAAACTACCAAACGTTGTGAAAGTCTACTGGCCGTGCTGGAATGTCTGTCAATCAAATGCTTTTGCCGATCGAAGCAACCCCTTGCGCACACGCGACTCTTTACCACAACAGGTTTCTGTTGCCATTTGCGAACCCAAACGCAGTCAACAATGTTGCTATTCTTTGGCAAGCTTGACCGTTTAATACCAGCAAAAACATGGCGCTCAACAAACTGATGTAGCTCCTTGTAATCTGCTAGATGAACTGCCGGCGCATAGTCGATCAACTCTTGATCAGTCAAGTTTGCTGTTTCGTCGTCGACCTTTAGGATCTCCCCAGTACTCAAATCTATCAAATATTCGACGAGTGGCTCCGAGTCAGGAACAGCATCGCTCCACATGGCGCGGAACTCTGGCGTGAGTGACTTCAGCATGGTGTGTGCTTGCTGCTGCTCGGAGATCGTTTCGGAGTAGAACGGATTATCCCCGAAACGGGAACACAAAAATGAAAAAATGTTACTCTCTTGAAAGGCACTTTCGAAAGCTAAGTCTCCTTCAAAAGGAGTTGCATGCGACAAGGCTCGATGAACTGCGTTAGGATCATCAGGATATTCAATCGTCTGGTCAGTGCGATCGCCATAATCCAACGTCGCAGAGGAATCATCCAAGGCAGGCGCAGGAGAACTCTCAGAATTATCCAAGGCGGCTGAGGCAGGATCAGGTAGTTCATCTGAAGAAGTCACTCGCAGGAGGATCGAAAGAAGTTGCTTCTCATGGGAGCTGCCAGGTGCATCGGAGGAAATTGGCAAAGGAGGAGCAGTGTCATCCTTCTCAGGGCGTTGATGTTTCTGTGCATCTCCCTCATCAAAAGAGCGATCAAGCTCTTTCTTCTTGTAGTTGTCATTGGTCTCAATGATGACCTCACTAGGCTTTGGAGTTGCTGGTACAGAGAGAGATTGAACTGGTGCAGGTGTTGGCAGTGTACGCCGTGTTGGTGTCGCAGTTGTTGAGGAAATTGGAAGTAGTGTCTGTGGTTGATGTTGTGCTAGAGGTGGCTTCATGCTTGTCAAAGATGAAGTTGAGTGTTGTGGAGGTAGCTGTGGTTGTGGTGTCATACTCTCATCGTGAGTTTGTTGTGGCTGCTGATGTGGACGAAGTTCTGGTAGCGATGGAAAATGTGGGAGTTGAGGTACTTGTAGTGGTTGTGAAATGATGCCTTGTGGTGACGGTGGATCAGGAGGTGGTCCACCATTGTACTGTGGTGGTTGTTGAAGTTCGAGTGAACTGGTGTCGTTCATGCTTGCTTCTGGAATCGGAGGTAGTACATTTGGATCGAATGGCAGTTGTGGTACATGTGGTAGAGAGGGAAATTGTGGTGGAGTCTGTGATGGATCTTGTGACGCTTGTGGTAGCTGTGGTAAACCAGGTGGTGGTTGATCTGGAGTTGAGCCGGCGGTAGGTGGAAATGGAGGATCGAACATGCTATGGTCTTGTGGTACATAAGGTGCATCGTCATGATCGCTGTCAGAATCTGGCGGAATGGAACGTGGAAGAATTGGATCTTTGGTCCTTTTGACATCTTCTTCATCCCATCGGTAGGTGTAGATGAAGACAGCGCTCCAATCTTGACGCGGTGTCAGCGTCTTGGTGTGTTGGAGTCTGAGCTGTTGTACTTCGTATTGCTCTGGCTGTGACCTATTCCATCGGAATAGTACCCCTTGGGCATGTTGCCGTGGACATGGTATTCGACGAAGATTGGTACCATAGAGGATGTTGTAGGAAGTCTGGTCTTCCCTCACCTTGTAGCCAATCCATATGCATTTGCCAGGAGGCATGGAGTCAACCAGCTGTTGAAGTTGTTTGTAGTCGTGCTGGGTGAAAAATTTCATCGGCTGCATAGGTCTCGTTGCAACCACGCGGGTCGTAGTCCATGATGTGTGTGTCACTCGTGTAGTAGTGGATGAAGTAATCCAACGCTACATGCTTGCGGATGTGGTTCAACGGAAGAACGAGTGGTTGACCTTGGTGTACAACGATGGCAGTGCCTGAGTGTCTGTTGACAGAGACCAGTTCTGCTGGGCCATGCCAACCGAAGTCATCTTTCCGATGAGGTTGCCGATAGATGTCAATGGCCATGCCTGCAATGAGGAGACTGAGATCATGCTTTTGCTGCTTTGTTCTTCGAGCGATAGCCAAGCGTTCTCCAACAACGGCTTCAAGAATTGCTTGCTTGGCAAGAAGACGACCTCGAATGGCTTGTTCAGCAAAGTCAGCCTTCACATCTAAGGCTCCAGTGTGTGCTTGTAGTTGTTCATTGTCCATCTGCCAGAACTCTCGTGGATTGATTCCTGTGACAGCGGTTTGTGGAGTGACACCGCCTTTCTCAAGCAACATATTTTGACTTATCGTCACCTCATGGATCAAGTCATCATAGCTGAGGTGCAATCCTTCCTTGGTGGAGGTGCTCTTCAAGATCATCATGGAATGCTTGGTGAGAGCGACGTGTCTTTCAACAAGCCCTTTTGAATGATAGGCTGATGTTCCGACAAAGGTCCTGGTGATGCCCAAACGCTCACAAAAGACAGTTGCCTCAGAGCTTGATAGACCTCCTTCTTGGTCTGAGCAGAGTGTGTGCATAGGGCCCCAAACACGGATCCATTGTGACATCAGTGCTTGAAGCAGAGACGAGGCTTGCTTGTTGGGCAAATGGCAGCCAGTCTTCCAATGGGTACAGTGGTCGATGAGAAGAATGAAAGGCTGTGACCAAAGGAAGAAGAGATCCATCAGGACATATTCATTGAACTGGACTGCAACATAGCCACGAAGCTGAGGTCTCGGAGCTTTGTTGGCATAACGCTGGCAATGGCAATCACTGCATTGCTGGCACACCTCAATTCCTTGCTGTATGACATCCCGTGGAAGAAGCATGGCGTTGAGCAAACGGATCATGTCCGTCACGCCACAGTGATAGAAGCGTTGATGTAGTCCGACAAGAAGGCGTGTTCGCTCCTTTCTGTCTGCATGAAGCAGCCGACGAGGAAAATCTTTGAAGTCCTGCGAAGGCTTGATTGGCTCTCGCTCTGCACTGACTCGTATGTCCTCCACAATCCTGAGAGAGGATGGATGTAGTGGTCGATGTGGAGTGCTGCTGATAGGAGTGGTCTTCGTCTTTGCTGGGAAGATGCCTGCGCTGATAGCGCCAAGTTCAGTGAGGCGTCCCGCGCATAGAACAACTGGACGTTGTTGAAGTTGTTGCTGTGGCACGTGTTTCAAAGACAACAGATGCAAGTTGACGTGCTTGCAATCTTCCTCCAGGACACATAGAAGACAGTAGTAGTCTTCAGTGACAGTGGCATCGAGAGTCATCGGCAAGTCGTTGTAGTTGATGTGGATCTGTAGGCATTCAATTTTCATGCCTTTCGCCAAAGCTTCATGCACGTCATGGATGCCATGAAGTAATCGTGCAGAATCTGGCATTGTCTCTGACGGAACCAGTAGAAGTGATCCAGCTGTGTTCTTGTAGCAGTCACTGATGTCCTCAAATAAGTGCTGGAGAGACTCATTGAAATGGCTCTCCAAGTCAGGATTGATGAGAGACATGTTGCCGCAAAGGACTAAAGAAGCGGCTGCTGGAATCAAAGGAATTGCACTGGTTCGAGCAGGTTCTAAACCTGGTGGCAGAACATAGACTGTATCTAAGGCAGCTGGCTCACTGGAAGAAGGCCCGAAACCAGGTGAAAAAGCAGATATTTCTGATATATCTGGTTTTGGCCCGTCAAGGTGCCGGTTATGCTGGGCACTCTGGGCAGCATCGTCAGCATTTTGGTCACCCTGCCAATTGCTGTGGACGTGGATTTGCGCTGGAGGTAGCGGTGTAGCTGGATATGCAGTGTTGTTGTGTGCTTGGTGGCTTTGCTTGTTGTACTGCTTCGTCAAATCATCTTGTTTTGTTGTGCTGTGGAACCAGGTGGTGTCGCAGGAGTTCATCATGTCTTGCGCAATGGCTTGGCACAAACGGTAAGGAAAGAGTGCCGCTTTCGCAGTTCGATTGGTTTTGCCATCTTCACACTTTCCTTGAAGCAGGATGTGTCCTTTGGAGCACTTACAGCGTTTGCGAGCATGCCAAAGCTCAAAGGAGGCTAGCAATGTCGTTTGTTTTCTGGAACGTTCTCCATCTGGGACACCTGTTGAGAAACAGCACTGGTCAGTGAAGTAAGCAGCAAAATGCTGACTTGCCATCAGGCTCTGGGTGGATGTTTGATGCCAGAGCTCTGAAGGCCTTGGGTTCTCTACGATGCCGTGTCGTCCTTCCTGTACTTGATGATGCATCACTTCAGTATTGAAGTCAATGGATGGTCTCTCTTCTTGTCTTCGTTGCCCTGTGACAGCTTTGTCACGCCGGACACCAGAGCGTGACCAATATTTGCAGCGAGGCTCTCCGCTCACAAAGCTGGGCTTTGTCCTGAAGATGAACTCGCGGAGAAGCTGCTGATGGGGCTTGTGACCCAAATGCCATCCATAGCGAAGGTCAATCGGTGGCAAAATCAACAAGGAGAACGGCACACGTGATGCAGTCAAAGCCAATCTGGAAGAACCAGAAAACGTGCAAGAAGTGAAATTGGCTCAGTAGTCCAAGTGCCTAAGGCCGCATAGAACTGGTTGATATTCTGTGGCGTGATCACTGGCAGCTGAGTGCTGCGATAGAAGAATTCTGGTATGGCATGCATCTCCTCCAAAGCTGTTGCCCTTTCAGTCGCGCTGAGACAAGCTGGCAACAAGTCTAGCTCATTTGTCCATCAGTAGCCCTCAATGGTGTTCCAACGGGCAAAGAGTTTCTGTTGCAGATGACTCGCTGAGCCCAGCAGCATCCAGGAGGAGCGAGGTGAGCCAACATTAACAGGTGAATGCTCTATGTCGGCATTCTCATTTGGCATCTTGCATTGTGAGGACGTGATAGTTGTAGAGGATGTTGTGGTAGAAATGGTAGTGGAATTGGATGGCTCTAGCCTTTTAACGTCGTGCTCAGGACTCACTGAAAAATCAGATCATCCTCTGGGTCTTCGTCTTGGAGCAAGTGCACAACGTAGGTGGTGAAGAAGTCAATGGATGTCTCGCGACCTTGACCAGGTCCGTCAGCAAGGTGCTGCGTCAGCTTGCGACTCTTGTAGAGCAAAGAACGTGGAATGCTCTCATCAAACTTGTCAATGGCTAGGAGGTAGTGACCTGAGTCCGTCAGTTCAAGGACCTGTGGAAGCCAAACACGGAGAGAATGAGCAATCCATTGCCATTTGCAAAGTAGTCAGTCAAAAGGGTGCTCCGTAGCCTGAACAATCACCTGGAATGACGTCAGTGGTGAACTGAGCATTTGGTATTCCTTGTAGTCCAAGAGGAAAGGTCAAGAGACCAAGAGAGCGTTCAACTTTCTTGCTGACGCCCGTGAACTTGTGCTTGCTGGTGCTCCTCGGTGCAGGCCTCGTGGAGTGAGGACGAACTGCTTGATCTTTTGGAAAGTCCGATCGCCCATGAGTCCTTTTGCTGCTCCAGGATCCACAATAAGGCCATAGCGCTGAGTGCCATGGACTGACTGGAAGATGGAGTAAGATGTTGTAGAACATGTCGTGTCTGGTGCGGTGGACGTTGAAGCGGTGGTGGTCAAAGTAGCTTCTGCTGAGTTGAGTTCTTCCATGCTGAGTAGAGTCTCAGCGGGATTCTCATGATCCTCATAGTCATCGAGCTGATCAAGATATGAAGAACCAACGACAGGAGTAGTCGTTGTGCTTGGAGGATGTAATGGATCAGGTGAAGGCGGTGCTTCCGGAGGAGTAGTGCTTGAACTTGGTGGTGGTGCTGGAGCAGGTGATGGTGATGACTGTGGCGGTGTATAGGAAACTCTGGACCAACTGGCATCAGAGGAGAGCGAGCAGCCATGTCTTCCATGGCATTCATGGCAAAGCTGGATGTTGCAATTCAGGCAGTAGTATTGCGTCTGAACAGTGGGAAGGTCTCGCTGGCACTCATAAGGCGCAAGCTGTCAAGAAAGAGCTCGGAATGGCAAAGAGACCAAGAGGTGGAGGTGCTGAAGTGCCTGAAGAATCATCAAACATCGTGAGACCCGTCTTGCTGAGCTTGGAAGTAGAAGTTGCAGAGGGTTGTACTGTAGCAGGAGTCTATCAGGTCATGTTCCTGAATGGGTTGTCGTTGCACAGGTACAGGTCATTGCAAAGCAGTACTGGGATATGGTCGTTGTTCGGCTGGCAACTGTTGTGAATCATGAGGTACGAGTGCAGTGGAGCTGGCTGATGGCCCATAGATCGAACCAATCACACTGCGAATTTGCTTCTTCCGCAGTGGCTCAGCGGAGTCTGGCTGCCTGCGTCTGGTAGTAGGCGAAGAAGAAGGAGAGCCAGTTGCAGCATAGCCGGGAGAGTCACCTTCATCAGGATATGGATATTCACCTTCCATGAGAGTGAGAACTGCATCATCGTCGTTGAGCTTGGACATGCTCACAGGATTCTCAACGGATGTGGTAGGAGAGGCGAAGTACCCAACATCGTAATCATCCCAGTTGTATTCATAGAAGCCCTTTCCTTTTCGACCTTTTCCTTTTCCACGACCTTTCTTTCCGAAGGACTTGCCATAGGACTTGCTCTTGCCCTTGCTCTTCCCTTTTCCTTTTCGATGTGGCATCTGGACGCCTCGTGGAGCAAAGCCTCGAGTACGATAGGAGCTCGCCTTTGCCGCCATAGTAATCTTCTTGCCAATGCTCTGACCAAGGATCATGATGGTTGGCGGCACGCTGCATCGATGAGCTGTCAACAGATGGTGGCGCCATAGGACAATCCTCAGGTCGGTGAAATTTGGACCCACAATTGGTGCACTGGGATCCTGCAGGCTGTTTGGACTTGCCTTTCTTGCCTTTTCCTTTGTTGCCCTTGCCGCCATAGAAGTCTTCAGTGGTAGTAGTCGGAGAGGAAGGCGTTGGAGCAGGAGCATATGCTGAAGCTTCATCATCTGGCTGTTCAGAAGGCCAGGGAGACCAATCATCAGTATACCACCAGTCATCTTCATTGTACTAGTCATGGTGATAGGGATCATAGTCATCATCAAACCACCAGTCATACCAATCATCTGACTCAGGAGTGTTTTCCTGCAGGTGGTATGTACCTGGGCCTCCAAACTGACGGTATCCTTGGGCTTGGTCTCGAATCACTTCCTGGCTTCGGCTGAGGCGAGATTGCAAGGTGACCATCTCTCTGAAGCGGCTAAGGTCTCCATCAACTCGAAGGCGCAGGTCCGTGATCTGTTGATCACTCAGGGTGCTCTGCGAGAAGAGGAGGTATCCTTGGCAAACTGCGTTGGTCTGAAGATTAGCATTCGCGCATGCTTCTGTGAATAGGCGTTCCCAGCGAGAGCAAAACTCATCAAAAGGTTCTCCAGGTTGCTGGCGAGTGGAAAAGAAGGCATCAAGAGAGCTCCATGCTCGATCCTGGTCGTTCATGTAGAACTGCGTCATCAAATGATCAACCAATGGACCAAGCTCTTTGCTCCAGGAGGATAGGCTGGAACAACCATAACTCCAGTGGCCGGATTCAGGATGGCTGTTGTCTCTGCAAGGCATGCGGCTTCAACGCCACGGTAAGTAATCGGCACGATGGTGCCATTTGGCTGCTGCAAAATAGTCCGCCAGGTTCATGGCTGTCTGCCACGCAGGGCCTTCCAAACAGCTGATGATAGCAGCACCAAGTTGTTCTGGGTCAAGTCGGGTCAACCTCAACCAAATGGCCAAGAGTTCTTTCCACTTGGCAATGCTGTACGGACGTGGTTTCCAGCCAGGAGGGACATCTTTGCTATAAGACTGAAGTGGGAGCTGTGACGATAGTGAGCTATCTGCCATCTCGTGAAGTGTAGGGAAGTGGAAGTTCAAGTGGTCGTAGTAGAGATAGTGTAGAGCAAGTGCCAAAGACAAAGTCAAAGATGCAAACGAATGCTGTGCTAGGCTTCCAGTACGAACGAAGAAGCTGGCGTGGCAATACCTGAGTCGAGCGAAGCGAAGGAGCAATTAGCTCCGCTACCAAAGTTAGATTTCGGGTGCAAAATATTACAAACGGAAGATGGAAATCTTCTCGGCTTCGAAAGTGGTACACTTCTCGATTTGTGCGTGTCGGTCTATGCGCACCTGTTTTCATTCAACCTTGAGCCATGTGAATTCGCGTGAAACAAAATTGATCGAACGGAACGATGTGCATCGAAAGGTGGTTACAAGCAAGCCAACATCATCGTGTATTGAAATTCAAACTGGAGGGGGGGGTCCTTAGCGTGATATATCACGCTAGAGTGGGGGGGCCAGGCCACCCTCTTAGTGTGATATATCAAGCTTTGAGGCACGCAGCTCATTCCACTACCAATTGCTAAAGCAAAGAAGAACTCAGCTAGCATGCTAGCTTTCGTGACAACGTATGCAAAATCCTGGCAGGGCCCATGTAAACTATGAATTGTGCTTAGGGTAGTTTTCAGCCTCCCAAAGTCAACTACATACAATGAAGTTCCTTTGGCATGGATCTGTTTAGATGAATTTTTTGTAAGGAATCTATGAAAATTACATAACCAGAAGTGCTTTCACAAAAGGCATTTGGCAATTATGCAGGTGTCTTCCATGAAGATAATTTTGTACATTTTGTTCTGCATGAACGTTTAATGATTGATTTGTTGGCAAAGGAGTTACAACACACATATAGAACAAACAGAGTTGGATCTCTTTTCCGAATCTGAAGCGGGATTGTTTGGGTTCCTTCTTATAACCTGTTCTTCGGTAATGCTTAACATTTCTTGAAGCATATTTTCTATTCTTTCAGCAATGTCAATGGGAACATCAAAGGAATAATTCTACAAGTGAAAGTTTGTGCTATAGGCAGAAAGAGCATAACATATCAAAAATTTGAGAAAGGAATGTGGCAAATAGGCTGTCAAATTTGTGTACCGCACCACATACCACAGTAGAAGGGGTCATCAATAAGTGCAACCACAACCATACATAAATAGAAAGCAACACATCTAGTGAGCAAAGAATTGCTGCGGCGTGCTATTACCAGAGCCGGTGGCCACGAAATGCCCGCAAGCCCGTGTATATATATATATATGTGTGTGTGTGCTCTGTGTGTGTGTAATGGACTCTGTTTCTCTCAAACTAACCGCCTAGGGCACAACCAGAAACAAACACACACCTGACAATGTAGAGAAACGAAAACCAACACTGTTTGTTCGACCGCTTGCTACCACCACCTCAGGAATTGAACCCATAGTTGAAGTGCGGAGTATGTTCGGCATCATTACATTGTTATGTGCTGGTAAGGCCTGGTTAGAGCTTCAGCGTACGCATTTGCGTCCGCATTTGCTAAGCCAGGCTGGAACAGATACGTCAAGTTTCACACTTCTGAATCGTGTCAAGTTCAGCGTCGGCGCCGAAAAGCTCCTGAGTTTGCGGATTAGACTCCACTTGCCATCTACGGAACGGTTTCGCCCGAGGCTTGCAAAAAGCTAAGTCTTAAAACAACATCAAAAGGAACATTATATAGGAATGCTCCACGCACTCTCTTTTCCACCAGCGTTTCTCTTCTGTGTGGTGGTGGGTCAGCATTTGGATGGCCTTTTCGACCCATCACTCCCATCTGGCCCAGTCATTGCGACACCAAGGCCTTGCTGTTTGAAAAGAAAAATTCAGAGAGCGAGCAAATGACGTACATTTTGATTATTGCAGCCACTTGCCACTCTTCACTCAAGCAAGTAAACTTCAACTGTACCTTGAGTTTTTTAGTTAAAAACTTGTAAGATTTCTTCGTTGCTAGCTCTGCAGAAGTTTGGAATTTATTCTCGGAAAAGTCTTGGATTGCATGATTTCTCCGCGCACAGCTCGGGAGAAAACCGGAATTTCTTCGCAGAACAGCATTGCAGAAATCTTGGTTTTCTTCAGAACTGCGTGCGGGGAAATCATGATATTCTCCGGACAGAAGTGGCAGTCACCTGCAGCCACTTGGCAGTCACTTGCAAGTGGCTGCAAGTGGCTGCAAAATGGAAAATCAAAATGCGCACCTCCTGCGAGCTCAATGTAAAGTCCACGTCTTTTCAGAGAACTGGTAGTCTGAGAATTGCGCGCCCAGCTGCAAAACCAGTGGGTAGGATTCCATGGCCATAAGTATCATGGTCCGTGCTTCACTTCCAATATCACTCATGAACGTCGAGGCAGCGACTTCTTCAAGGTAAATGTTCATGACTTTCAGTGACAGCCATCTTCCCTGCGCTGTACTAGCTCTGCAGACTCTGTAAGGCCAATGAGGAAGGTCGCTCCTCCTAGCCGAAAACAAGCGATGCGTCAGAGTGGAAGGGGGCCACCCCAATCCAGGTCCGGCGGCTCCAACTTGCTGGATTGATGTCTGGCAGCCCTGAATCGAGTTTTGAACCTCCTCTCAAGGATGTCCACCCGTATCAGCAGCTGCTGAACTTGTAGTCGTACAAGTTCAACAGCCTGACCACTCACGCAAATAGGCCTGGATGCGACCTAGATGGGGAGACGGGCTCAGGATGAATCCCAAGAAGGGATGAGAGGAGCCCAAGGCGAAAGGAGATGCACAAGACCAAAGAGAACCTGAGGAAAAGGCCAAAGCCGAGCCGAGACAAGAAAGCAAGGGCCAAGGAAGTGACAGTAGGAGCACCACAGACCCCACCAGTTGGATTCCGCGCCTTTCGACGTGGGCATGAAAGTCTTGAGAGTGAAAAAACACGTTTCAGTCGCACGCCTAAAAGCTATTGAGGCGTTGCGCCAACATGTACAGTAAGTGAGACAAAAGCACATTGTCATTCCCAAAGCTTTCGTTGCAGGCCGCATTGGCCGCATTCTGCAGGAAACACCATCCGCCTGGCACCACCTTCAATACCCGGGAATCAAATGGATCACCGTACCAAGATTGCTAGTCATGCATGTTCATGTTCACATCATGCCTGACAGAATGCTAAATCGTGCGATATAAAGACGCATTGTGTTTTGGTCACCCCAAATTAGTCTATCCTTTGTGCACTTCGCTCCCAAATCCACATCTCAGCCATACTCAGCATAGCTGGTCTTTGCGGTAAACTAATCAGTCAGCCAAGACTCTGTGATTGCCAGGTGTTTCACAGCAGAAAAACGTAGAAGCCTCATCTTATAGTCGAAGCAAACAAAGCAACAGGGTTTCTAGTCTTGTTGCGTCGGCTTCCCTGACTCGTCACTAAATGTCTTGGCTGAATCACTTGCTTAGCCCTCATGGAGAGCATCATTGATGATCCTTACGCATTTGCCTCTTGCAGACCTGCACATGTCCGACATGCTCTTCTATGCACTTGCAGCTTCGCGGCGCTTTGGCTGCTACTTCGCGGATTTGCTCTTCAGATGCCTCGCCCTCCTTGCACCCATAGCCCATGAGGTTGCAGATCTCCATTGCATTCACCTGAACGAATCCATATATAGAAATCACCATGCATCGGGCCAGGGGCTAGAGACTAGTTCAGGTTTTCTACATGCCTTGTAGATGTCCACATTGCCAGCTTCAAGGATGTCAAGCACGTCCTCTTCAGCATCTTGCTCTGTCTAAACATGCTTGGCAGGCACATGATATATGTATATATACTGTACGTATAATGTGAGTCGTGGCCGAACGCTGGTCTCAAATTAATCAATCTGTCTCCGTGCCCAAATTTTCTTTTGTGTGTTTTTTGGGGGCTGAGTCGGCTGAGTTGTTCTTATTTACATTTTGTAGGGGCATCTTTACGGCACCGTGGAGCTGCGGAAGCTTTCCACACGTTGTGGCTTGGCTGTTTAGGTTGGGCACGGCGGACAGGTGAAGTATGCTCCAAATTGGAATTGCTCATTCTTGTTCTGTTACCCTCGGGTCTTCCTTCCTTCCTATCCTTCCTTCCTTGCTCTTGCTTGCTTGCTTCCTTGCTTCCTTACTTCCTTGCTTCCTTACTTCCTTACTTCCTTGCTTCCTTGCTTCCTTGCTTCCTTGCTTCCTTGCTTGCTTGCTTGCTTGCTTGCTTGCTTGCTTGCGTGCGTGCGTGCGTGCGTGCTTGCGTGCTTGCGTGCTTGCGTGCTTGCGCGCTTGCGTGCTTGCGTGCTTGCGCGCTTGCGTGCTTGCGTGCTTGCGTGCTTGCGCGCTTGCGCGCTTGCGTGCTTGCGTGCTTGCGTGCTTGCGTGCTTGCTTGCGTGCTTACTTATTTGCTTGCTTGCTTGCTTACTTGCGCGCATGCTTGCTTGCTTGCTTGCGTGCTTGCGCGCGTGCGTGCATGCATGCATGCTTGCTTGCTTGTTGCTGCCTTACTGCTTCTGCCTTGAGGGCATCAGGAGAGGAAGAAACAATGGCCCCCCCGCACACAAGAGAATATGGCCCTCCCCTGTCTCCCTATCTCTGTCTCTCTCTCTCTCTCTCTTTTGCTATGTCCACCTGCACGGGCTTGGCGGCATCCAAAAGCACCACCGCGTCATTGGCCTTGGCTTTCGCTGCTTCCATGTAGAAGTCTCGCGTGGTCCCACTCCTCAAAGAAGCCAATGGAAAAAGGAGGGGCAGGGATGGGTTTGGGGAAACCACCAGTTCAGAACTGATGGCTCACTAAACTAAACCAGAAGAAGTTGAAATCGATCAATGTGAGAGACTGCTTGAATCAGGGCTCGGCCATGTCCCCATTAAAAGAATGCCCCTGAAAGTAGGAGCAGCAGCCTAAGTCACCACATCCGGTATCAGAGCTTGATGGTCTCACTGCACACTCTCTTGCTCTCTGTCTCTGTCAACGTGTCTCGTCCTTTAAGTCAAACTGCGACTACTTTCGATAAGAGTTCCTCGGCCGCGGCCATGCTCACGGGTTCAGAAGGCGTGATGAGCTCCGAGACCGTTGGGGAAGTCGCAAAGCACGGAGTTGACCCATCTTCATCGACCCGGTTGATCCCGTCTGTTGAGTCTTGGGGGAAATCCACCAAGGTCATGAATTCGCGGGTCATGGCACCTGCCACTGTGATATCTTCAATCCCCTCCTGCTCCTGCAGCTGACGAATTTGCTCTCCAGTGTAGCCACCCAAGAACTGAGCCACTGTCACACGACGGCGTCTGGCCTTTTCACATGCCAAAGCCAAAGTGCATGCAGCTTTTGCCGCATTCTGCCCCTTCCCTCCGACTCCAAGGGTGTGAGCTTCTGCTCGATTAACCTGCCACAAAGTGGAAGGACTTGAAGACTTCCCTGCAATTGGCAGCACAAACGCCACCCAGTTCAAACAAAAGGACGGTCCTGGCCAAGGTCCAGCGAACGCAAGCGAAGAATGTGTTGCAGGCCCGGGTTCAAGCCCAAGACCAAAATGCCATGGCTTGGCTCCATTCGATCACAGCTTATGCTCTTGCATATCTCAAAGGGAACCTTATACTATACCTCGTGTGGGCTCCACCAGGTTCTTCAACTGAGTCTGGTTCGAAGACTGAAGAAAATCGGGCGCACCCGATCTTGTCCTTGAAAGATCTTGAAAGCCCGGCCGGTGATTTTCTACATCTGGTTGGTCATGTGATGCCCAAATGCTGCAGCTTGTTTCAATATGAAGCTGTGCTTTGCCCAGGAGTTACTTCTGGTCAGACTTCAAGTTCCCCTCCTGGCAGTGGTGCTTCTCCTTGTGTGGTAGAACCTTCTCCGCCGCCACAGGTGAGCAATAAAATCAAACTTCAATTGGAAGGAGCCTCGCGCAAGGCTTTGAAGAACTTTTCCTTTGTCACCCGCGTCGACCTTGGATGAGATACGGTAAGAATGTGATGCCAACGTCAAAACATGCCGAGTTCCCTGCCCATCACCTGCCTCGAAATAGGTGCGGAAAATCCTGCGGCTGACGGTGCGAGCCCATTGGGAGATTAAAAGCTGTGTATAAAAGCTGGCTGGTCACATCAAATCATGAAGCGGGTTTGCGTGCTGAAACATTCGGTAGCAATGCATGCACGGCATACGGGCAGTGTTTAAATCTTTGGATCAGACTGCCTAGGATCTCTCAAAACAGCACATGTTGTGCAACCGTTGCGAGAATTTCCCGGATCCACTTGCCTCAGGATCTCGGCACAAAGCGTGCGATTGTCCCGGACCTGCGAACAATATGACGCATCTGGTCCGGCACAATTTGCTATTTTTTGTTCAGTGTGTGTGTGTACGCTCGTTTGTAATCTTCATTGCCTTTCGTTCCACACAATCGCCACAAGTGCTAGCCCGTTGGTTGTGGGGACCCGGAGCGTGGAAATCCCACCCGGGCTCATTGCAGTCAAAGTACCGCGAGGTCCCCGACCTGACCACGGAGGAGCATCCTAGGCAAACAGGAGACAAACTGGAGTCCACGCAACCAGACCGGCCGGGGTTGCTACAACTTCAGACCATATATATATATACTACTATCCAGCACTCCCCTCTAGCCAGCCGCAATCTCCATTGCTGCCTTGAGTTAAAAGCCCTTTGGGCAACAAACGACATTAGACGACAAGTCGCCAATTTGTGGAAGGACCGATGAGAAGGATAATTTGCAAATTCTACAGAACTTGAGACTCGTGACTAGTTCAAGCAGTCATGCCTTCTTTTTGAACACTCAATGAATATCATTACAGTAATTCAAATGAGTGTGATTCGGTCCCTGCTCTGGGTGTCACGGACAGGAAGCTGGCGAATTCAGGCTCAGCCGCATAACGCCGCGTGCTGGCCAGAATGTTGATACCGAAGGCAAAGGCCTCCTCGCCAAGCTCCTGGGGCACAGCGTCATTTGTGTCCATGCCACTAGCAAGTACAGCCACAATGAATCCAACTCGTCCTGGTTCAGAACTTCCATCATGGTCTCCAAGAAGGGCCTGTGTCAATTTAAAGAAGAACTGCGGGCCGAGAAAAGGCGAGCTGCAAACACATCCTGGACTTGCCACTAATTCTTGGACTAGCACTGCTGGAAGTCAGAACCCCAGGTGTTGGTCTTCCTTCAAGATTCGCAATTGTTGAAGAAACTGTTTGCTTGTTTGCTTGTTGAAACTCTGTCTGAAATGTGTTGTGCATTGGCTCTATAGCAGCGGTGGAAAGATATGTCCCAAAGGCTTTAGTCCGACTGGGCGATAAACGTGCACAAAAGCAGCTGAGGATGGAACAAACATGGACCCCAGCAGCAAGTGCGCACTGACTTTGCAGAGGGCACTCATATCCAAAATCACTGAATCACCAAATGTCTCGTTAAATTGTAAGTGATACATACAAAAATGTATGTGTATATATATATATATATGTGTGTGTGTATGCTACCCGCCCCCAGGTACCAAAGGGGCTGCAATTTCCCAGCACTAAAAAATCCGCCCACACCGCTTGTCGGTGCAGGGCGTGCTATTGGGGCTCTTGCCGTCGAGCTTTGCATTTTAGCAAAACATCCTATGCATATAGCTCTGCTAGGGGGCGGGGGGGCCTATTTTTTCGCGCGTGCGTGGCTATGGTTGAGCTGCAGGGCCACTGGGGAGAGCGTTTTGGAGAAGCTTTTGTGTTTTGGGGTGGTTGCTGCGTTGATTCTTGCTCGGCTGCAGGGCCACTGGGGGTAGCGTTTTGGAGGTGTGCTTTTGGATGGCTTTTAGCAATGCCGAAGTTGTATCACCATGGCACCTAGATGGCTGCACTCGTCCCCCACTTGGAGCCAAAATAGTTCGCAGAAGCTCACTTAAAATCCTGGTTCTGCTGGGGGAGAGCGTTTTAGGATGCAAAGCCAACAACATGGCCGAACATATCTGACAGATAGCTTCAACACGATTTAACATAGCTCAACTTAGCTTCAACATGACCACGTATTGGCCGAACTTGACCGCGGGATCGGGCGAAAATGAGCTCCCAATAGCCCAACTTGCCCCCAAAATCCCGGAACTTTTACTCCCTCTTTCTTTTCGCATCTGACCCTCCTTCACTTCTGACTTAGGAATCACAAACCTCCTTTATTACAGCATCACCCCGTGAAGCTCCATTTCACTAACTTCGGATGTTCGTGCGCGGTGTGGGCGGCTGTCGACGCGAAGCGTCTTGAATAGGATGATGTGCCTGATCCCAGTAAGAGCCCCATGTCATCAAAGTAGAGTTGTATTACCTCATCCTACATATATTTGTATATGTGATAACATCCACAATGCAGCCAAATTGCAATTTAAAGAAAATTCGATTGCCTACTACTTGCTCAAAATCAAACCCCATGAAACAACAGCAAAACATAACAAATGCTACTGCAATGTCCTTCACATGAACCCCAGTACAAAATCGTGGTATTGCATCATAAAAGCACCCTTGCTTTATCATGAGTCCAGTGCGAGCCTGTGCACGTTTTTTCAGAGTCTACTCCTCTATATACAGGTTTACTCATTTCTGTAAATGAAAGATTTCTTTTAGGAAAGTCGTCATCTTTGCGAAAGTCTTCTTTCTGCAAATGTTCTCTGTTATGTCTAAATTTGAGTGCACTAAAGTACAGTAAAGAAATGCTGTATACGGGTATCCTTTGAGCAAATACGTTCCGTTCGTGTAGTAAAGCCTTCATGAAAAGTTTGCTAGTTTATAGAAGAACTGTTTGCCGGTGAATGCCATTGTGGTGCAAAGGCAGATTTGCAAGCAAAGGTAATTAAATGCACTTGAAAACCCACTTGTCTCAGAAAATCACCTTATTACTCTAGCTACCTTCAATTAAAATTGCTTTCCAAACTTCTAATACAAGTTCAAAGGAATAGTAACTAATGTCTGTCAAAAACGGTGTAGCTGTAACGAAGCTCATGTCAAGAAAAATGCCTGCTTGCCCCGCCAGGAAGCTCAGGAAGATCCCTTTTTCCCAAATGTAACCAAATGTTTTTTGAACAAAAGCAGGTGCAAGGCCGTTGTACAGTATGTTTTCTGAGTTTTAAAGCGTGTGTGTGTGTGTGTCCACCCCTGGACAAAGGGTTTTCCACCGCTACTCCTTCCACAGTTTTTCAACCACCTTTTTCAGTCACATGCAGGGGGCCAGCGGCCGACAAGCAAACGCTGGCTAACAAAGCTATGCTTGTCGGTGGATGCACAGTCTGATCAACTGTGTGTACCTGCGACCAACTTTTGCACAAGCTGTCCAATCTGATCGGTTTGCTTTCATGGTCCTTCATGCTACCACCCCCCAAACCGGTTTCCCACCGCTGCCTTCAGCCGCCGACGTTCAGCCGCGCTTCTGCAGATGAGTGAACAGATTGTTAAACATTTCAGTTGCGCTGACTTTTTCACCTTACGTTTCCCTCACCTTCCTTCCCAACGTGGTAACTGAGTTCACTGAATAAAAGTGTCAGAGTGTGTGTCAACCCCTGTTTCCAAGGGTTCACGCAGGGGGCGACGGGTTTGCTGCATGGCTGTCGCCAACGAAGCTCCATGCAGTCGACCAGGATGCGGGGACTGATCATCCCCGTGCACCTGCACTTTTAACTGTTGATCACGCTGTCCAATCTTCCTTTTTTGCTTCCATGGTTGTTCATGATACCTCCCCCAGACCATTTCCCTCCGCTTTGCAGCTGCTGAACGCCACTTTCACTTGAGCGTGTGTGTGTGTGTGTAACCCTTGGAATCACAGGGATCCTTTTGGATTGTTCTCGTTTTCAGAGGTTTTGAGCTTTTGCGGTTTCAGCAGGGGGCTGGAGTGCGCTTCAGATGTCTCCAGCCAACGAAGACGCATCTGTCGCACAGTGATATAGTTCTGGGACGCCAGAACTACGTACCTGCCTTTTTTACACGGAGTGGCACGAGGCTAAGCCTAGAACCTCACTGACATGATTCTTCTTGTTACTGCAGTCACGCACGGAACGCCGTCAGCTTGTCGTTTCGTCGGTTCGTGGCCTTTAACTACAGGAACTCAGGTCCCCTTCACCTGGTCTTTTCAGGGTTCGGGTTTCTTAGGCTGGCGTGTGGCACCGCTGTCAAGTCAGTACGCATATCCATAAGTGTGTTTGGCTTCGCGCCAACCCGGGATGAGCCCGCAGAGTGCCTCCCGTGGACCCGTCGAACGGGGGTTTGTCGTTGTTTCCCTTGCTTTGGAAACGTAAGTGTCCGGAGCGGACAGCAGGTGGCCTAGGCCGAACGTACGATGATTTTTGTCTCATCTTTGGAATTCCAAGTTGGCTCATGCCTTTACGTGACCGCAGCGGTCAAAGCAGCCAGCCATTTCGGCAGGGCACAAGGTGACCACAGTGAGCGGTCAAAGCCAGTTTAAGGTTCATTGGAACCTGTCCCAACCTCAAATGCACACACAGCGCTTACACTCAAACGAGGCAGGTCCCTACGTGCTTCTAATGAGGTTTGGTTTCATCGGTTCTCGTCCCCTCCATTTGGTTCCCCTTTCACCCCTTCCCCTTCACACACTTTTGTTTCCTCTTTTCTTTCATGTCCCCCTGTCTTCATGTCTGTTCATCTCATCCTTTTCTTCGTTTGCGTGCACATCGGTCCCGGCCTTAGTGTGTACGTGCACTTCTACATACCTTTAAACGCAGGTTTCAGGTCGCCCAGGTCTTCACAATGAGGCGGGCTTCATCGGGTGTCCCTGTGCACTTGGTTCCACTTCCATTTCAACCACACGCACCTTTGTCCCGTCTCGTCCTCCTGTCATGTCTTCATTCTTTTGTCTTGTGCGCGCACACGTGCACATTGGCCCTCACCTTAGCTTTCCGCCTCCCCTCGGGGAGGCGTGTGTGTGTAACCCTTGGAATCACAGGGATCCTTTTGGATTGTTCTCGTTTTCAGAGGTTTTGAGCTTTTGCGGTTTTCAGCAGGGGGCTGGAGTGTGCTTCAGATGTCTCCAGCCAACGAAGACGCATCTGTCGCACAGCGATATAGTTCTGGGACACCAGAACTACGTACCTGCCTTTTTTACACGGAGTGGCACGAGGCTAAGCCTAGAACCTCACTGACATGATTCTTCTTGTTACTGCAGGCACGCACGGAACGCCGTCAGCTTGTCGTTTCGTCGGTTCGTGGCCTTTAACTACAGGAACTCAGGTCCCCTTCACCTGGTCTTTTCAGGATTCGGGTTTCTTAGGCTCGCGTGTGGCACCGCTGTCAAGTCAGTACGCATATCCATAAGTGTGCGTCAACCCCTGTTTCCAAGGGTTCACGCAGGGGGCGACAGGGTCGCTGCATGGCTGTCGCCAACGAAGCTCCATGCAGTCGACCAGGATGCGGGGACTGATCATCCCCGTGTACCTGCACTTTTAACTGTTGATCACGCTGTCCAATCTTCCTTTTTTTGCTTCCATGGTTGTTCATGATACCTCCCCCGAACCATTTCCCTCCGCTTTGCAGCTGCTGAACGCCACTTTCACTTGAGCGCTTTCGGATACACTTTTTCAACAATACTGTTTTGCGGACTCATGCACCTTTCCGTTGCCTCACCTTCCTTCTCGACGTGGGAATTGAGTTAACAGCAAACCAATGTCAGAGTGTGAACCGCTCAGCCGTTCCACTTGGGTGCTGGGTGTGATCCTCCGCAAGGAGGCGCTGTTTTCATGCCGGAAATTGTTTTCCTGAATTACCACCGTTTCATCGTGGATCACTGTCACTTCTTCGATGCCCATACTGAATTAACAGGATTGACAGCCGCCGGGCTTCTTACGGATACTACAGCCGCCGGGCTAAAAAATTGAATTCAACCCACTGGAGGCAGGTCTCCCAACCCCCCCCCCACCGTGTTCTACTCCCTACCTAATTAGGGTAACACAGGGAAATGGTACTCGACACACTTGTGTGTCGGTGCCTTTCCCTCTGTTGTCCCTTTTCTAGTCTACTCTACCCGGGCGGTTTAAGACTAAAGTCCCGCTCCCTAACTATTGCACGTAATTCGTTTCTGCTAAGTAGTCAGAAACCCTAGAGTGCTAGGTAGTCATACACACACACGGACACACACATGCCACATACATCCCCTCCCTGCCCCCACTTTCTTTCTTGCGCTTTTGATTGTTTCTTGGGCTTTCTCTCAGGCTTTTTAGGTTGTTCTTGAGGCGCGTTTCCCTACCCCAGCCCTTTTAGCGCTGCTCTTTCTGTGCTTCTTTCTTTTGTTTCTAAGGCTTTTTAGGTATCTATTCAGGCCTTCCACGCGAGCGCCGCCAAGCGGCACCGTGTGTGTCAACCCCTGTTTCCAAGGGTTCACGCACGGGGCGACAGGGTCGCTGCATGGCTGTCGCCAACGAAGCTCCATGCAGTCGACCAGGATGCGGGGACTGATCATCCCCGTGTACCTGCACTTTTAACTGTTGATCACGCTGTCCAATCTTCCATTTTTTGCTTCCATGGTTGTTCATGATACCTCCGCCAAACCATTTCCCTCCGCTTTGCAGCTGCTGAACGCCACTTTCACTTGAGCGCTTTCGGAAACACTTTTTCAACAATACTGTTTTGCGGACTCATGCACCTTTCCGTTACCTCACCTTCCTTCTCGACGTGGGAATTGAGTTAACAGCAAACCAATGTCAGAGTGTGTGTGTGTGTGTGCGTCAAGCTGCAAGAATGCACCCGCAGGCAGGAAGGCATTTTGCTCAGAGGCAGGCACGCCATTTCTGCTCCCCAACCTACACCAGAATAGGAGAAAAGGACTCCCCAATGTGCGTGTGTGCGCGTGTCTCTTCCTAGCTTCCTAAGACCTAAGAGAGAATGTCTGTCACGCGCAACGCTTCCAAGATCTCCCTCAGCCAAGCCTGCTCAGCACCTTGTCCTTGATTGGACAACGAACCGTGCAAACTCTTCAATAGAGCTTAAGCATGTAAATCATCGCAGTGCAGCCAGGAATCCCCCTCTCGAAACCGAAGCTGCAGGATCCTCCTTGGAGCCGGCCCAAAAAGGAAAAGAGCACTGAGGCTGGTGTTTCCTGGGGTTGTTCACTAGTCCCATCCTGCCAGTATCCAGTATCCACACAACCGCTACTTAGTGGGAGGTCTGGTTCGTGAAATGTTGAGAGCCAGCCAGCTTCTTTGATTTTGCGCAGACTCTAGTGCTGCTGTATGAATGTTCAACAATATGGAGCACTCAGCATGTGCAGCCAAGTGTCTCAAGAAAATCCAAGGTTTTTTTGCGGCTGAAGCGCTGGTTCCGGACTTTGTCTGGGTGCCTCAGTCCATTGTCTGCCGTCTGTCTGCCATGATAGCCAGCGCCCACCCAAGAGCACCAAGTGTTTGAGATGTCTGATGTGCCCTGTAAAAATGTTGATTTGAGGCGCATCGTCTAGAGGATCAGAGGAATAGAGGTCAATCTAAATGCCTAGAGAACCAGAGAGATCTAGAGGCTTAGCCTTGAGACTCAGGGATATCAAAATCTCGAAGTCCAGAAGCCTGGAAACCTAGAGGATTCAGGGTCTAGATTCAGATCCCTTTGTCGCTTGGGAGCTGGAGATCCAGTCGTCTTGCGATCCAGAGAGGTGCTAGACGTCGAGAGAGCTAGACCTCTAGAGACCTAGAGGTCTAGAAAGGTCCAAAGGCCCAGAGACCCAGAGAGGCCTTGAGAACCCCTTTTCAAACCAGAACCGGGCCTAACATTGCCAAAAACATTAAAAAAACAGACATGCCGTGTCACAAACAAGCAGCTGCAAGTAGCTGGCCTTAATGCCATAGGAGTTGAAGCCTCCATGTCAGGAGGCAACCACTTTTCCTCATCCTCGTGCGCTGTTGGTTGGCAGGCGGTACTAGAACATTTCACAAAGCTCACTGCCTTGAAGCCCTCACAGCTTTTGTCCATTCCTGCCAAAGCCAAATAAATCTAAATACTGGCACCGCAAGGCCAATCAACGAGCTGTCCATCCATCCTGGCCTGCCCCGACCTGGCACTGAGTGCCGCGCTGCGCATGTAACATGAACATCCATAAATACAATGACTGCGAGATGAGAAGCCTTGGTGGCCACCCAGTTCAATCCTAGAAAGGGCACATTTTTTCATGCACGTGTGACACTATCCCGAAACGGGTAGCGCACAGTTGGGAGGCACCATTTTGCCATGAAAGGTGCATCTGTGGCGGTGTGCTTGGCCTTCCACCTCCACATCGGTTTGTTCAGCAGAAATTGGCTCCAGCTTTTGTTTCCACCATGTTGGGCAGCATATCTGGGAGGTGATCGGGACAAGCTGATGCAAACGGCATCTGCATAGGCACGGCGACAATGCCATAGATCGGTGGAAATCGGGCACGCGCTTCAACTGTCAGCTTGAATGTCATGGGACAGCTCCCAATTTGCTGAGAGAGCAATTGTTGAAGTCTACTTTCTGTTTGCAGCGCTTCACGGGTCAAGAGCTTGTTCAAATAGAACAAGCCGAATGCCATGAGCCCGGTCCCAAGAACCACAGCGCAGCCCTCAGCAACATAAAGGGCAACACTTCGCTCGTTAAGCAAGAACACGTCAACGATCGCCATAACCACGACTGCAGCTATGTTGCATCCCTGGAGGCCATATAAGGCAAATCGAAACGGGTTCAGCCGAATAGATGTGTCTGCAATGCTTCGGAATTCGTTGTCGACACGACTCTTAAGCATTTGGTATTCTGCACCGGGAAGCAGGCCATACAACTCTTGAGGCATTTTCTCACAGAGCTTCCGCGGCACACCAGCAGATGCAAACTGGTTTTCTATTCGAAAATGGACAGGCTCCGTTGCCATGGCGAAAGGCAAAGACCTAGAAAAGAATACTGGAATAATTTTCGCTTCAGGATGTGTTTTCTTTGGAAACCGATCAATCAAGTTGAAGGAAAATTGTAACCTGAAAGGCTGTGGTTGCAACTGTAACTGCAGCGGCTTGAGCTGTCAGCTTGCGGAATTTCAAGAATGGACTTTTTTCCCAGGAACACAAGTCACAGAACCACCCACTGCATGTGATTTCAGCACTGAGAATCACCGTATAGCATTCGGCTCGGTGGTTCTCCTGCCTGGGGAAACGAGTGCTCGTCCTTTGTCTCCTCCTGGGGGGCTGCCAGCTAAACGGAGTTTCATGTCACAGCGCTTCCAGGATTCCCAGCCTGCGGGGTTTTTTGCCTGGTCGGAACTGCAAAAAATCAAACCAAAAAGTGCAATGTTGTCCCCATGAAACTGCTGCGGATCAAACACCCGAAGGGATTGCTGTTCCATCAATATGCGCAATGCCACGGTTAAGCTTGTTGGCATTGTCTTCTTTCTCCTTCACGCCTGTCGATTGAACTTCCTGTCTCCGGCACCTTGGAAGCTCCAAAAGGGCCATTCAATATGCACGTTAAGCTCTAAACATAAACATTACAAACAAACTCCACCAAAACCTTTGGGGGGCGGCTCGAGATGTCCGCCACTGTGGTGTGTTGCGCATGGACGAACGCAATGGAGGAAAAAACAGCTCCATGGTGCTCAGGGTGTGCTCTGCAGTCCAAGGGCGATGGTGCCACATACGCCAGGTTCAAGCGGCCACGGAAAAAGATCCTCCCCTTTCAGTTTAGGAGTGCAAAACGAATGTTTCGTTGCTAAGGCATGGGCCAGCGGCATCGTGAAAGGATGCCTGCAACTCCAAACACAAAGGGAACCCATGGATTCGGAGTGAGCCATCTCCTTTTTGTGTTCCTGTGCTGGGGGGTTCACCCCTTTTCATTTTTGGTCGGGGCTTCACCTTTCAAGTTCAAAACCCGGCATCGAGGCCTGGTAATGGCAGGAAGAACTGTTGACCTGGCTCGTGTGGATCAAAATAAAGGAGCAAGTCAACATGGCTTACTCATACGAAGGCATATAAGACAGGCACACGCAAAAGCGTCCAGAAGTCACCGCACCAACCCAGCAGGAGTTTAAACAATGAAACAAACCCAGCGAAGAATCTGCAAAAGTAACCACTGACAACGCTAAGCTTTTCGCCCAGCACACTCGCATGCTAATAGTCTTCTAGATAGTCAACAAACAAGCGGAAGCGCTTTTGTGACGCAGTCTGCAATCCGTAGGCAGCCATCAAGATCCTGCGCTCGTGTGGGAAACAGCCGGATCCGTATACCGGATTGAGTATCGTGGGAGGTCGTGGCACTGCGACAATTTATGAAGCACAGCTGCGGATATATATATATATACACATGCAGATTCTCACGGCACTTGGGTCAGCATATCTTTTCTTTGGGCCTAAGTTTGGGTCATATGTCTACGGGGGGGTCAGCATGCCTCTCAATCTAATAAAGTGTACGCCTCGGCTTCTGCATACCTCTTGTCTGTGTGTCTTCGGTTACTTCTCGGCTTCAGTCTGCATTTGTTCATTTGTCAGTGCCCTCTGTCTGTTGGTCTGTCTCTGTCTCTGTCTCTGTGTCTGTCTCTGTGTCTGTCTCTG
>CAXAMN010028262.1:99702-112555 GCA_963970005.1 Durusdinium trenchii | reverse complement strand
CTCTGTCTCTGTCTCTGTCTGTGTCTGTGTCTGTGTCTGTCTGTCTGCCTGCCTGCCTGGCTGTCTGTCTGTCTGTCTCTCTGTCTCTCTGTCTCTCTGTCTCTCTGTCTCTCTGTCTCTCTCTCGCTCTCTCTTTGTGAACTCAGCACTAGCGAAACTTTAACCAAATAATTCAGAATGTGTCCATATGTTTTTTAATCTGTTGATCCTCTGCTTCTACGATTGTCTGACAGAATGTAATGTGGATTCGACCCCAAGCTGCAAGCAGGCCGGCAAACTTTTTACCGTGCACCCCAACACCAGCCCAAGCATTGCGCACATAGGGTCTCAGTCTGTGACTTCTCAGCTTGTTTGATAAGCTCCCTCAGGTTGAGGAGCCTTGCCGATTGATTCAAATGAGTTCCAAAAGAGAAGCAGTTCCCGCCTCCTCCGAGGATTACAAGAAATTCACTGTCTTCCAGCATGACTGATGCCAAATTGTGCCACATGAAAATTTCTGGTTCACCATCTCTCATGGCACTGCAACTGACCGCAAAAGACTTTCCAAAGGCACAAATAGAAGCCGATCCCAATGTCGCATCGATTCCCCCGACGACGATAAAATGGCCAAAGTATTCGTGCAGGTTGTGGCCATAGCGTGGGCGTGGCAAGGGTGATAGGGCTCGCCGCCACGCAAGTCTGAACCGGTTCTGAATCCCATCAAAAACCGCATGCAACGTCCACGCATCACCCAGAATGTGCTCATCAGCATCCAGGCCACCACAAACTAAAACACCTCCAGAGCCAAGTGCTGCAGCATGGGAATGCCGTGCCACAGGAAAGCCGCCATCAGGTGCAGGTTCCACAAAGAACTGCTGCCAAGTCAGGGAATCCGTATCAAGAAACCATGCTTCTTCCAAGCTTAGCACTTCCAAAGCTTCTCCGATTCCACCTAAAACCAGCAAGCCGGGGCCTCCCAAATGAATTTTGGTCGCCGTGTGCCGCCAACGTGCCATGGGCCATGGATAAGCTTCGTGAACTTGCCGGATTGAGGGAGGACCAGAAGATGGACACGTGCAAATTCCTAAGGCAGCACTAGGCCGTTGAGGTGCCAGTCGGCCTCCAAAAACGAAGACTTGATCGTTGACTGTGGTACATGTGCAGTACATGGCAGCCGCGTGTTCACCTATTTGTTTAGAAGCGCAGCTTCTGAATGGATATGCCTCAAGCTTCATGGCCATGATCGAGACCTGACGACCATGAGGTGCATCAGAAGTTGTAGCATTGAAGGTACCCTGCCCACCAGAGATAACGATGTGCCCCGAACAAAACGATGCTGCAAGACCAAACCTTGGAATGGCAAGACTTACAGCTTCAACAGGCATTAGCATTGGGTTGACTGCACACGAGTTCGTCTGGACTGCGACCTGCCATTGTCGCCTTGCCCTGGTACAAGTTCCCGAGATGGCAGCAAGACAAAAATAGTGTACGCACTTCAGGTGGAACTCCTCAAATTCATCAAATGCTTCCAATTGGAAGGCACGTTTGAGTTCATCTACCGGAGCTGCCGCGAGGATTGACATCATATCAGCAGCATCTACGCGATCAAATGCACGAAATCGTATCTTCTGACACTCCAAGTCAGGATTCGCAAGCAAGGCCCTCAATGGACATTGCCGTTGAGAAAAATGTTTGCGCATGAATCGGCCAAAGGAATCATGGGGGCCTATTTGCTCATATACACCGAATAAACAATTTCGAAAGGCCTTGGCCACCCAGGCAATCAACTCGTCTCCCTCACTGTTTTCCATGTAAGCAAGGACCACTTCGGCAATCAGAAGTGTTGGCACCATGAAATCAACACCTGCACATCGTAAGGATGCTTCCACTTCCGACGTATCTCGCAGGTCCGCGCCACAGCTGTGCAGCCAATCAGGCCTTAGGACTTGTGCTTGTTTTAATAAAGCTTCTTTTCGCTGCAACACTGCTGGAAAGTCCACTTCAAAATAGCCTCGAAGGCCATGGGGCCAACCCCTGCGAAGGGCACCCGTGTCAAAGCCCGCCCCCAGTACGACCACATTGTATGCATCACCAGGTGAGATACAGCTCCGGAGAAAGGTCTCCTGCATCTGGAAGACTCCAAGGTGCCGAACATAGTAACATCTGTGCACTAAAGGCGACCTGCGAATCAAGCGCCCCTTGGGTCCACGAATGGCAACATGCCCGACGAAGGGATCCTCAAAATAGCCTGCTGCTGCCGTGCTGGCCTTACTCACGATTGAGCTATCATTCGTAGCCTGCACAGTGGCATCAGCACCCGAGTACTCCGCCATCAGTCTTAGTGTGTAAAGAAGCGTGTCGCAAAGTACCTGTGTGGCAATCCAATGTTGTTCATCATCTTCAGGCTGCAGGGTATGTGTGTGTGCGTGTGTTGGGGGGAGGGAGGTGCAAAGCTGACAATTGTCGGTCTGATGCAAAAGTCCCAGTAGTAAAAAG
This sequence comes from Durusdinium trenchii, assembly GCA_963970005.1. Classification (NCBI taxonomy): domain Eukaryota; class Dinophyceae; order Suessiales; family Symbiodiniaceae; genus Durusdinium; species Durusdinium trenchii. The sequence continues at coordinate 110,080 of CAXAMN010028262.1, read as the reverse complement.
CTTCGTTGTCATGAAATCACCCGGAGCAGTGAAAAATCTTATGTGGGTGAGGCTTGATCATCTTGATCCAAACACACCAGGGTCTAGTTGGAGGCATCAGGATCTGGCAAGCAGCCTACTTGCTTGGGGTCTCTGCACTCATTGCATTCTAGGATTCGTCTGGCAAGTGTGCCATACGAACTTTGCAAAAAAGAACAGAAACGCCTCGAGGATTGCATAATGCGCATCACAAGATCCTGCGTAAAGCTTGCACGTGAAACTGATTCGCAGCATGGTTCTGAAACATTGTTGTATGACAAAGCACTCCGTCGGACAGCATGTCGCCTGTAGGAAGTCGCTCTGCTGCATCGTTCGCAAGCTTTCAGGGTCAAGCACACCTCAACGGGCCAAAGCAGCACTGCCAAGTCATGTTTTCGCTTGTTTCCAGGGTCGACCCCTCTTAAGAGTAGTGACCTCGACACGACATCCAAATCGGTCTGGGCGTTAAAGGCCTCCCCTGGGCACAAACAAAGCTGCACAAAAACCACGCGCTTTATTCTTGAGTTGCACGAGGGTTGCGTGCCTCAATGCCACTCGAATCATGGCCACTCAAGAGCTTGTAAGCGTCCACAATGTTCTGATAGTCCTGGCTGTCTGAATGTGCCAGGAGCTGGACCGCCAAGAATCACGATGATGTCGGACTTGCGCAGGCAGTGGGAAAGGAGTCCTTCTCTTTGCTAGCTTGCCTCGGCATCGAAATCTTACAGTAGGGCCTCTATTTTTAAAAATCAACAGGCACTCCAGTCAACTTCTCAAGGAGCCCCACATCTCTTCAAGCTCAAGACCTCAAACTGAAACGCAACTGCCCTGGAGAGGTGTATGTATGAATCTCCCGATTCCTCTCAGGGTAACGCATCGGTGCCGTGCTGCTTTCAACTCTTCCTTCAAAGCCTGCACAGCCAGATCCAGTTAGCTAGCCAAACCAGTGACTCACTTTTGCGTCTTTTATATAGATATATACATGGGCCCCATGGTGGCAAAATGACTCCCTTGGCAGTCTTCATTGTTCCACCTCATGTTCTTCACGAGGCACAAGGTTGGTGCTCTTCAACTCAGTCAGTAGGCAGTAGGTGCACAGCACTCCTTGCTAACAACAGGAGGCGGAGGCATACAGTCGTGTACGAAAGAGGACCGTTACGCAGGTCCGCCGGGCGAAGCATCCAAACAGAAGGCAGCGTGCCAACAAGCATCAATGGGAGAAGATTGAGAAAATAGAGAAGGGGATGATTCATGTTTTCATTGTTGCATCCCACACAAAGACCTAGGCCAAGAAACAAATGAAGCTACACAGATGAGAGGCAGGACATGAGCAAAGAACAAACCCAAATGTTCAGTTTCCTGTTCAGCACTTGCTGAGCTTGCGGCCCTTTCTGCATTCAGCTGCGCCTTGCATGTCAACAGCTGAAAGAGCTGGAAGCCACCAACTCATGTTTAGCTCCTCCACCATTTTGTTCCTCTGGTCTTGCTCTTTTACCTGATGTTGCCTCCAGATGCCGAAGCAATCCACGTCTTTTCCAATTCTGGGAGGGGTGAAAGGCTTACAGGTCGGAGTGACAAAATTACTGTAAGGGGTGTGCTTCTCGAAATGCAATCAGTCAGGCATGGAACCAAGCCCCAAACAGCTTGGCAATCTCGCCATAGCACTCCCGCTCTTGCTTGCGCAAAGCCTCCACCTGACTGTGCCACATGCCTTCACATTCTACCCAAAACACTTGGTGGCAAGTGGTAAGAGTGAAGACCAGGACCGGAACACCGAAATCGTTACGTGTAGCATTGGCATTGGCCTCCCCCGCATGGTCAATTGGCCTGCTTCTCTGAACGCTCCAAGTTGCTCAAAATGTCCAAATTCCTGAGTGCAGCAGCATCTAGTCTCAATGATTCAAGCGCTCCAAGCATTCGCACACAAAGTCAGAAAATGGATGTGATGGACCTTTCGACATACTATTGTCCAAGTTGCTGCTTGTGAGACTCTTCTGAAAGGTAGCGGTCCTGGAATTGACAGCTTGACCATAAGCTTCAACAAAGAATGGTATAGAGTCAAAGTCCAGCGACAGTTGATCACTACGGTCCCTGTCAGAGCGCTGCTTCATATCACTGAAGTTATTCTGCATGGTGGCCTACCGAACAGCACGGCAAAGCTCAACCTCAAGTTTTCCTAGACTTAATATGCTCCTTGCTATGCTGTATGGAATGCTTGACTTACTGGAGTGTTTAATAGAAATTTGCTGGCATCAAATGCCGGCTACTTGCTCTGATCGCCGACGCATTATCCCTATCTTTCTGGCCCTACCAAAGCAGTCTCATCAAAAGGCCTCTCTTTCTCATCAGAATGATTTTTGTTCATTTCCTTGAAGATTCTATATAGCTCTTTGCTGTTGCTTCTACGCTCGTGGTTCAGCCTCCCCACGCCAGGGAGCAAATCCCAGCACATGCCTTCTCCTGAGCGAGCTGGTCCCGCGTTCTTTCACTTTCCTCCAAGCTCTTGCCTTGGGTGATGCATGCCTACAAAAAAGTACAGCTACCCAGCTACTCATTAGCAAGTCGTGACATTTGTCCAGCCAAGCTCAGGACGGAGGGTGCGGACCTGGCATAAATGTGGGAGGCAAGGATCAAAAGGAAGTCGTAACGCTGAAGAACTAAACAACCCAGTGACAAGCCCACATGTGTAGCCCTTCCACAAGGCTACATGTACCATCGCATACCTCCCTATTTGTGCAGTATTGGCAGGTGACTGCGAGTGCCAAGTGATTTGATGCGTGAGATGATTTTGGGATGACTGCAATTGAGACGTTCGCAACGCACGAGTACTTCCCCAATCGTCGCCACTTACACAAGCCACTCTACTTATTCTATGCGACGGCCCTACGGTAAAATCTTTCTATGGCAGCAGTGGTGACAGCATACGGCCTCTTCTGAGTGGTGGGAATGAACCACTAGTCACTAGACCACTGGGGAAAACGTACACTTCACCATCAGTTCACCAAATGTGACAACGTATCTCTGTACCGCTGAGGAAAAACAGAATGGTAAAGACACAGCATTCCGCAAGCACAAATGCGTCACTAGCCCGCCAGGCATCACCTGACCAGCTGTCAAAGAACTGTACCTGTGCTGGCTGTGCCAAGACCTGCACCCCTTCCACGCCCAAACACCTGAAGCCTGTGGAGCATGCCGCAACACCGGCTGGAGGTACGTGATCTGACCACTCTCCAAAACGCATTGACTTGGTGAATTGCTGCGTGATGAAATTGTGCGCGAGGTGTGAGGAGTTGGTGTAACTTGTTGCCTTCGCCAGCGACGTGTTGGTGCAAGAGGTGTGATGGCACAATGAAGGATGAGTATGGATTTGGGTTGAGGTTGGGGTAAGAAGTGAGAACAAGGCGAGGAACAGACAAACTGGCACGAAAAAAGCAGGCATGGCTCGATTGAGGGCGTCGCACAAATTTGCGCCTGCGACATTGCCGAGCCCCAGTGAGGGTTATTGTGTTTGAGATTAGTGTGCAGTACACCGGCATAGACCCGCTATGTAGCGGGTCTATAGGTTTGTCATCCCTCGCATGACATGACGTCTTTCTGGGCATGGCATCCCTGGACCAGCACCAGTACCAGCACCGCAGCAGCACCCGCAAAACGAAACGTCGATCCAGGTCCAGCGTCAGCGCCAGCACGGCAACAGCACCCGCAAAACGAAAGCACCAGCACCAGCACGGCTGATAGAAAACTGCATGTTCGGAAAAGTTTTTTTGGTTTTGGTGCTTGTCCTTGCAGTGGCAGCAGTGTCCCAACCTGTGTTTTCCTCACTTCGTAGCATCCGCGTCTCCCATAAAAACGTGTTTTCACCAAAAAAACACTTACCCCCCATGACGCCCTCGAGGGACCATACCAACGACAACAACCAAACATGAGTGCAATATGCTCAAGTGCAATTCCCAATAGAATCATAGAACCTGGAATGTACATGATTGGCTTTGTTCCTCCAACAGTGTGGAAGGTTCCGGCATGGTTCTGTAGGGCATAAAGGTTCCTGCGGCTCAGGCATCAGGGTGGTGTCAGACTTCCTGGATTCTGGCATGCGCAGGCTTTCCATTCTCTATGGCAACGGATTTTCTAATTGTTTGCTGAGTTGCCCTGTCGGTTCAGGCTGGCCCGTTCACAGGGAGTCCCAGGGGCTATAGAGGCTTAGACCCCAAAGCCTGGCGACAAACAAACAAAAAAACAAACAAACAAACAAACACAAACAGGCGGGCAGGCAGACAGACAGACAGAACTTTTGCCACCTGTCCTTCTTACAGAACCACCCATGAACAAACACAAAAGCATCCAAGAAGGAATGGCACACAGTTCTCGGCAAAGCTGCCAGCGCCTCTTCTTGAAACCGTAGGGTCGACTCGCCAACGAACGCGATGCTCTCCATCTGCCCATCAGAGCATGCACTACACAACCGAATAAAAAGCAAGAGAAGAAGAAGAAGAAGAAGAAGAAGAAGGAAACAAAAAAAGAAAACGTGAGAAGCAAAGCTCATCCGGTGTCAGTTTGGGGGCAGCCACTCCAAGCGCCTTCTTTCCTGCTTCAATCTGCATGCTGCACAAGTCACAGCACGCTACACCAGCTGTGCAACTGCCGTCAATAGCTGTAGCTGCGGCACAAGCAAACCATGAATTCCCGCATCATCCCCTGAGCTGTGAAGAAAGCAGTGCAATTGATGCTACAGGCCCAGGCATTGCCTCTCCACATGTATTGTGCTTCGCACAACGGCAGATTCAATTTAAACAAAGCGGACCATGTGAGGCCTTGAATCGAAGGATGAGTCAAATAAGGGCATCAACTTTGTCAGCACTGCGTCTTGATTGGCTGGATCCGAAATGGTCAAAACGATCTCCTCCACAAGGTTGCTATAGTGCGCAAAATTGGCAAACAACCCGATACTTAGCTCAGAGCATATGTTGATCACTTGGATCTTGATGGCCCGCCCGCGTGTGATTCCAAAAAAGGCATTGTCCGCGGTCACGGCATCGATGGTACCGATGGCAAGAACCTTCAAGTACATGCTTCCAGCGGCAATCTGCAAAGTTTCAAAGTGTTCAAAGGACGCTTGAACCGTGGAGGCATTGGGAGATTGAAAGACGGGAAAGAGTTCCTTGGGTACACCAGGTTTGATGACAGTGCCACCTGGAAATAGTTGTGCCACATACTCTGGCTGATTGGAGGAGAAACTGTTCAAGACCGCCACCACTTCGGAAGAACCTGCGGCTACTGCCTGTGCAACTCCAGTGCCGTCAGTAAAGCCACCATCGAGCAGAGCGTGGAAAGCGATCTGAGCGAGCTGCGAGATAGCTTGTGAATCTACATGCGACTGAAGCTCTTCTCGAATGTGCTCTGCAGCTTCGAAGCCTGTCTCACCGACCCACACCGCCACGTCTGCCGAGAGCTGAGCGGAGATCTCAGATAGAAGGACGCTATCAATCGCAGAGCCAAAAAAGGCAGAAGAGGCAGCGACAGTTCGGGCAATAGGGAGTTGGCCACTTGTGTTCATTAGGCTGCCGTTGGTCGCATCGACAAACATGGGAGAAGATGACTTGGAGCTGGAGCCCCCCAACCAAACGCCCTCAAAGTTGAACCTTAGCATCCAGCTAGCTCTGAGGAACGGCAAAACCAAGTTGGCATTGCTGTGTTTTTGCCAAAGCCACCTTTGTCTGGGTGAGACAAGTGGCCCACCCTACCTTGTTGAATTGTAAGGTGCAAAACGTAGGACCATAAAATGAGGCATACAAAGCAGATAATATTCCAAGGAAACAGAACTGTCATCAATCACAAGCTTCAATCAAAGAGTGATTGCACAAAGAGTAACGCAAAAAAGGAACATAGTCACACATGAAAGAAGACTCTGGCGAAACCGCGCTCAGTTGTTCAATGCTCAAAATAAGCTCTTGCTTTTGTCACAAGCGTTTCTCGCGGTCGTCGGTTAGAAAGGTTGAGCTTGGAGGCCCCTGTCAGTTTGTTGAACTAAACACCGCACCCCGCGCATGTTTGTTGTCGTCCAATTACGAGGGCGTCCAACTCTACGAGCATCAGGCACCTTGGGTTCTTCACGGGAATCAGCACACAAGAATACATAAGCCACCGTTCGAAGAAGCGACACGCGAGATTCTAGAAATGTTTGTCCTACATAATTGCGCGCATATCTTGGATTGCGTCAGTGCAGATTGCGTGCACAGGGCATCAATAGCCTCAATATGCCTCAATCTGCGAAAGTAAAGTAGTGCGGCAGTTGTGGCATTGTGAAGTGCAGTCCAGCCGCTTGATTGGGACCTCTGGCAATGCCATGTATGAAACGGGTGCAACGCTGTGGAGGCCTGAGGCATGTGGGCTTGGCTGCTTGAACAGCTGGAGGGCTTACAGAGTTTCGAGGTCGGGACTTGATCAAGCACAGAAAAGACTGATGAAAATCAGAGTTGTTTTGATGTGAGACTGAAATTTGTCGAAGCTGGCGTGAAACAGAAGTGTTTGGCTTCCTAGCAAATCATTTCCGCTGGACAGCTGGGCACATTGGTCCCACAGATTCCGTTGAAACGCAACCAAAGCAGCATCAAACACACTTCATCATTGTTCGCGGCCTGCACCTAGCTTGATGCTGAATGCTGCAGGCAAATATATCGGCAGGTCTGTACCAGTCTCAGCCTTGTAGCGTACATGCGGGAGGAGTAGTTTGCCTTGGCCACTCAGCACAGGTAAACACTAGATTCTAGATATCAAACCCAGGAAGTGTGCACCATATCAACCTAAAAGGATAAAGCAGCAAGCATCTAAAGCCTCAATGAACAGCCGGCAAACATGGCAAACATGAAAATCTATGTAGATGCACAACACGTGCGCAAGCTGAGCAACCTTCTGAGATGCAAGCCCCTCCAGATGGCAAAAGAAGTGTGTGGTCCACAAGCCAAACTTGATGAGTGGGAAAGGCGGGCAAAGAACCCATCCTGATTGCATGGATGGGTGTGCTTGGGTCACTGCAATCTGCTTTCAGCGGTCTTTCTTGCCTTTGGTAGATCATTCCTACCACTTCAGTATCAGCTTGCCTTGTTGACCCTTCCCCAGCAACACCAAAAGAATGAATATGCTTCGCCTACGCAGGTCATCTCAACGTCAAACTTACAGACTGACAGAGCGTCTTCGCATCGCTGGAGATTCCTGCAGTTGAGTTCAGGAGCACATCCACGAAGTGGTTCCAAGATAAGCCAGTGGCAAGGAAGAACTGTGCCAAAAATATCGTGTCTTCATCACCAGTGCCTAACCAAAACTTCACCCAAAGCCGAACAAGAGTTTGCCAGCTGTCAAACCTTGGATATGGTCAACACGCAGTTGAAGCTGTAAGCGTTGTTTTAGCTAGTCAGCCAGTGGAACGTGCCAAATCAGAAGCAAGCTCAACAAACACAAAGTTGCCATTCATCTTTGGTACTCTGGCTCCGTCACACCAGTTGCTCGCAACCAAGGCCCAATCCAGCCCTTTTCAAATTTCTGGGCAGATTTCGAAGGTGAGGATGCTATACCTTCAAAGTGTCAACTCGGAAGGTGCAGTGTGCAAGTTGTGACAACGATGATGGTTTGTTCTGGCTCTTTCGTGCTTGCTTCCCTCTTCGCCGCACAAAGGTTTTTGATCGATTCACTGCACCCAGGAAGCTGACGTCTTCTTTCTTAGGAAAAACTCAGCGAAGTGGGGAGGCCGTTGCAAATACTCAGCGAGTGGGCTGCTAGCGCTGTGGCACGGGGTGGTGTTATATATATATACAGTGTATGTATATGTGTGTGTGTGTCGCTCGATTTCTAAGGACATGCAGTCATGCAGTGGCAACATCATCTAAACACTGCAAATCCTACTTCAAGTAGTTTGATCATCTTTGAACGCCATCCACATTACAGTTCATTCCTCTATCCTGCCTGCTAGCAAATCAAGAAAGCTGCTGGAGAAGAACAACTCTGCTGCAAACCACGAGGAACCACTGACGCTGGACACCATATGGAACTGCTTCAGCACTGCAGTCAGGTCCCAGCTGTTTAAATCTGCTTGAACATCTGAAGATTGCCCGAGTTGCCGAAGGTGTTGGAGGTGCTTTATCCTGGCAACACCTGCCACGAGCCCTGCATCTGAGGCAAGCGCCCGGATGCCGCCACCCTGCAATGCCAAAGCCGGAGTTCCCACAACCGGGTCAAGTGGCAGTAGCACCAGCAGCAGTGCTCCCAATGAAACCGTTGACGCACCAACCGACATAGACTTAATTTTGTGCAATCATCCAAAAAGGCACGGGACTCGTTGTGAAAAAACAAAATGCACTTGGAGTTCGCAATCGTGCTATGCCCTTCTTGATCTTGCTGTTTGCTGCTCTGTGGGAAGTTGTGGCAACTCTTGGAATAGGTACTTCACATGCATGTGTTGCATCAAGCCGGTGATACACGCATCCCTGCATGCCACCAACATGCTGTCCCCACCTATAGAAAAAATGGTGCCTTTCGAGGAGGAAAAGAACCAACCTTACCGCTTGACCTCTTATTGAACAGCGCACTGTCTGTTCGGTCTGAAAAGCACTGAATTCTGTTTGTCGACTGGCTACTGACTATATGCCGACTATGGTTGCGGCCTGCACGGTGGTCATTTTATGCCTTCCGCTTCGCATACCACGTTGAGCAGTGGTGATGACGGAATTGAACTGCTCGCTTTCGCTGAGGAGCACTTCTCCCTTTCTTTGGTTTTCTGACTTCTCACCCACATCTACATGTCCATACTTGACTTGCCAATTGTAGGCACAAAAGTGCCAGTTATATTGACATGTACAAATGGCAATGCGAGCAAAAAATAGTCTGAGGTCTGATAGTGGCCGTAGGATCACGCAAGTTCAGACAAGCAGCTATGCTGCCACATCCACTTTTGGGATGCCCAAGGTTTGTCTTCGGCCATTTGCGGAAGAATTGCCAACCTGCTACATCAAAGCTTATGTAGATTGAATGATTGGATCCCTTCCAGATTCCAGACACGCTTCGCACGCATTCAGTCCACAAATGTAGCCGGGCACCATAAACTCTCCAGCCACAACAGTGCAACTTCGTGGCATCTTGATGCTTGTTGCATGTCTGGAGAGACTGGTGGCATCTTGCTGTGTCCATCTTGCTGTGTCCACATCGGCTTAAACAGCGCCCCTTCCTGGAAACCGGAAACCTATATATATATATCTATCTGACTTAGCTGCAAGCTGTGCTCAGAAATCACGACTTGACGCCGGGATGATTCTGAGCCTTTGCGGCACGAATTTGTACCTGAATTCTGCGGAAAAAGAACGGGTTTGCGTGCTGAATGCTGAGCGGCGCTTTCGGAAATGCGCAGCATTTCAGCGGTACAGGCCACTTAAACCCTCCTCTATGCCGCCCAATCTGGCATTCAAGGGCTTCATTGATCGCACAAGCACTTCTCACGAAACAATCCGACACGTTGACTAAAACATGCTTTGCATTCGATACTTTGTCTTACAATGTTTAAAAGACCTTGTTGGCCGATTGTGTACCTCAGTCGCCTCTTGCATCAGCAAGGCTCCAAAGCTCAGGCACAGCGGCAAGGGGCGCATCCCCAGAAGGAGCCTCAGGCAGGATGTTAATGAAAAAGTGTCGCTTACGTTACCAAGGGAGTGCCACACGCACATATGATATATGTTTCTTCCATTGACGTGTCACCTGGTGCAGCGGTGACAATTGCATCATCCTCCAGGATTGGGCTCGTCTCACCCAAACCACTGCCTCCAACGCAGAAAACGTGCAACGTGCCGTTGGCTTGTGACACAAAAATATATATTATATATATATTTACTTATTTATTTAGTACATGCATACATAATCTAATAATCACTACATGCGTGCATATGCTGCATAATACATAAAACAAGGAGAGACATGTCAGAGAAAATCAAATAAAGAATCAACATTTGCAGCCTCAGCTAGTTTAAAAAATGAGGATCAGCTGCCCTCAATACATATCTGAACGCTTCTGGACGCAGGCTGCTGCTTTCATGTCAGTTCCAAAGTTGCATTTCAGAGTTACCTCAGCTAGATTCGGCCCTTTGGCCCTCCTCCAGGCGAGCTCTCTCTCTGCGACTCAGCTCCACGCAAAGCCTCACAGAGACACAGTCCTACCGTCCTACCGAAAAGTGCATTTGACAGTACCTCCCCAGGCTGGTTGCATGTCTGTGTGCAAGAGTGCCCATGAATCCGTGAGACAGCAAGGGCACCACATGAACATGCAATATATTTATATGAATGTGCGGCTTCACGTCCCCTTCCCTGCTTCCCATTCGCTCAG
>CAXAMN010028262.1:32682-85592 GCA_963970005.1 Durusdinium trenchii | reverse complement strand
GCAAATCGCACTCTCGCCTGCATTTCGCGCACTCGACACGCACGATCTCCGCAGAGGGTTGCGCGCGGACCGGACAAATCGCACTCTCGCCTGCATTTCGCGCACTCGACACGCACGATCTCCGCAGAGGGTTGCACTTTCGGTTGACGCTGTTCGTCTCGCCCTCCGCCTTTAAGAGAGAAAGTGGGGAAATGTTTTTTCATTAGGACATCTCCCGTGCTAGTTTTCCATACTCACACTTGCCTACTCATTGCATGCTTGCGTACCCATCACTTGCATACTTACACTGCGTGCTTGCCGAGTGTCAGTGTGTATGTGTAAGTGTCAGTGTCGAAGTGTCAGTGTATGTAGTGCGAATGTGGTGGAAGTGTCAGTGTGTAAGTGTAAGTGTCGAAGTGTCAGTGTTCAAGGGATTTTCCGGAAGAACCCTTCGCAATGCTTTCGGGAACAAGAACCCCACACAACAATGTGGGGAAAAATATTCTAGCCCACTGAGGATGGTTGGGGTGGTGGTAGTAGTAGTAGTAGTGTACTAGTACTAGTACTAGTAGTGGTAGTAGTAGCAGTAGTAGTAGTGGCAGTAGCAGTAGCAGTAGCAGGATTAGGAGACCAAGGGAAGAGGATGGAAGGAGTAGGGGACTAGAAGAGTGTACCTCCCTAGGAACTCCTTCCTGGTAGGGAGCTATTTCTACTGGTGAACCAATTTTCGAGTAGGGCTACTCAATGTTCAATGACTGGACGGCTACCATCATTCGGTACCTACTTTCCTCCCAGGGAGCTGCGTCTAGTAGAGAGCAATCAAGCCTCTATTTGCGCGCAAGCAGGGGACCAGGAGACCGAAAGACGAGCGGAGTAGGAGAGCAAGAGACCAGCGGACCAGGAGACAGAAGGACCAGGATACCAGGGACCAGCGGACCACAGGACCAGAGGACCGGAGACCGGAGGACTACAGTGGACCAAAGGACCAAGGGACCAGGGGACCAAAGGACCAGTGGACCAGAGGGACCAAAGGACCAAGGGACCTTATTACCAGAGGACCCGCAGACCACAGGGCCAGGAGAGCAGCAGAAGAGGCCTATCAAGGAATATGTTTTGATTCACTCTTTATTTTGTTTGATAATCTTTTTATTTGTTTGATGCTCTTTGTATTTTTTGACACCTATGCCAATCTGTAGGCTATCACCTGTGGTGAAGCAGTTGATAAGGTGGTGTTGATTGGTGAAAGGGTGAGTTCTTGCTGCTGAGGTGGTGCATGGTGTCTCGTTTGCTTTCTGTACCTGTGGTCGGTTTTGACCCGGCGACGTGAGGTGGTGAAGAAGCTGGTTCTTACCAGTAAGTTCTGTCCACCTTTGGAACCGTGTCTTCAAACCTTTACCCACCCGATACGCCGATTCTGGCAAGCAGTGCGGTTGCATGCTATAGTCCCGCTTCCACTGACACACTCGACTCAATATGCAGATACATTGCTGGAGAGTAGGCCTAAGGCCCGTCCGGGTACGCCAGAATACGTATTATGCGTATGCACTGTTTCGGCAGTTCTTTTGGTACATCCCATGTTTTTCTCCAAACAGGTTTACCTGTGAGGGGTTCTTACTCCTTTTAAAGGGGTGCATGCTCGGGCCGGATGATTTTGAGTTTGTCTCCGGGCTTGTGTTCCTGGCCGCATGATTTCACCCTTGTCTTTCACTTGTCTCCCACTTGTCTCCCAGTAAGCTCTACATGCTCTCAGTGCTCTGGCCGCATGATTTTATACTTGTCTCCCATTTGTCTCCCACTTGTCTCCCAGTTGTCTCTCGATGCTCTCAGTGCTCTGGCCGCATGATTTCAGGCTTGTCTCCCATTTGTCTCCCACTTGTCTCCCACTTGGCTCCCAGTAAGCTCTGGATGCTCTGAGTGCTTGGCCGCATGATTTCACACTTGTCTCCCATTTGTCTCCCACTTGTCTCCCACTTGTCTCCGAGTAAGCTCTGGATGCTCTCAGTGCTCTGGCCGCATGATTTTATACTTGTCTCCCATTTGTCTCCAGTTGTCTCCCACTAAGCTCTCGATGCTCTCAGTGCTCTGGCCGCATGATTTCAGGCTTGTCTCCCATTTGTCTCCCACTTGTCTCCCAGGAAGCTCTGGATGCTCTGAGTGCTTGGCCGCATGATTTCACACTTGTCTCCCATTTGTCTCCCACTTGTCTCCGAGTAAGCTCTGGATGCTCTGAGTGCTCTGGCCGCATGATTTCACACTTGTCCCCCACTTGTCTCCCAGTAAGCTCTGGATGCTCTGAGTGCTCTGGCCGCATGATTTTATACTTGTGTCCCATTTGTTTCCCACTTGTCTCCCAGTAAGCTCTGGATGCTCTGGCCGCATGATTTCACACTTGTCTCCCACTTGTCTCCCAGTAAGCTCTGGATGCTCTGAGTGCTCTGGCCGCATGATTTGATACTTGTGTCCCATTTGTCTCCCACTTGTCTCCCAGTAAGCTCTGGATGCTCTGAGTGCGTTGGCCGCATGATTTTATACTTGTCTCCCATTTGTCTCCCACTTGTCTCCCACTTGTCTCCCAGTAAGCTCTGGATGCTCTCAGTGCTCTGGCCGCATGATTTTATACTTGTCTCCCATTTGTCTCCCACTTGTCTCCCAGTTGTCTCCCAGTAAGCTCTGGATGCTCTCAGTGCTCTGGCCGCATGATTTCATGCTTGTCTCCCATTTGTCTCCCACTTGTCTCCCAGTAAGCTCTGGATGCTCTAGTGCTCTGGCCGCATGATTTTATACTTGTCTCCCATTTGTCTCCCATTTGTTTCCCACTTGTCTCCCAGTAAGCTCTGGATGCTCTGAGTGCTCTGGCCGCATGATTTCACACTTGTCTCCCACTTGTCTCCCAGTAAGCTTTGGATGCTCTGAGTTCTCTGGCCGCATGATTTCACACTTGTCTCCCACATGTCTTAGCCCTATGTCACAACCTGGATCCATAAATTTCATGTTTTAGCCCTTGTACGGCGTCCCATTGTAAAGTCAATGAAAAAGCATAATTTTAATTCTTTCCCTTTGAATCTTGTATGTGCGTCTACATGGTGGACTATAGTTTTCTTCCTCTAGGAAATACTGCTGGCCATATTGTTCGGAGATCTCATTTTTGAACATTGCTCTGTTTGGGGTCTACGCTGGTATAATTTAATCTGCATTTTAGGCATTCACTGTATCAGCGTACTGCCTCGACTGTCATGATCAATCATGTGTCAACGTCCCTCGGTGCTAATTGAAACTCCAGACAGGATCAGGTCATTTGTGAGGTTGCACAAGTTTGCCAATGGAGCATGTTTTTATTCCATGTGCATGTGAGTCTGAATGTGCCTCAGCTGGTCAGACCACAGTGAAAAGTGCAAGTAGGGCATACATGGGCACTCAAATTGTTGGTTCAACACTTCAATAATGCTCTTCCGGTCTCAACTATATATTGACTCGTAACTCGCACATCCCATCTCCGTGAGTGTGGTGCTCTTGACTCTGCGGCACAAGTAGGAAAGGGGGCGCACCCCAAGGCTCACAGCAGTGTCGCTGGCAAGGTCACTGTCCAAATAGCCCACAGGATCTGAATCCTGAGAATGAGGGAAGGACAAATTATCGCAGGCCGACCATTAACAGATAGCAGACATTTGAGGTGCCCAAAGTCCAAGCTTCCGTTGAATCGTCGCATGTTGCCAAGCTCTTCAGCGAGTCCTTCCTGACCTCAACCTCCTGCAAAAAACACGGAGACACATGAAGCGAAGCACTGATATAGAGATGTCCTGCAAAAGCCCAGATGCCACAGTTGCCTCAGGACAGAGCCGGAGCCATCACAAATCGCTGAAATTAAAGCTGAAACCTCAAACTTCTTGCAAATCTTGACAGTCTTAGCGCAACAAGGTGCAGCAGACCGAAGTTCTGGCTCTGCAAGGAATAAAGGTGAACATGGCACCTTTATGCCATCCTGCGCCACAAAGAGCTTCGATTCCACTGTTGACCGATTGAATACGTGTGGAATCTGCACAACACAATCCAAAGGCACGGGAGCAGCATCTGTCCCGATTCAGCTCTTTACAACGTCGATCCACTGCATGGACCCATCGTCTGAACTCTGACGGCACTAGGAGGCTCCTCAGCTCTTTGGCTTCTGCTTCTCTTTGCTCCATACATCGTGAAAAGAAGCCAAGACTACCAGCTTTACGAAAGCTCCTGTGACATCTGTGCTAAGTAGTTGCAGTGAGTACTTAATAGCACAAGCCGACCTGAAAGTACTGGCCTTCTGTCTTTGTACCTGACACACTTGCTTTAGTTATTTTCATTGCCTGCCTTAGTCAAAGTCAGCTCAATGACCTGCTACACTCGGTTTGCTAGCCGCTAAACGCAAACTTCGCAGCAATCCACTGCCCCCCTTGAGATATGTAGAAAAATATTTTGGTGAAAACGCTGGACAGCCATAAATCTGTTGTGTTTCCTGAGTTGTTTGTTGCGTCCGAAGGCACATTATCCACCGCGGCAAGAATGGGATATATGGGTCCATGGCCGTGGTTGTCGTGAAAGTTACTCCTCTACCATCAGCATCCTGAAGCACATCGGTCCAATAGCATTTCGGGAGGAAACGCTGGGGTGGATTTGCTGCTGTGCTGGCTTTTTTGGTTTCAATGGCTCAGGGCTCACAGTAGGTTGTCACTTGTCACATCTTCATCTGAAGATTCTGAAGAGTCTGAGACATTAAAACTTAAGATCTACCAATTTTGATAATACTGATCTTTGGCCTGTTGCTTGTGAGGTTTAGCAAGAATCCCGCCTGCATGATCTGATGTGCTGCTACGTACTGTTTCGCTCTGACGGCGCGAGTTGGCGGATACAGGCTATCATCCGCAGAGCGGCTATAAAACCTCGTCAAGGAAGCTACGCATCTCTAGCAAGGTCCTTTTCATTCAGATCACAAGTCCAATGGTTAAAATGTTGACACAAGCGACAGCTAAAAGCTACTCTGCAGTCAGGTGTCATTAGCCCGCGGCCACTCTCATGCCGGAACACTGTATGGTGCATCAAGAAATCACGGTCTGCCAATGGAGGTGCCTGGTCAACTAAAATGTTGAATCTTCACTTCTCTTTGATTAAGTCTTAACGGTACGAACGCTGGAAGTCACATTGCCTCAAAGGATGGGTGAACCGACCGCGCTGCGACTTTCTTACTGGCTCTTGGCCCCTCGAAGGCCAAGGCTCGTGGCATAATCTCCCAGCACTGGGTATCCAAAACCCACGGTGAACCCACTACTTCCAAATGTAATGCAAGCTTCAAGGCGATCGGCGAATTTGCACACTAATGGCCAGGAGCCTTGCGACCGCAGGCGGAGCAACAAGTCTACAAAACACCTGCCGTAGTACCCAAGCATAAAAGGAACCTTGCAAGCCCTGCATGAGGCATGACGGCCAAGCAAGGATGAACCTCCGCCAATCCTGCCGTGGGCAAGGCACTAGACAGAGCCCCGGCTGATTACTTTGACATGTCCAGCACCAAGAAGTGTCTGAACGATGCAACCTTGAAAACACACCACCTGAGCCGCTGGAGCACCCCACCCCACCTATGAAGCGGACCGATTCACCAGCCCGAGCACTTAAGCAGCTGAAGCAAAGCCTTCATGTGAGCAAGGAGCGACATTACTGAATAGACGTCCACAATTCTGGACGTCGTGGACAGTCCTGGCGACAGCCCTGATGACTCTGATGGTCATGAGACCCGACCACAGGCCATTGTGAAGCCACCAACATGAGCGACTCCACTTCACAAGCCAGCCCTGAACAGGGAGCACGCTGAGAACACCTTCACCGCGGACTACTTCTAGCACTGCAGTGGGGTCTTGATAGCGGCGGTCATCCAGAGGCAGAACTGATCCATGCAGCCAAAATACGCCAAAGGCCATAGGACAAAAACCATGCAAAAATACAACACAAAATGCATATAGAAATACGTCATGTCATTTGCTGGACAAGTGGCGTGGATGACAGAATACAGAAGGTCGTTGCCTTTTTCGTGGTGCCTTGGTTGGCTGGCCGGTTGGCCGATTTTATCGACTCTTTTCTACGACTGTACGTAAACTATCGCAGCGGTGTGTCGTAACACTTTCGATTCAGCAAGGGTGCAGAATTTTGAATCCATCCATTTGTTTGTCCCATCCTGCTCGATCTGCAAAATGCATGTGGCAGTGGGCAACCTCATTCCAACAATGCCAAGCAAGCTTCCAGGGCCTGAAACACCCAAGCCGTGTCCAAAAAGAACTGCCCAATTGAAATTTGCCAAGTGCCTGCGCTGCAGTCGCATTTGCCACACGCCCAGTGAGTTTGACAAAGGCGCTGCCGCCAAACAGGCTTCGGTCTCTGTGTCTCCGCACCTTGGCAAGCACTAGTAACCTCTACGTGGCTGCATGCCCACAGCTAAATGATAATGTGAGCACGCGCAAGCGTCAAGCGTGCGTGCACACATATATATATATCACATACAAGAATTGCGAGCGCCTTGCCCACAGGCACGGGCATAATTTTATACTGCACATATGGCTTGACGAATCTGATTCTTCCGATTCCCAGGGGCACGTAGCTGACACGAACAGTCCGCTCGTATGTCCGATATAATGCACATATGCACGTGCATGTATGTATGTATGTATGTACGCATGAATGTATGGATGCATGGATGGATGGATGCATGCGTCTCGATGGGCGAGCGCGTCACAGAATTGCTCTCCTGCCTCTTGCTGGGGGAGTCTTTCTTGGAATTGAATGGAGTGTCTCGTCGTCAGTGAGAAGATGTGGTGGGAGACTTTCATCGGGGCAAACTGAGCCTGGCAGTCTGATCGGCTTTTGCGAAAACTAGCACGTCAGGCTTCAGGTGAATATCTCTGCCTCTAACTCAAAGCATTCTTCGCAGACGTGCAGTATGCTAGGAGGACTTTAAAGATCTTGATAGTTGGTGATTTGGTACGCCTGCTCATGTTTACTCAGCATATGTTGGACTACTTTACCTAATTGACAATGTCATGTGCTCCTGGTTGCGTCGGAAGCTGTTGGAGGGCCTGCGCGCTTGTTCGAACTGCCGTACATGTTGATGAACCAATTGCAGAACCGGGCATTGGTCCAAACTTTCTTGAAGGTCTTGCCGAGGTGAGTATGCATATATGTGTGTAATACCTCCGTCTACCTGCCTATCTATTACAGCACTGTGTAAGTAACTAATCTGTCTATGCACCGTATCCATACGACCTTCGGCCTATGTGTATACTGTATACGTACAGTTTTCTACAAGGTCAGGCTCCTCGTTTCCCCTACCGCAACTCTTGTTCTGCGCCAACTCTCAGAAAGCCCTGATAGTGCATCCCAAGCGTCATGAGTCAGATCATCTGATTGAATCGTCTCCCAGACCTCGTCGCCTGCATCTGTCAGCCATAAAAGCCTCAAACAGTCCGTTTGGAGGACACATGAGGAGAAGGCTCCAAAACAAGTTGCTTAACTTGATGGCGACCAAACATTAATGACTATACGTTCTCCAAGGCACTGTTCAACTTCATGCTGTGTGATGAGACGCGTGGCCTGAACAAAGGAAATTGCACTGTCAGGTGTGGCTCCAGACGGGAGGAGCCTGCCTGTGTTTCTGATAAAGTAAGTGTGCATGTTTTGATGCATTGAAGAAGGTGCTAAGAGAAACGGGCTTTTCGAAAAAGACCCGCGTGAAGAAGTCGAAGTTGAACACAGTAAAGCAATATTTTGGAATGCCTTATCATGTGTGGAAATGTCATTAGCAGATTTACCAGCACAAAACGCCGCGTCATCAGTCAAGCGACTTTGTGACGTCGATGACAATGTTGTGAATTTGGCTACCCCCCACCCCACCCCCCAACCCATTTCAATCACACGACTAATCAGCAAGGTTCTCGCCCTTTCTTTTTCCAGCCAGCGTCTCAGGCTTGGTGTGTGGTGGAAACATGGCCTTTTTGGCACTTTGCTCCCACGCAAAAACTTGCAGCCAACAGCAGGTCGAAGCGGAGGTGAAAGGGGTGGTGGAGGGATCCTTGAGCGGAAACGACGGTTGGTCATCTTGCTATTGTGCCAGCAAGGTTCTTGCCCTTTCTTTTTCCAGCCAGCGTCTCAGGCTTGGTGTGTGGTGGAAACATGGCCTTTTTGGCACTTTGCTCCCGTCTGCCCCTCTGATCCGGTCGAGGTGACTTCGTGAGCCTGCTGTTGGAATAAAAGGTTCCACACTTTTTCAGGGAATCTGGCATTGAAGAATCTGATGCTTTCTTGTAGTACTGTCGTGAAGGCTTCCATCGCGGTCAGAATCAACTGTCGGGAGGAGTCAGGGATGTCTGTCATGAAAGTTGCTGCCGCCACCTCCTGGAGGTAAATGTCCATCACTTTCAAAGAGACCCATCGGCCTCTGCGCCGCACAACTTCTGCAGATTCTGTCAAGCTAATTAAGTATGTAGCCCCTCCGGGCCTGAACGATGCAAGCGTCAGAGGTTTCTGCTGGTTCGTCATCTTAATCGGCAGGCCCAGCTTCAAAAGAACTTTGTCCAGCCTGTGCCTCAGAGTTGATGGAGATCCAGGCCAGATCTTCTCATGAGGCTGTAGTCTGCCAATACCCATCCAGGCAACCATGATCAGGTCAGGAGGCTCAAGCTTGCTGGATTGATGCCGAGCTGCTCGAAACCTGGTTTTCGGCTCCAGGATGCGAATGAGGACGTGGTCTACAGAAAATCTGACGTCCTATGGAAAAATAACATCTTTCCTGCGGGCGTTGATGATCTCCCCGCTTCTCAAGAGCATACCCCAGCACATTGCAAAAATAGCAGCTTCCCTGGTCCAGCCCCATATGAGGCAGGTGGAGAGAACTGCTAAGAGCAATTGCACCGGCATCGCCCGATGATGCTCCACTGGCTCAAAAGAGGACCACATTGCACATAGATCCCATGCTTGCTGAAGCGACCTCCTGAGGATCGGACGGCGAGCACTGACCAAATTAATGGTCTCGGACAGATGATAGTACGGCTTCCCAGCAGAGAAGAGGTAGCGCCCATACCTGGTCAAAACAGCATTAATCCTGTCCAGGTCAGGAGGATTGGCATGGAAAATCATGTCAAAACTGAGCCCTTGATTTCGCAGCCATCCCTCGAAAACTGCAGCGAGTTGGCTCCGAACTGAAACGGTCAGAGGAGTCAACCTTCGTCCATCCGGCAGTTCGAGGCCAGCTCTCTGCCTCTGCCGCTCAGCATCACCATGGCTCACCCCTACCGCCCGATCTACGTCCATTGAGGCGAGGATCCAAAGAAAACCAAACCACCGGTAGGGCCTAGGTCCCTCCCCAGGGAAACCCAAAGTAGAGTCAAAATCCATGAGAAGGGGAGGGTCAAAAGCAACGAGGGGACCATAGCGCCTAAGTGACGAATGATCTGAGAAGAAGCCAATCCAGCAGGGGCAGAGCAGGATGCAAAGACGGAGCCAGTTCGATGCCCACCTCCGAAGGCTACGCACAGAAGCCAACCACCTCAGTTCCTCCTCGTCAAGAGCATCGACCGAAGAAGCAATTGGCGGCAGAATAGCAGCATCTCTGGTAGGATGATCTGCTGGATTGAGTCTGGTAGGAGCAAACCTGCCAGCATGGTAGAGTCCATAGGCGACGGAAATTGTGCTAGCCCTTTTCAGGAGCATTCGGAGAGCGCCAGAAGCACTTCTACCTCTGATCAAAGCGCATAGCGCCACGTTGGAGTCAATGAAGCTCACAAAGCGCAGGTCTCCACCTCTAATTGCCTCTGCTTCAAAAGCTCTGAGAGCAGCCGCCATCTCAAGGATGTTGATACGGGAGGAGCCTCTCCATGACCAACTTGCTGATACCCTCCAGACAGCTGAGAGCAGTACCTCATTGGACAACTGATCTTCAAGGCCTGGAGCTTGTTTCAGACCAGCAATCTCTTCTTCGACTTTCAAAATGTGGCGGGCAAAAACACGAGCCAAAGCCGTTGCGAGGCCCGGAGTGTAGGTGGCACTGGGCTTAGTGAACTTGCCTTCAATGCGAACATGCCTGTGGTCTCGGGAACACCTCCTGCTCAACGACCTGGCATTCATACTCACAACCATAAGAGCAAACTCCTTCTGGTGGGGCGAGCCATATGCACATGATGCGAGGTGTATCTCATCAGCTCCTAGGACCCGAAGCCGAATCCATTGGGGAGTCCAGCGAAGTTTTGATCTCCTAGGTGTCTCCATCATCGCTGGAGTTTTTGTTCGTTTTCCAACCATCAGCAGGCCCATGCAGGAAAAAGCCATGTCATTCCCATGCACTACCCGAGGATGCTTTGGGTCAATGCCCAAGGGCTTCTTGTAGGTTCGAAGGCATGGATGAGCTGCAGGACTGAACGTAGTGCAAGGGGGGGCAGCCATGAAAGAGCGAAGGCGCCCTTCTTCGCACATAAAAGCAACCCAGGAAAAGACACGTCGATCTGTGATGTCAAACCTCCTGGAATAGCTGATGTCAAACACCGGCCCACAGACTGCTCCAAGTTTGATGAGCTCCTCTGTCACGACACCAGCCCCTCCACACAACTCAATGAAGTCATACCTGAGGCCAACAGGCCTGGGCACACTCTCCTCAGTCCACTGTAGATCGTCCTCCTGCTCGACCTCCTCAAAGTCAGCATCTCTGATACGATGTAGAGCAGCAGTCTTCGTCTGAAGCTTTAGGTTCTTTGCTTTCTTTGGGGCTGTCCTCCACAGAACTCTTGACAGCCTCTGATCAACAGGGGCCGAGACCAGCCCACCTTTAAGGGATGAGGAGTCAGAGGCATAGACTGTGTCGGAAAAGGGCACTGCAATGTTGGAGGCGGCCACCGGAGCCAGACATGCTAAGACTAGCAGCTCTTCCGCAGCGCATCGAGGCAGAGGATGTAGAGAGGACCTTTCAGGATCCAAAACCTCCGGAGGTATCACTGAGAAGAGCCTGTTGACATGGGCCATCATCGGCCTCCGATAGAGCAGAGCGGAAATCCAAGACCCCAGGAGGGACGAGTGTAGGGAGTCGGAAGTGTAAGGTAGGCCAGCTGCAAGGGCGCTGAGCATCATCAGACCAAACCTCTTGTCGGCAGGAGCACCCAGGCTGACAATACCTCTTTTGACCATCTTCTCTGAAGAATTTACTTCAGCCCCAATGACCTTGTAGTGCAGGGAGTCAGCAATCTCCTTGTCGTCTGACCCTAATATACCTTCTCGCTTGTATGCCTCGCGGGCCCGCTCAAGGAAGACCCGAGAAGCGCTTGGCCCCTCATAGGTGTCACCACGGGCATACGCGATCTCCTCCGCTGACAGTGCAAAGAAATCATCTATGACCAAGCCGGTAACTGGCTTATTGTGCAAGATAGGTTGGGAGGCACAGAGTCGATTGCAGCTCGGGTGACATCCAGACTCCTCCAGCATTGTCTCATGAGCACAACAAGCAACCTCGACTCCAATGTGATCCCCTTGGAATAGGGCACCAAAACTGGCGTAGACCAGGCTTGAGTCCTCTGTAGGCACCAGCAAAGGCCTTGGAGCCCCAAGAAAGTCACCTGTCTCCTCCCTACCTCTTCCTCTCCTTGTGCCGAAGTCCCTCTGAAACACCTCATAGGCAGAAGTTCCTTTGAAGTCCCCCAAGGAGAAAGGAGGGAAGACTGTGTTCGTAGATGATCTTTCATAGGTCGTGCTGAACTGGTGGTAGAAGTCCCGTCTGTCTGCAATGGCCCCAACCAGGACCTCCTCAAAACGCTTTGTCTCAAGCTGCAGAAGGGAAGTTGCATTCGGAATCTCGTGAGATGGGCCTCCTTCAAGTTGACCCTCAACGTAGTTTCTTCCCCGGCGGTCGCCTATCTGACGGTCAACATCCGCGTTCTTGAAGTTCCCAAACACCTTTGTATGGAGATGGCGCTCCCCCCTCCCAGGACCAAGGTCAGCAGGAACAAGCCGTAGGAGACCATTTGCATCCCAGACACGGCAAAGATCATATACCTGTCCGGCCTCCTCCTCCTTGACTTCAGGAAATGCACCTCGAGGTGGAACAATGTCAAACCTGATCACCTCCGGTTCCACGAAGGGCATGTAGAGAAGATCGGACAGGAAATCTGAACAGTCCCAATTGCCTCTGCCGGTTAGCTTGATCCGGGAGGCATCAAGTGCTCTGTAGGGGCGAAGCTCATCACAGAGAGTGTTGTTCTCGGGCACTACCACCCCAGCTGCTCCTCTGTGATACAAAGATGCCGAACTTAGCCCCAGCACATCCAAACTTTCTCTCAACTCTCTCAAATGTGCATCTAATTGAAACTTCTTCCGTCCACAGCCAGCAAGAGAAATGAATGCTGGTGGGCCGCACGCCTCGAAAAACGTCAAGATGCGAGCATAAACTGCCCGATGATGAGCACCTGGACGTCTCCGGATGAGCCGTAGAATGGACATTGGTTGCCGGAAGTGCTCATAGTTCAAAGTCATGACAGTGAGGTGCAAGAGCTTCCTCACAGCATGCAAATGGCGCTTCTTCTTGCTGCTCAAATCCGGGCCATCACCAAAAATGCCTACGAAGGGCAGAGGGATGGGGAACAAGGCGGTTGCGATGCTGTCATCACGACCATCGCGGCTGGCTGAAATTGTCTGCATAACAAAGTACGAAAACCGAGTCCGAGAGGCAAGGAGCTGGCGTAGGAACTGATGCACCCAGCAAACAAATGGCACCGGTGTCATCAAAGGCCTCACCAAGGTAGGACTGGTAGAGCTTGCATCTAATTTGACCGTGTCCTTTGATCCAGCACCGGAGGCAGAATCATTGCCCTGCTTTCCTGACGTGGATCGACCAACAGCTTCATCTGCCAAAAGAACCTCTGGCATGCACCCGTCATCTTCAAATGGCATACCATTATATCTATCGAGGGGCCCACCTGGCACCCTACTCACATGCCCCTTTTGGCCGCCGCACGATGCATCAAGCTCCCATGGTTCCTTTCCCCTCCTCTGATGTCCCCGACTGAATAAAGCGGTAGGCCGCTCTGAGGAAGAAGAGCTCAGCAAGGGGCATGCAGAGAGGGTACAGGGAGACCCAAGACACAAGCACTGATTTGGAGCTATGTTGATGCATTTTCTGTGTTGGCGGAAGCGGCCTTTGCCTTTGGGAATCTCCCCTTCTTCTTCAGGGGCGGCTGATTGCTTGGAGGGCTCGCATGAGGGCCAGCCTTCGGATGGGTCAGCTCCATTCTCTTGGTCTGGATGTAATCCATCTCTTTGGAATAGGCCAAAGCAACAGTAGTCCATTGCTGGGGAGCCAAAGCCGAGAAGCTCTTTGCCCTTGGATCGTAGCTCATGTTGCGGTAGCTCCACAACTGGGATGGCGGTTCTTCCAAGAGCATCATCCTGTAAGCTAACTCCCAGCGATTCCCGTCCAGATTTGCTTGATCCACTCCGACCATGAGGAGGGCAAGGTAGTCTCGTGCTCCATTGAGGTCCGAATGGACAAGAGCATCGAAAATGTGAGCAAGCGCATACTGGATCAGACCCAACTCTTTGTACTGCCCGTAGCCGCCGAATCGTTCGAGGTACTGAATCATCGAAAAGTCGGTGGCAGCGATCTCCTCCACTGAGCCCGGCTTCGGGCTGGCAGGTTTCAGCCTCTTTGCAGCATTTTGCAACACAGCAAGATAGAAATTGCCTGACTTCATCGCCAACTCTCTTTGCAGCTTTTCGCATCCAGCCGAGCCTCTGGTTCCTAATGACCCGCTCGATGAGGATCCCTGCCCATCTAACAGTGGATCTCCACCCTGTTGCATATGAGCGACGAGGGTCATCAGCGCCTTGCTCTGCTCCAACATAGCCTGCGTGAAGGGACTGGCATGAACTGTAGGGCCGTTCTCCTCTGCAAAGGCCTGAGGAGGGACACATCCATCGAGACCAGAATTTGGCATAGGCATCGCCGGAGTCACCGGCACATGAACCAATGGCTTGGTTCGCGGAGGGGAGCCCATCATCTTGGCAAAAGAAGCCACACCCTTCACGGTCTCGGCCACAGGTGCTTGACTGGCCCGAAGAGGAGGGGCCTTCCGGTTCTGCTCCACTGTCTCCTGTAAAGCCACCTGGCTTTTCTGAAGATCTGATATCTGTTCGGCCATGGAGGGGATCAGTTCCATGAGGCTGGATAGCTGGTCTGAGAGCACAGCCGTAGTGACCCTCTTCTTGGGCGGGTCCTTCGTCTTCTGCTTGCCAGGCGGTTGCTCTGGTGGAGTGATGCCTGCCGCCTGTTCTCTTCTTGGGGGCAGCGGAGCTGCCACTGCCGCGGGAAAGTCCGCCTCTTCGTCCGCAGAGTAGAGGGCGACCCTCTGACCTCCATGAGTGACGAGCCAATTTCTGACACTCTCTTCCAGCAAGGCAGGATCTGGTATGATGTCCAAGTCCTCGCCAAAACCTATGAGCCCCTGATCCTCTGATTCTGGGACTAACGAAAGGGGCGTCAGCGCACTGAGGGCATCGGCTCCAAGATCCACTACCTGGACCGCGACATCGGTGCCCAGATGTTCTATTCCTCCATCTGACATTCTGACTGCTGGCAACTCGAACTGAGCATGGGGCCCAATCACATCTGACTCCTCGGGCTCCAAAGGAAGGCTGCCTGCTGGGACCAAAGCTGTTGGCATTGCAACTAACACTCCACCGCCTGCAGCATGCCTGACCATCACAATCAAACAGATCCCTGGCCGGGCTTGGACCAGAAGAGGGTCCGGTGGCCAGAAAATTCTGAAGAGCTCCACATTCTCGTCTACTATCGGCACTATGCCGTCTAACTCCATTGATACACCTGCTCAGGGTAGGGCACGTCGGCCCCAAGACAGTACACTCTGGCCTCAGCCTTCGATGCAAAGCCGTGAGAGACGCTGGTGTTCGGTGATCCAGAAAAATCACCCAAGAGGGCACGGTAGTCCGAGGCCTTCTCAACCCGGACCGGAGAGCTGACACCTGCTGCACGTAGGACCACGTAAGTGGTATTTGCCAAATCGCAAGGGGTGGTAGGACGTGGTTTGCTGACTCGACCCTGAAGACAGAATCTAGCCCAATACCCTGCAGTCCAAGCCCGCTCTGCTCTCTGCTTGAAGCTGAGCTTTCCTCCTCGAAGACTCCCACACAGGCGAAGAGCTTCAGAAGGCAAGTCAGGAATCTCAAGTGCCAAGGAATTGTAGATCGATGAACTCGAAGATGTTCTGGCCGGGCTCGAAGCACGTGGAGGCGAGGACACGAGTTCAAAGCCGTCGTGATGTCCTCGTTCCAGCTCAACAACCTTCTTTTCCAAGATCTCGACCCTGATGAGTAACTGCTGAACCTGGAGTGAAAGCAGCTCAACAGTTTGGTCACTCATGCAAGTAGGCCTGGATCCGCTGTAGCCCAGGAGATGCTCCAGGAGAAGCCCTAGGAGCAGAGGTGGTGCCAGGGATCGATGATCCCACAAAGGACAAGCCAAGGCGCCAGGCCAAGAAGCAACAGGCACCAAATCCAAGGAAGCAGCCAAATCCAAGTCCAGCGAGAAAGGAAAAAGCAAGGGAGGTGAAGGAAGGATGACCGCAGTGACTCGGGCAACCTAAACCCCACCAATTCGTTTGGACCCCCAGCCTCAGAAAATCCAAAATGGACGAAACTGAAAAAGCTGTGGACATACGATCCTTGAGCGGAAACGACGGTTGGTCATCTTGCTATTGTGCCAATGACAATGTTGTGATGTCGATGACAATGCGGTTGCTTCTAGGATTGCTGAAGTCCCCAGAGAACCCCCCGTCCAGACCCTCAGGGGTTGTGCGGCCATATTCGTCCAATTGCAGCTGAGAGTCGCTGGAGGAGGAAGACAAGCGAGTTATCAAGTCTACATTGTCCTGGGCATTCAGAGTCCAATGTGAACGACGTGAACGAACAAAAGTGAATGCCCAAACGAAACACAACCGTATCCAAGCCTCCTCCGATTCACAAGTCGTCTGGAAGCTGGCAAATGTCTCTTCAGCCATCCGACCTGGTGTCCTGCGCTCAACTTACAAGGACGAGCAGAAAAAGAAGACTTTAGACAAAGTTGGAATCAAGCGATGGAACCCTCTTTGCGCCTCTCATTGCCAATTGCAGACAGCCCATCAGGTACAAGTTGCCAAGGTCCTGCCTGCTCAGACCGCAAGCGAAAGGACAGACTGACTGGCAAACAAGGAAAAGACAGAAAGCTGGTAGGGCCAAAGACAACGCACTTGCAAGGGAAAGAAGAACCAGCCCAGATCAATATGTACGCAACCTGTGCTTGATTGAAACCCGAAATGTGCACGCAAAGGTGAACCTATGCACACAAGCTAAAGGGCAAGCACATGAGCAATGAAAACTCTTGCCGGCCCACCGTCGAAAGCAGCAAATCAAGGACCCACAAGCTCAGCAGCTCCGTTTTTGCCAATGGTTTGTTGAACTCTGTTCTGCCTTTGATTGTCTTACTATGATCTGTGTGCATTCTTCGTGCTTGTCAGCCGCCTTTGAGATTTGCTTGCGGTTTCTTGCGACGTTTTACCGAGATAGCTCTCTGTGTGCTTTGGAGCTTGGATGCTGGTGACGCTGCAGGGTGCCGCTGCAGGGTGCGGCTGGCTGTTCACATCTACGCCAAATGAAAAACATACATAGTAGTTGGGTGCTGCCCAGGAATGTTTTTTTGGCTATGCTAGCGCAGTGTGTTTTGCTTCCTGCTTCGCAACCTCCCAAAGCTGGCCGACCTAGTCAACCGCACTGGAAAGCATCCTGCCTTTCCCATCCCTTCAGAGCTTGCAGAAATCGCCTATAGGATACCTCTCAAAGGTTTCACAACTCAGACCCTTTTGATTTGGGCAATTGTTGATCCTTCGTGCTTTCTGCTGAAAAGAATCCACGCTGGCTGTGATTGTATGGACACACGGCAAGGAAACAAAAGCAAAAAAACTGCTACTCTTTGGGAAAAGGCAAGCGCGATTCATTGGTAGAAAAACTTGCCCCCTTTAAAACCCACCCCCTGTTGCCTTTTAAAGTTAAACAATGGATTGTTTTTGCCACCCTGGATTGACGGCTTCCCCACATGCACCCATCAATCCCGCTGCCCTGATCAAATCTTTATTGGCATTCCGTACAAGACCGATTTTCTTTTTACTCTGCCGAACCAAGTTCCAACTCAAAGACTTCAAGTGACAATCGCCACGCGAATTGGCATTTTCTCCAGGAACGCCTGCCACGTTTCTTCTGCGAGTGCCATGTCGTGGAGGTTGGCTGGACCTGCTTGCAGGTTTAAATCCAGAAACAAAGATGAAACTGCCAAACCATATCAGAAGATGTGCATAGATTTACAGATCAAAGCTATTTGCAGCATCTGAGGGACACCTGACGGCAGAGACACTGCTGTGATAGTCTCGAGTCTTGAGCCCCAGTGCGTGCTGCGGAGGACAATCAGTGGTGTCCAAAGGTCTGAGGATCATCCACTCAAACTTGCTCGGCGAGAATGATTTCCAATGTCTGCGACAACTATGTCCAAAGACGGCCGGTGAGACTGCATCGCAAGATGTATATAAATATGAATTTGCGCTAGTCGCAACAAAGATGGCCAATCAACGACATGAAGGAAAAACTCGCCAATCTTCAAGTTTACCTGGAACAAACTCACAGCCACCAGAAAAACGAGATGTCTCTCCAATATCTACTTCACCCCGCCCTATTGGCAGAATAAAGCAGCGCCGGAGCTTAAAATGGGCTCTGCTGACAAACAAACCACTCCAAGCAGCACACTTGGAGCAGATTCCTGGGAGCCAAGAAAACTGAAGCTAAGCCACTCAAGAAATATACTTGACATAAACCTTTGCGCCCTGAGGGGGCAAGCCGCCTCCGCTTTTCATCTCAGGTGCAGTCATGAAGCCTTTTCTCCAGCATCTTTCCCGAAGGTCTCATGGATCGGGTTCTGCCTAAACATTGTCAACAAAAGGATGGACTTGAAATGAAAATACGGTGGAAGACACCAAACACTAGAAAGAAAGTGACCAGAAAGGCATGGAAAAACATGCAACGAAAAGAGCTCAATTGCAATGAAAGGAAGGCCAAGTGACTTCCAACGAATACATGGAGGGGGGAAGAATATGCAACAAAAGACATAGGAATGGCTCGAAACGAACGGATGGACTTGAAGCGAAAGACAAGTCTTGCTACGAAAGGACTTGAAACTAAGGACTATGGCATAGAACTCCCGGGGCCTAGCCTAGGCATAGGCCTATCCTAGGCCCATGCCTACCCTAGGCATAGGCCTATCCTAGGCCCATGCCTACCCTGGGCACAGGCTCCTGGGCCCATGCCTACCCTGGGCATAGGCTTATCCTAGGCCCATGCCTATCGCTAGCCATAGGCCTATCCTAGGCCTAGGGTATCCATAGGGGCCGATGCCTAGCGCTATCCTATCCCAGGCCTATGCCTAGCGCTATCCATAGGCCTATCCTAGGCCTATGCCCAGCACTATCCATGGGCGCCTATCCTAGGCCTTGCCATCCTAGCCTCGCAGCCCACCGACGCTGCGAAAAGGGGAGGGAAAGCAGCAGAGCAGCACCACCGTGAGGGGCGCGCAAAACGTCGGTGGAGCTAGCCGACCTCTATCTTCCTCCCGCTCCTTCTCCCTTTCTCCCGGGAGGGAGGGAAAGCAGCAGCAGCACCACCGTGAGGGCGCGCAAAACGTCGACGATTCGTGCGCCCCTCCAAATTGGAGTGGCCATAGTCCCGCTCTTTCTCCCTCTCTCCCTCACCCTGCCCTTTCGGGTGGCCGGAGACCCCATGACCTCTCCCTCCCTTCCCTGCCTCCCGTCCGTCCCCCTCTCTCCGGCACTGCTTGGACTGCAGGATGTGGCCCGGCATGACCTGGCACGCAACTGGCCCCGAATACCGGCGATCACGCTCGAGCGGCACAACTTAACGGCAAAGCGGAGCGTTCTTTTCACGCTGACTGCCGCCAGCACTCACAACGCAGCGACGTCGGGCCAATCACCGGCCGCCGCGCTGATGGGAAACACAAGAGCTCCCTCGCAGTTCTCCACCGCGAAGACAACCACGAGGGTCGTGTCCCCGTAGCAACCGCTGAGCCAGAGGCGGCGCCACGATTGCCGCCGCAAAAACACCGCAATGCTCTCGCCGGCGACGCTGTCTGCAGGAGGAAGACCTCCGAATCACCTCGGAAGACCGGGCAGCCGGGCGGGGTATGGGGGCGGCGCGCGAGGTTGGTGGATTCGGCGCAGCAGAGTCGCCGGGCAACGTGCGGAGCGAAGTCGTCCGAGCGACGCCCTCCGCGGAGGCCTTCCCACAAAACGGGCGAGAGCACCGTGAGGACCCGCTCGAGTAGGTCGACACAGCGCCGCACGAGATCGTGCGTGGTCAACTGCCCAGGGCCGGCGCGTCGAGCGACGGCTGCGAGCTGTAGCACGCAGGGAAGGGGACAGAGCGGTAGCAATGCAAGCAGCAAGATCTCGTCGGACAGCTGGAGAGGTTGCACGGCAGCGAAAGGCCGAAACACAAAAAGGGCGGGCAGCGCAGTTTTGAGCCGGAGACTTCCGGGGGCGCCACGCGACCTGCATGCGGAGCGGTGGCAGACAACACCAATCGGGGCCAGACCTGAACATGAACGGAAGCGATAGGGAGGCGCACAGGTCCTGCTGTTTTCATCTAGCCGGGCCTGTTTCCAGGCGGTCGCTCAATCCAAGCTCGGCCCACGCATAGAGGCATCCCCCGCTGCCCAGCCAGGCGCCGCCTGGACGCAGAGACGCACCACGCACTTCGCACGTCTTCTCCCCGTCCAGGATGCGAAGCAACAACGGCATCTGGAAGAGCAAAATGCGATCGCCGGCGACGGGAGCGGCGCTGGGCGGACATTGCTGCGCCGGCGGCATGGCCACCCGCCTCGGCCCAGAGAGCGCACGAAAAGCTGCGAACACGGCTGCGGAAGGAGGGGCGGTAAAACAAGAAAGTGTGAGCATGCAAGCCAGGAGCAGGACGCCAACGCCCCCGACCCCTCAATCGGTTTTATGGCGCAGCTTCGCGACTGCTGCGACTCGGCGCCCCCCCTTCAGAAGGTCAACCCGAAGATGTAAAGGACCAAAGGGGCACCGGCAAGTCAACGCGCCATACTTCCAACTGCAGCCACGCCTGCCAAAGCCGGAGGGTTGTAGAACTCTCTGTTCCACGATGCACGGCATCAATGAAAGCTCCGGCCCGGACCCAAACAATAGGAGCGACGAAGGAGAAGTCGTCCACGAAGATGCGGGCGGCGGCGGGGAGCCTTGCTGCCCGCGAGAGGAGCGCCTGTAAGGTTTCGAGAGTCTCCCGGGAAACGCGGTAATCGAAGACCCCGGCGAGGAAGGCGTGCAGGATGACAAAGAAGGGCAGCACTCATGGGGATGTCTTCGTCCTCGGAATCCTGTACATCCGCCCACCGGACGCCGGGGCGGAGCATGGCACAGTGCAGGAGAACGCGAGGGCGTGGTGAAAGACGGCAGAAGAATGGCTGCGTACAGAAAAGCGAACTAAGGGTCTGCATCAAAGACGCATGCGACACGGTCGCCACTTCAACCGTTTGGGCGCGACCGGTTCTTTTATGCACCCAGCTGCAAATCCTTGCAGTCGACTGCGCAGCAGCTGCTACACCTGACAGGCGGGCAGGGGGCGCGTGGGCAACGGTGGGAGGTGACTGACAGCTTCTTGCTCGCAGGTCTGGGTCTAGAGGCGGACGTCACCTTGCAAGGAGCAGCGTGCCGCGGCTGTAGGAGCGTGCCGGGGGCCAAACGCTGCAACTTGGACCACGCGCGGCCGCACGTCGGGAAAGAATCGGAGGGTTGAAATAGATGTAAGCTATACAGAGAAAACATAGAGGCACCCCGGCCGCAACGATGCACACGACTGGCAAAGTCGGGTCGCGTTGCGTCGCCGTCGCCGCAAAGGGCGCAATTGCACAAAAAATCAAAACAGAAAGGCTCGAAAGAACGAAGCACAAGGCAGCACTATACAGGCCCTCGTGGCCATTCTTCACATAGGCAAGATCAAGCCATTGCAGCCAAATGTCGTGCATCTCCCACGGCAAACCAGCATCGTTGGGCAAGCCAGTTCCTGCGCGAGCGAATGCACGGAGATCACGGGGCCTCTGGCTGAACGTGCCGGATTTGCCCTGTCTGGCTTCTTCGACCGGAGGCCAGAGAAAAAGAGGAAAAGCAAGGTGCCGGGGAGCGTTCAGGAAAAAAACGGATGAAAGAAAGGCAGGGTCCTCGTCCGAGAAGGGGCCGCCATGCAGCAGCTCCCGCAGCCGCGCCAAAATGTCGCTTTCCTCTGCCTCCACGCGCTGATCCAGGAACATGTAGGCCTGCAGATGCGTCGGTGTCTGCGCGCGAAGCGCCACCATGCAGAAGATGTTCCGCAGGTTGTTGAGCGCCAACTGGTCCGTGCCACCAGTGAGGTGCAAGGTGCGCAGCACGCCTTCATCCGCATAGGGGTCGAAGATGACAGCCGTCTCCGCACTCTCGGCAGGTGTGAGCGCAACCTCCCCGGACGCAGCAACAACGCCAGAGGGCGGATCCAGCAGGGTCGGCAAAGGTGAGGGGCACACAGTCAGTGACAGCCATGGCAGGAGCGGGGGCCGCCGCGGCAGGCGTGACAGGAGCCGCCAGCGAGGCCGATGCCGCAGGCAAGGTGGACCGGTCACTCTTGACGGACCCATGCTTGGTGCAGGAACGCGCCACCGCATCTGGAGAGAGCTGGAGATGGGTCTGCAAGAGGGCAACGGTGTGGGAATCTGAAAGCTCCTGCACAGTCGGCTTCACATATCGCTGCCCATCAGACGCCTGCAGCACACTCCCCATGCAGGCCCATGCGTGCCAAGCCCGCCGCGACGTGTTGGAGCCACCACTCGGAGCGCGTGGCATTGGAATGCCCCTGCGCTTTGCTCCACCCCCGATGCAACTGGGTCTGGCCGAGGTCAGCCTGGCTTAGCTTCCGGGTAACCATCCCCTTGCTCACAAAAGCGCAACCGGGCCATGTGAGGGCTTCCCGCATCAAGCCCAGGATCGCGGCATTGAGCTGGCGCGCCGCCTCCTGAACGGGGTCCAGCTGCACCTGCTCCTCGGAAAGCATGTGTACAATGGCCGGGGCCAGCACTTGGCAGAACAAGGTCGCATCCACCTCGCCGTCCGCTTGTGGCCGCAGTGGCGGAAGAGAGGCGGCGTCGACCCCTGCAAGAGACCGGCAAGACGAAGAGACACCGGGAAGGAACCGGGAACCTCGACTTAGAAAAAAGAACTGTGTTCGTCCATATTTCTGGCCTTGACCAGCCCTCAGAGTTCAATGAGATAGTCATGGGAGTCACATAGTTAGTGGGATAGACCTGCAAGAAGGGGAAGAGGGTGTTCGGGACAGGCTTGGAGACAATCTGTCTTACATACATCAGCTATGGGTTTCCTGTTCAGGGTCTGATAGGTGTCATTGAACATGCTATGTCTGGAGCCGAAAAGCCCAGAAGTCGAGTCGTCGAAGTCTCCGGCAGTTCTGTTCCGAGAAGAGTTCTCGAAGCATGTCCCCCTCAACCAGCAAGTGGGAGTCCAAACCTGCTTTACGTACAGCTTGGCATCAAATGAAGCGGTAGTCACCTTGTTCCGTGTCAAAACCCGGGGATCCACCAAGAGGTCTGAAGAACAAATACAGGACACATGTTTTGTTTTCGTCCAAAGTATTGCTGGGTCGGTATGGCTAGCAAATGACAAAAAGACCGGACCTTCACCCCGCTGAGGGCAAATACGTTGGAACTTTGGAACCGGGGCATTCTTAGCAAAGCCCTGCGAAACGTACGGTTGCGTCGAAGAGTTGTGAGGCATGCATGTTTTGTAAGCTGTGTGTCGCTGCCGATGTTCACATGCACGATTCAAGTACACGCTTCCTTTACAAAAGAGGATCCGCAGAGACCATGAGTGCAAACAAACCTTTGGGAACTGGCTCACAAGTAGCAAGGCATGAATTTTGCCCACCATCCTGTTAGCTGGCAGAGTGGACTAGTCTGGCCCAAGTTTTCTCAAGTTAGGCCTGTGGGTCGGCTAGGCACAGCTGGAGACCTATCCCTCCAGACAGGGAATCCTAGGCCTATGCCAGCCTAGGCATAGGCCTATCCTCGGCCTATCCCAGGCCTATGCCTAGGCTGGCCATAGGCCTAACCTAGGCCTAGGGGTAGCGCTAGGTATAGGCCTGGGATAGGCCTCTGGCTAGCCTAGGCTTAGGCCTAGGATAGGCCTATGGATAGCGCTAGGCATAGGCCTAGGATAGGCCTATGGGTAGCGCTAGGCTAGCTCCCTAGGCCCGGGATAGGGGCTACCCTGGCTCGAGTACAGGGGTAGCTGTGGGAGTTCTGTATGAGGACTATATATATATATACTTGTACTTATATATATGTATATATGTAACATATGTATGCGTATAAATTGTTTTTCCTGAAGGTTTCTGGGTCGAAGCTTTGAGGCACTTGGTAAGTGAATTTGACGTGCTGAACCTACAGTGCCGGACCAGTCAGCGACGTGCTGTCACTAAGAGATTACACGTTTTTGATGGATGCCAAATTTCAAGTGCCGGTGTTTTTGGCAAGATTCAGCTTTCTTGAGGCCTCGGTTTTGTTCATGGTAATTTAAACCAATGGAAGGACGGAGACTAGGAGTGATAGCAAATTATTTGTATGTTTTGGTCGCTATTAAAAACACACATATATAATCTTATATATATATATATTATCGTATATTTTTCAATGTGTATGAACGCTTTCATGTCTCTACTGTTTGACAATTTGAGAATGGTTTTCTGAGTTATGTTTGAAGCTGGTCGAGGCCCTTAGCGCCGCTGGTTCCCTTCTAGCAATGGTCTTGCAGCGCCACGACGTGATGTCATGTGACACGCCAAAATATTAAATCATTTAGTTTTTTGCGCTATGATTGCTACGCAAAATTAAATGGTGAAAATTAAACTGGAGGTCAGGGTGTACCTCGTTTAATTTACACACCGCAAGGCGTATTATGTATATATATGTATATATGTAACATATGTATGCGTATAAATTGTTTTTCCTGAAGCTTTCTGGGTCCAAGCTTTGACGCACTTGGTAGTGAATTTGACGCGCTGAACCTACAGCGCCGGACCCATCAGCGACGTGTAGATAACCCATGAAGACCTATGCATAGTTGAAAGCAAGATGCGCTGCTCCCAGCAGTCAGAAGCATAACGCCCTTGAGCCGCCCAGTCGTGAACCATTGACTGTCCCTAAGAGATTACTCGTTTTTGATGGATGCCAAATTTCAAGTGCTGGTGTTTGTGGCAAGATTCAGCTTTCTTGAGGCTCATGGTAGTTTGAAACTGCACCATGAAGTGCGCAGATTTTCCTTCTGCAAAAAGAGGGTCTTCGGTTGTATGCATGGCTTCATGCCATGAGTGCTCAAAATCAGGTATTCCCGACGCACTCCCCCTTTGGGCGTTAGCCCAAACAGCTACTAGTATGTGTGGGACGTACTCAGTCAGCGACTTCTTCCGTCCTTCACACAGTTCATCCTTTGAAAAAGATGCGCTGTTCAGCACAGGCTCAAACCCCTCACTGCGCTCAGAGATCATAGCCATCAAAGATCTCATAGCTCTCATCGCTGTCATAGTCCGATGCAGTGACCCTTACACTGCGCACCAAGGCGCATCTCATCCCATTCTTGTTGCGTCATGCCTATTTATTGGCGTCGACTGCTCATCTGCTTCTACCAATGCCTGAAGCGCGTTCACTGCTCCTTGCCCTGGTCCACCTGCTATTCCAGCTGTCGTGAACTGTGCTTCCACATCAACGTGTCCTTGCTCGTGGGCCACCTTGGCATGCCCTTTGCCGCTACCAGAACTGTTTCCACTTTGTCGGCTTCCATCCTGGGCCATAGTAGAGTCTGGGGTGGAGAAATCCGTAGTCAACGTTGACAGCGTCGACGACAAAGTTCCACTCGACTCTTCACCAGCAACAGCAGTTGCAATGCAGCACGGGGCGCCATTGTCCGTGGTGGTCAGGACAAGCAACACCAAGCCACCTTGCCAACTCCATGGCCTGCCGCCCTGCCACCCTGCCACCCACCTGCACCCAGTGCACTGGTTCACTTCCTGGTGGCGTGCCCCAACTTTTCTCAGTCTCCCGTGAGTGCTTCTAGAGCTTGTTGGAGTCCATCAGGCGCTTCAGACCATCTCTCTGCCGGGGCGTAGGTGGTGGTGGTTTTGCAATGAACTTCGTCGTTGGAGCTCTTGCTCGCGGACGAGGTTGCATAGACAGGGGACGCAGCTCGCTCCATCCGCTGAGAATGTATAGCCAGTCCACCGTCCCTCCATCTTGTTATCGTTGCGGTCCTCCCTTGTCGCGGGTTCCAGCCACGTGTCCTCCGTTGGGCGACCAGGCAGTTCACCGCCAATGTACTTGATCGTCACACGACGGCCAGTCAGCACTTGCTCGTCCCGCAATGGGTATGAACTGTGGATTGGATGGCACCTCTGGTACCTCATCTTGCAATGAATGCGCACCACGAAGTTGTCCACAATCTGCCATCGATCAGTCGATCCTGTCGGCGGCATATGGAACGGAGGGCGCCACCATGGTTCGCGCGGTCTCGCACGCGGCCTTCGTCATCTTGACCATTGCGCGCGGGCGAGTGGCGGTGTTGTGGTCACTGCCCGAACCATCACGGGAGCCTTCCAGGCTAGTGGTGAGAGGATGGGTTCCCGCTCATGGTCAGGTCCGATCTTTTTTGTTCTTTTTTCTGTCCCGCCATGGGTTCATTCTGTGCCCTCACGATAGTCTGACCTGCCTTGCAAGCAGGTCCCCCCAGGGCCACGGCCACTAGGTCCACCAGCTCCGCTTGCAAACAATGCCACTGCATGCAGGACTGCCACAGCACCACGAACGACCGTTTGACCGGGCTGTCATCACCTTTACCTGAGCAGGACGCCGGCTCTTGCATTCCATCGTGGCAATCTGGCCCCATCAGCTGCTTTGTCAGGCCGTCTGCCGGCAGCTGTGGACCTTTCACATGGTGTGGCCATCCACTAACTTCACAGCCAACGGCTGCCCTCAGTCCTGCTGCAGGAAGACGAAGATGACGGGCCCGCCAGGCCCCAACATCATACAGTGACCGCCTCACGTTCTCCATGCCCAGGACCTCAACCCCTTCGGCCTGTTAGTCGACCTCCGCTTCTGCTGTCGAGCGTGGCTGACGTGCTGAACTCCGCAGGACCGGGCAGCCTATAGGACCATCACTATAGTGCCACGCACTGACTTGTGCCCTTCTGCTGCTGGTGCAAATGATGCGTCTGCGTAGACGTCAGACCTGCCTCGTTCTCACCAAGGGGGCGATCACCAACTCGCCTGAAGTTGATGCCACGATCAGCGGTGCCCTTCAGAAGTACGTCAACAAGGCCCTAGCGTGTTCACAGTTCACAGAGTTCTTTTGGCCGCCGATAGCACGGCTGAGCACACCAGTTGCATGACAGATATCGGGTCTGCTTCTGCAAGTGACCCACTGGAGTTCACCCACAAGCGTTTGCGCCTCCTCAGGGTTGCAATGTCAAAGTTCTCATCCTCCGCCTCTTGAAGCACCGTTCCTCACCACACTGACGAGCCATCGATGTTCTTCTTCTCGCAGAGGTCGATAATGTATAGTGATGCAACTTGTAGCCATCAGATGCGCGAAGTACTTGGAAGCCACAGAATTTCAGCTGGTTCCTCAAAGACCTGGCTTCCTGAGCACTCCCAGATACTTTGAACCTCCTGAAGCAAGGCTTGAACTTCCTCAGCAGGCCCACTGCAATGAGATCGTCCACATACGTCCGCAAAGGTCCACCACCTTCCAAACATTTGCCTCCGCCCGCTGTTCAAGCTGTCGATGCTGCGTAACACACTGCCATCGGGCTTTTCTCAAGCAATGATTGCGATGGCGTGTCCAGTCCTCGGGAGACTCCCGCAACCCATACAATGCTCCTTCGGCTGCCCACATCGTTCCGGGAGGAACAATCCCGAGTCGAACAACCATGAGGTGGTTTCACCAGCGTCACACGATGAGCTGCACTTCTCTTAATACGTGCAGGAATGCACTCTTTATGTCCGTCGAAACGCACGCCCAGTTTCGCTGGCTTGCAACCATCATCAACACCCTTAGGCCAACAGCATCAATGCCACCAGTTGAAGTTGTCACCGTCTCATCAGGCGTGCCACGTTGCCACAGTCAACAATCCTTGCCTTTCTTCTGCCGCAAGGCGCCTTCCGGCTGCACACGAGCTGTCCAACTTCTCGACCTCCTTAGGTGACTTTCCCACCAATTTCAATGTCCCAGTGTTCTCTAGCACTAGCACCTCGCTTTCCACTGGCGGTGCCCAACATTAGTTCTCCTCCAAGATCTGTTTGGTATCTTGAGGCACTGCTTCTTTCTCCCCCGTTGCTGCAGCCTTCATAATGTGAGTGAGCTCGCGCTGGTTGTCTTGCACCCGCCGGTCACGCCACATGGCGTCCCTCTGCAACTGCTGGATACAAGTTCCAGTTTGGTCATCATGGGAGATGCTCACTGCCAATTCATCCGCCATTAGTTGTTGAAGACCTCGACGAAGCATGTTCACCACCTCCATCTCCTTTGTGTAGGCGTCTCACACACCTTGCACTCCACCTCCTTCTTCAGCTTTTGAAGTCCACACCCCTGACATTCTTCAAGCTCTTCATGGCCACCCAGAGTCAACACTTTCTGAGTTTCCTCATCGCTGCATTCACTTCCTCCCCCCCAGGTCGTCGACCAGGTTGATGAAGTCGATGAGCTGGTTGCTTGCCACGCAGCCTATTACTATACCGATACTCCACTACGTCATCTTCCTCCACCGTAGTCATCAGGCCTCGAAGTCATCCGCAAAGGCATGATCACCACTTTCATCGGGGCATGCAGTTTATGCGGCGAAGGAGGTTGCGCCACGTCGTCGGACACTTCCCAAAACTCTGCAGCCTCTTTCAACTGATTCGCGACAGTGTGGATCGTCATTATTGCGGGGTGCTCCGTGAGCAGTGAGTTCAGCTGCATCAGCACTATCTCGCTCTGGTCTCATTGGGCGGCTGCACCACAACTGTGGTTCGGAACCCGTGCCCGTCCACCGTGTTCATCCAGTAAGCGCCTGCTGACGACGCCATGCCCTCCGTCAAGCCCAAGACAACAGCCCACCATGGCTTTGCATCCGTAAGGCACAAGTTGTGGGAGGTCCAATCCCAGTGCCCGGAGCTGACCTCGATGACGTTCTTCTGCAGCATGCCTCAACGCTGTGGGCCAATCACGAATGGAGCGCCCAGCCGACCGCAGCAACGCTTGTGTGGCACACCCACTTCAATCTCAGCTCTGGTGTTCCCAGTAGGCTCGTCCCCTGCTGCGTAGCAATGATCAAGGTCTTGTGCAGCAGTCCACTCCCTGAAGCGTTTGCTGACAAATTCTTTCGCTCGATCTGTCTTGATGCGAAACACAGGGACCTGCAACGCACGATACCGTGCAAACAACTTTGAAGTGGCCGCGATCACTGTGGCCTCCTTTCTGTTGAGAAAAGGAGCAGCAGAGGAAGAAGCATGGCCGCTGTCTGTAGCCAAGCGCTGGACAAAAGAGGCTGCCTTGTCAGCGTTGCCCTTGATCGAGATCTGGGGCCCCTGGAACTCCAGGGAAAGTGAAAGTTCCTCGTCTTCTCCTGGGGAAGGTGGCGAGCGATTTGCTCATTCACGTAGGCTCGAACTCGATCAGCTGGTGGCGAAGAGCCAGGTGAGTGGTGCCCAAACCAAGGCACCGAGGCCGGGAAAAGTCCAAGGCCCCAAAAGCACAGAGCAGCTGTGAGCAAGATGCCGCTAAGAAGTCCAATGACGAAGCTGGCAGCCAAGGCGAAAGGTCCAGCCGAAAAACAATGGCTGGGATACCCCAACCCCCACCAGTTGCTCTGAGAACCGGAGATCAGGAAACTAAGAGCTTTTGGGGCCCAGTCCATAAAACTACACCTGAGTCTTGAGCGACCGATGCGAAAATCAACCTTAGTGAATGCAACGTCATTGGTCAAGAGTCAAGGGTTCACACTTAGAAAGGTACGTACTGTGCTGGTGAAGGGGTGCGATTACGGGGTTTCCTTAAGGCACACCCGCGGTAGAAAAGGACAAAAGCTATATTTTTGCTGCAGTACCCAAGTCACTGAGGTATGTTTGTATTTTCCGGCCTTGTGGTTACAGTAAGCCCCAATCCCTGGTATACACGCTATGATGAAAAACTTTCTTGGCCGTTGTTTTGTCCTCAATGTGTTGATGCAGGTCTCTTCATGTCCTTTTAGGCATTGAAGGCGAAGTGGGTTGTTTTCATGATGCATTGCTGACTGACACAGTTTCGTCAAGTGTTTGGTGGACCAACGTTTCTTTTTGGCAAGCACTATGGTCACTATAGATTGAGTCGCGCAAAAAGTATATACAGTAACTGGATTTCTGACTAGCACCGCAGGAAACCACCCCCTGGCTAACAGTTTCCCAAATCTTATCACAAGCTCAAAGCTATGATTCTGAGACAAATATTGGCAAGCTGGACCATGCCTCGTCATCCGGCTTTCCCACTTGCTGGCGGCACATCGGACAATCTACCTCAATCTATCTGAATCTTAACTGACACCATGGCTTCTGAAGACAAGCCACGCTGTTTGGAGGCAAGTCACGTGATTCTTGCACCATGTCAGGAGGCATTCCTGGCAAAGCTAGGCAACAGCTTGAATTCCTTCTTATCTATATAAACAGGCCTAGCACGTGGGACCTAGGACCTAGCACCTCTTCCTTCACAGAAGGCCCTAGGACTAGGCCAAAGGGGTACCAGTTGGCGACGTTGGCAGCCAAAACAAAAATTTGCCGAGACAAACCAACTGAACGAAAAGAAGAACATAAGAAGAAAACGAATAGCCACAAGTGGCCACAAGACCTGTGCCTGATGAAAGTAGTGTTTGCATGGTGGCCGTACCACTTCTCCTCCAGGCTCTGCAAGAGCCTTGGAGTGAGGATGCCGCACGAAAGCGAAGGAAATATGCAATATTGCCCAAGTCTTTAGCTGCAACTGCAGACCAGGAAACTTCCATGCAAATGGGGCAGTCCATAATCTGGCCGTCGTTATCTATCCTTGCACAGGATTCCGTTGTTCGATTGCAGCAAGAATTGCAGCAAATGTTTTAGTTCAAATTGTCTGCCACCCAAGCAACAGTTCTTCTGATCCTTTCGGTACAGTGGGCAAGTCCCGTACCTTACGAACAGAGCTCCAAATTTGATAGGACAAGCTCCACTGAGAGCTTCAGCTGACGGAGGTCAACCAATCCAAGCCGCTGCTTTGGTGCACCCAGGCTGCTCGTTCAGCTGGCTGACCACCAGCAACAGGTATCGCAGGCTGAAAAAGCCTTCTGTGGAATTCAATTTCAGGAAAGGTTGGCGAAGCCGCAGAAAGAAATGTAAACCAACGCAATCAGTGTCTGCCATGATTCCAAGCACTGTAAGGAGGCAGGTTATCAGCGCAACCGCGATCCTCAGAAGCTCCCATGACTGACTGTTATGACTTGTGGCTTGTAAAAAGGTGTCACAAAAGCAATCCGAAAGAGCCGAGCTCTGCAGGCTTTCCCCTGCCGAGCGTCTGGGCATAAACAAAACGCTGCAAAGGAAAGAATAGATTTGGATTCCTCAGTTTCCATCGACTGGTGCGGTGAGGCCGAATCTCTTGCGCATCCGCAGGCAGCCGAAATTGTCAACATGTGCCTTCGGCTGCTAGCTAGCCACGCCGAGATGCGTCTTGGGGCAGGATTGTGCTCTTTGAATCATGTATACCTTGCAAGTTTGTTGCTCAATATCCGACGAATGTAGACTCTTGATTTATAAGACCTCCCCAATTATACTTGAGAGAGGAGGGGGGTGAACGAAAGGTAGCAGGGAATCAGGCGTTATCCGGGAGGAGGTGAGAGGCCCCCCACTTGTTTGAAGAGAAGTGACTGAGCGTGATGAAAAAAAGCTAATGCACAAACTAATCACAATCACGTCACATATTTCTCAAATGCAACCTCGGATTTACATAGTGACGTGCTGCGACCCTGTAAATTGCGTGGCCGCAGGCCATGCTTGCAAACAGGACGAGCTCAAAAACACTGGTATTTACGAGGTTTTGTTGCCGTCGACCCACAGCCGCGGCAAGGTCTAAGGCCACGCTTGAAGACAGGAGGAGCTGAAAACACTGGTATTTACGGTGTTTTGTAGCCGTCGATCCAGAGGCGCACCACGGTTGTGTGCTGGAAAAGCGCAGAAAACCGTGTAAATACCGGCGTTTTCTGCCGGGAAGGTGCGCAAAACCCTGTAAATACAATAGTTTTGTGCAATTTTGAAGCCTCCAAAAGCCTCAAAATCCCTTTCCGACAAAATCTTTCCTGGCTTTTGGTCTTTTTTCAGTCATTTTTCTAACCGAGACGCATCAAAAACCATCGGTTTTTGCGGTGTTTTTTGCCGGACAGCCACAAAAAACGCTGTAAATTCCATGATTTTTTGTCACTGTTGAGGACTGGAAGAGCTGAAAACACTGGTATTTACCGTGTCTTCGGACCGTTGACCCCGAGGCGCGCCAGGGTGAAGTTGAAAGGGGGGCCCCCCCCCCCCGGCCATCAAACGAAGATGTCGGGGACCATTTCTCTGAGAGATAGGCTCCA
This sequence comes from Durusdinium trenchii, assembly GCA_963970005.1. Classification (NCBI taxonomy): domain Eukaryota; class Dinophyceae; order Suessiales; family Symbiodiniaceae; genus Durusdinium; species Durusdinium trenchii. Next base: position 53,798 of record CAXAMN010028262.1, on the reverse strand, counting down.
GCTCTGAGTATAATACATTTTTGCTAAAGCAAAAGGAAAACTCAGGTAGCGTAACCACTACCTTTCGTGATAAGAGCTTGTACAATTCAAATGGTTTATATATATATATATATTGAATCAAGATTATACACTACTAAGCTTGCTTCAACAAGTGCCCATTTTACAGACCAGTTGCACCATACGCCAAAATGCCCCAACCTGGCAGGTCAACAAAGCTTGGGGCCAGGAAATGCTCAGCAGTTTCCACCAACATCAGCCCTCACCTGGTATGCTCAAAGCTATGCTGACCTTAGGAGGGGAGACGAAAAACAAACGCTTTTGGATTCTGGATCAACAGAATGTCTTGCCCATGAAGACGAACAAGTATTACTTCATACTTATGCAATACCACCCACCAGCACAGGCTGCAACCACCGATCCAGTAAAATAGTGCAAAATTCCGGTTCTGGACAGAGATGCGTCCGGATTGTTTCAGACATGCTGCAAGCATTGATGTGAAAGGTCCACGATCAACCAGTTGGCGGCGCACACAAGATAGGATCCATGATTGCACCTGAAAAGGAGACATAGAAAGCTTGTCGCCGTCAGAGCGAGGCTGCAATGCAAATAACCGAAGGCTGGAGTCTCAAAAAAGTTGGCAAAGCCCACCTGACTCCATAGCAGCGTTGCTACCATGTAGTACTTAAGCGGCTCGTCGCATGGTTTGCCCTTCAGAATGCTTTCGAAAAGCAATCATTGACACCTCTGCGTTCTGTCTCACACCTGATTGAAAAGAGTAGCAATGATGGCTTGCACCTAAGTTCCGCAACCACCCTTCCAATCTGTAAGCTTCTCTGCATCAATCCCAGAGCAGAAAACTCATGCCACGGCGCAAAAAGGACTGTTACAGTCACGCACGCCGCCAACATGAGCACTAGCAGTATAACCAACCAAACCTGGACAGCAATGTCTCAAGCACGGCCCTCTACTAGGAACTCACAACGACCGGAAACCTTGCGATTCGTGGTTGGTCAATCATTCCCCGGCCTTGCACAAGCCCACAATGCTCATGAACCTGAGTCGCGCAGCAAAACCTGGCAAAACCTACGTATCTGTGGTTCGGGTCCACTGAGGCAAAGTTAAAAGGCACACACACACAAACATCACAAAGCTGCTTCTCAACTTGCGAAGCCAATGGCTCTAGCACCAAGCGCTGCTGCACTTGCTCTGCCTCCTTGGCGATATAGCACTCCCAAAAGGGCGTTGTACATATATTATACGTATAAGTCCCTTTTAGTATGCTCGTGTCTTTTGGGGACCTTTGGGGGCTCCCATGCGAGGCACGCGTCACTCAAGAATAAAGTTTATCAAAGCGCATGTCACGGTCTCCTGGCTTGCTTCCGCTGGACATGTGCAGAAAAACCACCAATGAACTGGCACAAGTACACTCTGTGCACTCCAAACCCTGCGCAACAAAGCTGCTCCCTCAAGGACTAGCGGCACGGCTGCGGCGGGTGTCTCGCAGCAATGGCGTCTGCTCGGGCCCCTGCGACCGAGGTGGCAACACAGCAGCACCAGCCGTGAGCGTTGAAGTGGCACCAGCCATGAGCAGCCTCCAATGGGCAGGAGACACTTGAACACTTCCACACTGTTTATGTTGCATATAGCCTAGCATGTTGTAACAGTTTCTCTGAATCGTTTTCGGAAACCCTCACTGCGCTTCGCACTCATACATGCACACTCTCACCCTCTGACTAAATCTCTCACATTGCTCGGGATCGTGAGGCGAACCAATCAAGATACACACAACCCTTTCTCGGAGGGTTCCATGCATATGAGCTTGGTAAGGCCACACCGTGCATCCACGGCAAGAACTGCATCAATCAAGGACTCATGGCCTCACTCTATTTAACTCTATTTACATATAGGTTTTTGGATCTTCAACTGATCTTAATGGACGACCTGAGTCGCAAGTCATGTGTCGGCTTCTGACAACCAGCAGCCCAAAGAAACCATGACAGCTCTAGCTGTCGAATCGTGGGACGGTTGCTTATGCACAAATTCGACTGGGATTGACTGGACTATCCTTGATATATATATATATATATTTAAATATAATTGACCACAAAGTTGTGAAAAACCACGGAAGAAAATGACGAGCTGCGAGGCTTCATAAAGTCACCCCTTTAGTGGCCATCTGTGCCCAAGCCTGGCACTTTCCATGCGTAGTTGGATCTAGTGATCTACTGGTCTGTGATGAGTTGCCCTGTTCTGTGGTAGTGATGACCTTTAGTTGAAGTTCTTCAGCACGTCTATTATCTGGAGTCGTCTGCTTTGGTCTAGCCGATCAAAGCAAAACATGTGGCTTTGCACAGAGTCTGTCTTGGTTTCTGGTGACCGTGGTGATCCATGCTAAAAAGTGGCAATCCGCGTGGCAATCTGCGCTGTTTCGTGCCTGTTCACCTCTCGGTGGCTTTTGGCAGTCTACGATGCTGAGGTCAGTTTCTGGTAGTTTTTGTGGGATTCTTGCCGGTTCGTGATGATTTGTGGTGATATGTGATTTATTTCCCCAACGATCCGTGGCGGTGATCTGTAGGGACGTCGGGTGATTCGAGAGTCTTTGTGGCCATCCATTGCAAATTCAAACCGCCGATTTGTCAATACATCTGCCGACGACCGTGATGAGGCATTGATCCTTTATGATCTCTGAAAATGAAAGCAAACAAAGATTGAGTGAACTCGTTCGATTCACTGCGCGCGAAGTGGGGGAGAGGGGTACACTTTCTTGTGACAGTGCGAAGTGGTCCACGTTGAGATCTCCGAAGCGCGGACCCAAACGAATGCACATACAGCTTGGCATCGCGCGTGGAATAGCCACAGCTTCCGACGGAGCAGCCAGGCGGAAACGCAGAAAATGTTATAGTGGTGATTCAATGGGCCGCCCTAAACATCCTTTATCTGCGGATGCCAACTGCAATGCCAACCACTAATAACTGGCAAAACAACTCACCCAACTTCACCGGTTACAACCCACTCAGCATTGTCAGTCGTGTCCTAACCAACAAACCCACAAAGTTTGGAGTGACTGGCCGGACGGCCAAGGCCAGCAAAGTGTTGACAAAAAAATATCTATCCGTCTATCTATCTATCTATCTATCTATCTATCAAGCCTCTCGTACCAAGCAGTCCAATAGCGGACACGAAGTCGGCGATGATTTCCCTCACTCCGCCATGACTCGGTGGCAGCTGCTTCCTTTGCACTTTTTGATCTTGGCCACTTGGGCCCGTGCATATCTGGAGGGCGCCCTTCAGCACTTTCTTGGGGGGATCACAACGAAGACTGCTGGCACGCTCGGTCCTAATTCCCAGCACCTTAGACCTGAACAGCGCCTTTTTTCCTTCAGGAGTTCTAAGGTGAGAGGTGAGGGTTGGGTTGGGACCGTCACCAGCCCTGAAGGGAGCTTCTCCTCCTTAGCTGACCGCATGGCTTCTCCCAAATTTGATGGTATTGGGCATGAGGTGTCCCACGGGACGAAGAAGTTACAACCTTTTTCCAAAATCACAAAAAGAAGCTACAAGAGATTTCTTCATAAGCTTCAAGTGCGTGGGCTGGCAACCTATCATGGCACGGTTCACATGCGTGCTCCGACTGCCAGTGCTTCCTGTGCACCTGCTGGACGATCGTGGACGATGACCTCCCGGAAGAAAAGAGCGCGTGCATCAGTCCTTAACTGGAACTGCGGCACCTCGCACTCTGAAAGCTATGCCGAGCTTCTGCGATGGGTTAGCTTTTTTGGCTTTGACATCATTCTGATCCAGAGCACTCACTGGAGCGCAGAAGAGGCTTGGCAAACGCATGCACGGATATACGGTGATATACGGCTCTTCCCTCTCCGGATGTGGCCTCAGGGGGGGTGGCCTTTTGCCCTTAGTCAAGCATTCGTTCTCACATGAACCAAATCAGCAATAGGAATCTCATTTCGGGCAGGATTCAGAATATTCGCTGCTATACCACCAAAGGTACGCTTGATGTCGTTAATGCGTACCAATTTCCAGTAGGCGTCACCAAGCTTCGACCACAGCCAATGGATTCGAGAAAACGCTTTTGGACTGCTCTCGATGGATTGATACGATCGTTGCCATTCCGAAACATTCTGATCATGGGCGGCGACCTGAACACCCCGTTTCATGGATCTGGATCGGCACCTGGTGACCAGAGAGCTCCCTGTGGGATGTAGTGCAGGTACATGGATTGAGCTCGCTAGGAGCACATGACAGCGCCTTCAGCTATGTGGGCCCCAGGGGCCAGAGTCATATTCACTTTTGGCTGATGCGCAAAGCTCAGACTGACTCAGCGTTCATGCCAGATGTCTAGTCGATTTTCCCCTTCTTGCCCACAGAGATTATCCTGACCACAGGCCTATTGTTGGATCCATTCCTCTGGGCTGGAAGGTGTGGTTGCAATCACCTCCACACAAGAACCAATGGTTCCAGTCCCACTCCAGCCGACAACTTGCACAGGACAAGCGGATCTCAGTGCTGCATGGCAACGAACGGTCGAGCAGACCCAGAAGGTGATCCAACAGGCCGGCACCGACTCCTTTGACACACTGCTTCGACACATTGACGCTGTAACAAAACAACTGGCTACCCCACCACCAGTACCTGTATGGGCGGAGGAAGCCACCCAATCGTTGGTTGCCTCCAAGTGGAAGCATCTGGCCAAGGCCAGATCACCACAGGGAACTTTGCTGAAGCGTGTTTTCCATTGTTGGTCACATACGCGTTTCTTTCAACAGGTGCATCGTCAGTTGAAACAACATAGCAAAGAATGGCGCCCACAGGGTGTCACCCAGCGAATGCACGCGGTCGTCGTCTCCAACGTTTCTGACAGGGTCTCAAACCAGACTAGCTTACAAGGCGGCCTGTCTGCATCTGAAGCACGCTGCCAGTGGTATTTCCCAGCTCCGATGCCGCGCGGGCTGCGGCGCAACCGCGCCAGCGACACCGGCGAATTAAGTTGCTGCGCCGCTTCGGGCGCAACGGAGGCGGCATCTGGCCGCGCAGGCGCCCCGGAAGCGGCCACCGAGGCACGCGGACGGCGCGCACGCACGCGCGGCTCCTGGGACGTGCAAATATACATGTTAAACAAATGAATCAGGATCTGTACAGAGACCCGAAAGACGGGCGGAGACACGCAGCTGGCCGAACGCACAAACGGACCCAACCATGAGAAGAATTGCTCAGCCGTCTGCGCGTTCACCCCCTGCAGCGCAGCGTGGTGCGCGCGCTGCGCCTCCGGCGTGTACAGGGGATGGCTCCCGTCCAGGCAGCTGGTGTGATTCTGTTCATGAAAACTGTCGGGGACACAAGTCAAAGCAGCCAACGCAGCCGCAGTGGGCGTCCGCTCCTTGCGGACCGGGCGCCGCGCAAAACGAGCCAGTGCACACGCGTTGTCGTAAATCACATACTGGAGCGGTGGCCGTGCATCGGCGTCCTCCAGCGTCAGCGAAGAGAGCAACGCATACACTTGAGTCAGTGACTCAGCGTGCGCTAAAGGCACCGCGGAGCAAACCCGGCCGCAAGGGAGCGTCGCCACCAGCAAGCCTCCGTGAGACCGACGGGGCAGCAGCACGACCTTGTCGATGCCGCAGCCGCAGGGATTGACTTCGTCTGCTTGCGACCGAAGCTCCGTTTCCACAGCATCGTATCGGCAGGAACCTCAGGTTCCGCCGGTTAACGAAGCGGCAACACGTCGGCGTCTTTTGCGACGATCGCGTTGCTCGGCCAACCGCTGCTCATAGGCCGGGGTGGCAGCAGTGGAGAGAGCGGAACCCAAGCGCCACTCCGACGAGCCAACCACCTCGCACTTCAGAGAACGCGCTGGTCCGCCGCAGCCGCCAGCGCTCCGCCCGCTGCACGCGTGCGACAGTACCTGCGACGACGACGACGACGACGACGACGACGACGACGACGACGACGACGATGAAGGATGGTGCTCGGGCCGGAAAAAATGAGAACACAAATATAACCCGCAAGGCCCGAGAGAAGAAAACAAACCCTTTCAGGTACAGGCCCGGCCGCAAATGCCCGGGAGCAGGTCCATTCTGACATCCAGTCAAAGGAGACTTGCTAGTGCATGTCCATGTACACCATCCTTTGAGTTGTTCTGAAGCCCATTGCGGCCCAACTCCCACTTGCAGGTACCAAAAAGGAGTCGCCCGCTGTTGAGCTTTTGTCCATGGTTGCGCTCGGTTCCCTACCACAATAAGTGGTAGCGGAGCCCTGCGGGGCGTCCGTGTCGTGTGGTGCGCTGATTCGATCCAGGTCTAGTGTGTGGTGGGGCTACTATGCCGACGCGACCTGTCAGTCCTCCGAACCCGAGGCGGAGGAAGAAAGTGGGCTTTGTTGTTGACGATGACTCTCCGGAGGCGGGGCAGCCGCTTCAGCCAGCGGTGGATCGTGGGCTTGAAACCAGTGAAGCTGAGGTCGCTGCATGGGGAGTGAGCAAGTTGGGAGCCGCAAGCCAGCGGGTTGGCCGATCCGCCGCGGCTAGCGGAACGTCTTCTTCCTATGAGATGGTGGAAGAACCACCGTCGTCTTTTGAACCGCCTTCCATAGAACCTGACCGGTGTCATCAACTTGCTGAACGCGTTCATGGTGACGTTGGTCGGGAAGGGGGAGGTCATGATTGGACATGGGAGTGGACATGGGCGGATGACACGCCCTGGTGGCCACGAGAGACTTCGTGGCGCAATGGACATGGTTGGAACTCCTGGGGATCATGGAGTTCCTATGATTGGCAAGATGCTTCTTCATGGCATTCATGGCGGTGGTCCTCGCCGACTCCATGGAGGGCACGTGGGCTTGGGGCGACATATGCATGGCCGGATCAGGCGGGAGAGAACGCCGTCACTCCGGCAGACAACTTGGCCATGAACAATCGGCCTGATGATGATCCTGTCGCCGACTGGTGGCAGGGCGATGACAAGATGCATGAGTCGCTAGATGCTGCTACCTGCCCTGATGGCGGTTGGGAGCACTACCGCATGAACACCAACAGTGAGGAGGAGGGCCAGCCAGAGGAGCGGTCGACTGAGAGCAAGGGACAGTCTGAGGCCAAGTCAACAAGACCTCGTATCCCCTCATCCTATCCAGCCTCCTTTGCAGCCCTTCCCACAGAGTCCTACAGAGAGTGGAAGCGAGCAGTTGAGATGTGGATCGCCGGAGAAGGCGGCTTGTTGCCGTTTTCGGTGATCGGGCCTCGTGTTCTGTCTGTACTGAAGGGACGTGCTTCCATCTTGACGAGGAAGCTGTCTGTGGAGCGCGTGTCTCAACCAGAAGGCCTTGATTTGATATTCAGCACCCTGGAGTCTTCATCTCTTGTGCAGGAGCTGTCAGGCCAACATGGTGAACGTGCCCAACGCGAGTTTCTTCAATGTCGCAGGGCACCCCATGAGAGTCTTGATTCCTTTTTGATGAGGGTTGAAGCTCAAAGGGACTTGATGCTTGAGGAAGACCCTGAATTTGCCATGGGTGAACGCTTTTTGGTGGGCTATGTGTTGGACAACTCCGAATTGACACAAAGGGACCGGGTGCTGGTCATGGCTGCTGCTGGGAACAAGCTGTCGACCTCTGCTGTGTACCCAGCCTTGCGAAGGATGGGACCCTTTTTGCAAGGCACGGTGCCGATTGGTAGGGGACTCTCTGACAGGCCACTGCTCCCAGAACTTCAGCCTGATACTCAAGCAGGCGGTGGACAAGCCGCCTCACAGCATCCTGGCCGCAACGGCCGGTTCGGCCGTGCCTATGGTGCTCATGCGATGGCTGAATCAGAGGTGGATGGTGATGAAGAAACCAAAGAACCTGTTGATGAACCCGAGAATGATGATGAGATTTCAGCCGCTGAGCATGATGCTTTCGTAGCCGTGCAACAAGGTCAAGCACGCTTGAAAGCCATTCGACAACCCAGGGGCTATTACCGCCGAACCGAACAGTCCGCCGGAGGTGATTCAGCCGCCAAGAAACGCCTTGAAGAGCTGATGGCCAAGAATCCTTGCCGCAACTGCGGTGGCTTTGGACATTGGAGCCGAGATGCCAGTTGTCCGATGAACCAAGCAAAGGCCGCCGCTGGAACACATGTGGCAACGCCCGTGTCCGATAAGCCTGTAGAGGGTAGTAGTGCTGGCACGAGCAAGGTGTCTGCAGCAATGACTGCATGTGGCCGGAGCGAGTGTGACCACAACTCCTTCCCATGCCGCTTTGACAGCTGTCTTAGAGAGCTTTGTAGATCGACAGAAGTCGGCACCGCATGTCGCGCGTGCATATATGGTTGCTGCAGAGGGAAGGGCGGGGGATGACGCTGATGTCGTTGACTTGCATTTGGACACGTTCGTTGCACAGCCTCCTAAAGCTTTAGAATATGAAGGGGTTATGATTCTTGACATTGGCTGCGTTCGATCGGTGGCTGGCACGGCATGGATTGAACGGGAGATCGCAATTCGGCAGAAACTAGGTAAACATGTTTTTGTGGAGCGCACAGCCGATTGGTTTCGATTTGGAGATGGTGTTCGAAGACTGTCCAGCTATCGAGTGCACTTGGAAATCGCCATTAAGGGTCACACAGGGTTATTGGCTGTTAATGTCATAGATTACCCATGCCCTCCACTGATGAGCAAGGCCGTGTGTAATGCATTAGGTATGTGCATTGACTGCGAAGCCAATTCGTGTGAGATTCGTAGGCTAGGAGAGAGGAAGTGCCCTTTAGCTGTGTCCCCGGAAGGTCATTATTTGATCCGCATCAATGATTTCTTTCCTAGGAACCCATCCTGGCACACTTTGACATCCGAGCAAAACAAACGACCTAAGGTAGAGTGTGAGGAGGTATGCATGTTTGAGATTCGTCAAGGAACCGCTGTTGGCAAGGGGTCCAAGTCTCGCTTGCGAAGAGAGGCAAGAGCCGTCCTGTCTAGTGTGGTAGATCATGGCCTCAGTGCAGCGCAATCGTCAACCCCAAGCAAGAGCTGCAGCTGCCGGCTACAGCCAACATGCCATTCACTCGGAGCCAGACTGGCAGGGGTCCGAGGCGGAAGTGAGTTCAGTGCTGCTCGAGACCGAGGAGGCGGAGGAGATGGCCGGTTGGCCCCAGGCGGAGGAACCGTGGCCGGAAGCAGATGCTTCCATGACATCGATGCGTCGCAAGAAGGCGACCCCTCAACCGAAGAGCCGGGGACAATCATCGAGTGCCAAGGAGACCGAAGAGCCGCCTCCCCTATCCAAGGTCAGCACCAAATCCAAGTCCAAGGCAGAGCAGCGGGCAGCAACGACTGGGGTGCTGGCAGACTTTCCGCTGTTGGGGATGACCAAATCCTTGGATCCACCCATGAATGCCTCGTGGGTGTTCCATCAACGGGTCATCACACACAAGTGGAAGACATTCCTCCTGATGATGCGGATGGAGGAAGCCATGGTGTTGAGCCGCCTGCACTGGAAGCGGAATCCCGCGTGGTTGGCTCGCCTGTACGCCACAGAGCTGGCGGCCATGTGGGGACACTTCGGGTCCTGTGTGAAGACACTGCGCCAACCAAAGGGCGCGATCATCTTTCGCTAGCTGAGACTCCATCGTGTGTGCGTGCTTACCAGCGAGGTCATGTGCAAAGGCTTAAGAAGGGGCTGAAGCATGCCATGCAAGGTCAAGACCTTTTGAGGCAGACCGCTCGGGCAGTGACCGATAGGAAGTTTTGTGTGCTTGAGATTTTCGGGACTTCTGTTTCGTTCTTCGCCAGTGACCAACCAGATTGGACAGCCTTAGAACCTGTAGACTTGCTGTGTGGTGTTGATCTTGACTCCAAACATGAACAAGACCTGGTGTTGAAACAAATTGATGACATTAGTCCCGATTTGGTGATCATCACTCCTCCATGTGGTCCGTGGAGCTGTATGCAAGCTATAAACGATCCAGCAGTGGTCGTCTGGAAGCGGTTGATGGCTTTCCATCTTTGGGAATTCACTCGAAAGGTATGGGATTTGCAAACCTCAAAGGGGGGCCTTTGTCTGTCGGAACAGCCTTGGCTAAGTAAAGCACTTGAGTTGCACATCATGGCTAGTCGACCGCATTTGCACAGGGCAATCATCGATCAATGTGCTTTTGAACTCAAGGACCCAGGCAACAATCGACCTATGCGTAAAAGAACTGTGTTGGATTGCAATTCGGCTCGGTTCGCTCGGGCCCTTGAGGAGGGCGGTCGGTGTTCACATCCTCGAGAAGACCACCAGGTGATTGAAGGTGCAACATTGGTAGACGGCCACTGGGTGAATAGATCGTTGTTGGCCGGCATGTGGACCAAAGAATTGTGTATTCACATTCTGGAAGCTGCATCCAAGACTCTTGAAACATGTTCGGAAGAGCCAGGCTGTTCATCAGGACTGTTCGTGGACTTGGGGGACCCTCAGTTGCAGCACGTGAGACCGGACCCATGTCAAACATGTCACATGCCAGGAGTTGAGACCATGTGTGCACACTGTCTTGCAAATGTTTGTACCACCTGCACCGTTCTGCATGTGTGTCCATACCGATGGCAGGGACATGAGCCGTTCGATGAACCTTGTGACGGTCACTTAGCATGTGCAGTAGAAACAGAAACCCCTGCCGATCAAATCGCCGGTGATCCCGAAGACCTGGCCGAAATGGCCATACGCCGTGAGTTCAAGAGGTTGCAGGAAGAAGAGGATCAAAGAAAGGGTGATTTCGGCGGTATCGGGTCTAGGTATGGGTATGTGAGGTTCACTGGTGCGGGTATTAGGTTGCCTAGGGAGGTTAGAAATCAACTGGCCAAATTGCACGGTCATTTCGGACACCCAAGCAACGAAAGACTTGCTCGTATGCTGCAGATCAACGGTGCCAGCAAAGGCATCATCGAGGGTGCCAAATCGTTGCGCTGCAGCATTTGTGAACGGATCACAGGACCGCGGTCGGCTCCGCAAGCTTCGTCAAAGGCACCTAATGAACAATGCTGTTTGGACAGTTTCTTCATTTTGGATTGCACAGGCCAAAGATGGAACGTGACACATATCCTAGATGGATTCTGTTCACTGCAGTATGGGATTTGTTCTCGGAACCCGAGTAGTAGCGTAAGTGCAGAGCTTTTGTTCGACCGATGGATCCTGTGTCATGGCCCTCCGTCTGATTTGTGCGTTGACGGCGGCAATGAGTTTCGAGGCGCATTCGAATCCATGTGTCGGGTGTTCGACATTCACTTGACAGTCCTACCAACGTCAGCCAAGTTCAAAGCAGGAATGAGTGAACGACATGGTGCCATATTGAAACTCATGATATTGCGTGTCATCCATGAACTTAGTGTCACTAAGGAAGCTGAACTTAAGTTGGTCGTGTCCATGTGTTGCCAAGCAAAGAACCGACTCTTGAGAAAATGTGGCCGTTCGCCCTTGCAGGTGGTGCAAGGCCGAGATGTGGTCATTCCATCAGCGTTGGTGCAACAAATCGCCGACGGAGAGGTTCGCATGAGCAGTAACTACAGCATAACACATGATGAAGAGGTAAATCGTATGGAACAGCTTCGTTGTTCGGCCGTGTCTGCATTCCAGTGGTTGGACTCGCACGAACGTCTTCGGGTCGCATTGAATGCTCGGTCTAGACCACCGAAGCTCGTGGCATTGACACCAGGCACCATCGTGTATTTCCACAAGCCACCGGGACAACATCGGCGACTGCAGGACAATGCCACCGGACAACAAGGTCCGGCCATCGTCGCAGCCACCGAGGGAACAGATAAGGTCTGGGTTAGGTATAAGGGGACAGTAGTCAGGGTTGCTTCGGAGAACATTCGTCTTGCCACTCCAGAAGAAACGTTGGACACTCGGTACATCAGCGATGTACTCAATGATATGCAACAAGAACTGACGGGCGCCAATCGTTCGTCCGGCTATGAAGACATGACAGAGTCTCAAGCAGCGACACCCAGTCAGGCCACTCCTCAAGAGGCCATTGTAGCCACCCAGCCTGTAAGTAGCCCTGGTCCCATAGATAACCATAAGGAAGGTGAAACTGCCGTGATGAACCAACCCGACGATCCAGCGCCTGTTGCACAAGATGTGACTCATGCACCAGACAATGCTGAACCATCGGTGCCTCCGGTTCCCTCGAATGTGTTGCCGGAGGCTGACCAGACCGAAGAAGTGCTCCGACAGTTAGAACTGTCCAGGCAGGCTGCAGACCGACTAGATGGATATCGACCTGTCAAAAGCACGAGTAGGACTCATGAGACACCCGATCCGTCAATTTCCACATCGTCCAACACACTTCCGATAGAGATTCCCGTCGGCTTGGAAGATGCCAGAGTAAAGCATAAGGTAGAGTATTTTGAGGGGGGAGCTCAAGCACATGTGTGGGATGCCATCCAGGGTCGTTTAGGTAAAGCCACTACTGAAGCCAATGACTCAGCCCTGAAACGCGCCAGGTTGGATGCTGATTTGCGCATGGCCTCTCAGCTGATCCCTCAAAGCTTCTACATCCTCAAGAAGGAACGGAAGCGTGATGTGCTGGAGCCTCCAGGTGCAGAGCCGGTCACCAAACTCAGCCGGCGTGATTTTAGTGGCGCACCTCCATTTCGAGCCGTCGAGTCCTTCGAGTTCGGTGCGTGTGTGAGTGACTTCGGTGTGTGTGAAGCTGGAGTAGTGCCCTGGGCACCAGCCTGGGCTCAGGCATGCTGGGCACTGGAAGTAGCTGTGTGTGAGACCTCTCAAACCAATCAAGAAGATCGAATCAAGCTTGAAGCCAGGGTCCGGGAGGAACGCTTTGCATTGTTGGAGCAAGGTTTCGATGAAGAGCTCAAGAATAAAGAACTCGAAACCTGTCGCTTGGAGAGGGGACATGAAAATGGACCTCCTCCCGGACCAAAGAATGAGATCTATGTGAGGGATATGACTGCTGCTGAAGTGAGATTGACTATTCCAGCATTGGTCAAGGCCTTGACCATTCATTTCGATCATGAGGCAATTCGACCAGTTCCCTTGGGCCAGATAGTTCCTAAGGAACGTGTGATCAGGTCCCGTATGGTGATTGTCAACAAGAAGCAATTGGTGCAGGGTTTTGAACCAAAAGGAAGACTTTGTGTTGGAGGCCATCGTGATCCAGACTTGGGCAAGTATGATGCTGCAAGTCCAACAGCACTTTCTCTAGCACATGCCCTTCTCCTTTGCATCGCCACGACCTTAAGGTGGAGTGTTAGCATTGCCGATGTCACAGCGGCCTTTTTGCAAGGCCTGTCCTTGCCTAGATCCGATCCACTGTATGTGCAAGCACCATCTGGATGTCCACCGGAAGTACTTGAATATTTGCGGTGGAGACTTGGCCCTGACAACAGGAGCGATGTGTTTGAAGCCACCAAGGGCATTTTCGGACTCAGCGAAAGCCCCAGATTGTGGTACTTGAGATTCAAGGAGACCCTGGCTGAGATTGCATTCCACGAGTCTCAGTTGGTGCCATACCTTTTCATGAAGCACAACGATCAAGGACAATTGATCGGCTTTATCACCTTGCATGTTGATGACGCCTTATTGGCCGGAGGACCAGAGGTTGAAGCTGACTGGAAGACATTGCAGTCTCGATTGAAGTTTGGCAGCTGGACTGATTTGAAAGAAGGAGGAAAGTTCCTAGGACGTGTGATGAAACAAAGCGAGGACCGTGAGACCATCACCGTGGACATGAACATATACTGCCAGAATCTGTCGGAGATTGACATCGAGACCGCCATGAAAGACGAGGATTCAGTTTCTCCCCTTCAGGCAACTCAGCTGCGTGCCTTGGTTGGACAGCTGGGATGGCTCGCCAAGCAGGGGAGACCCGACTTGGCTTTTGCTGTGTCTTACCTCCAGCAGAATCTAGTGGATGCCACTGGAAGTACAATTCGACTAGCCAACAACACCGTACACAAGGCCAAACAGGAGACATGTTACTGCATCAAGAGTTTGGGGTGTTCCTTGAAGGACATGATGGTGTTGGTGGCTACTGATGGTGCTCTAGCCGCTATGCCTAGAGGAAAGTCGCAGCTGGGCATCTTTCTGATGTTGGCTAATCCCAAGGTGCAAACCGAAGTGAGCGCTGTCGCGCCAATTGAGTGGTGCAGTACCTCGTGCAAGCGTGTGGTTCGCAGTTCCTCCGCAGTTGAAGCAGCAGCTGCATCATTGGGATACGAGCACGCTGAGTTCCTGAGGGCAATGCTTTGTGAAGTCAGAGAAGCTGGATTTGTGATGAGACGATGGTTCGAGCATGTGAAGGAATGCCCGATCTTGCTGATCATCGACGCCAAAGTGGCGTACGATTGCCTGTCCAGCGATGAATTGCCCCAGGATAGGAGGACCGCCCTTGACATCCGTGCATTGAGAGAAAGCCTGTCTGACCTGGTTCGTCTTTTTTTTGGTGATGGATGCCCGGACAGGAGCAGGCTTCCGATAGCCTGACAAAGCACAAGGGAAACAACGTCCTTCAGTCCATCATGGGCACAGGTCGTTGGACGATCGTGGAAGATGACACGTGGCAAGAAGTCCGAGCCCAACAACGCCTTACACAGAAGGCTTACAAAGGTCGGCTAAAAGCCCACCGGGGGACGGCAGGTGAGTCAAAGGAGACTTGCTAGTGCATGTCCATGTACACCATCCTTTGAGTTGTTCTGAAGCCCATTGCGGCCCAACTCCCACTTGCAGGTACCAAAAAGGAGTCGCCCGCTGTTGAGCTTTTGTCCATGGTTGCGCTCGGTTCCCTACCACAATAAGTCATCCAAACATGACAGGGCAGTTGATGGCTGGGTATTCCGCCACCCCGCAAGGAACGCGTCATGCATTCCGTACTTCCAAAGTGAGTGCCATTCTGGGCTTCAAGCAAAGAGGCGCTCATCGGCGACCACCTGCAGAGGGGAAGCGCAACGAACGGTCCACACGCGCGTACGTCCCCCGTGCGACCACTTCCAAAAATGTTGCTCGCTCTGTGAAATCCTCACGGGCTTCGAGGCCTCCATGGCGTGGCCGTTCACGGCTCTGAGCAACGAGGACCTGGGCAGCCAATTGTGAGTCAGTCAGTGGGTATAGCATGGTCTATAAACCACCACCCGGTGACTTCATTGTAAACACCACCGCAAAGTAGCTCGACTGCGAGTGGTGCCCGCAACTGTGACCAAAGGTCCCTGGTCTGAAACCAAGCTGTGGACCTAACTTGAGGGCTCTCACTCCAAGCCCAAGGCTCGGATTTGCGCAGGGAACACGTCCAAAAAAAACAAGACGTAACAATAGCACGGAAGGCTATAGAATCTTCCTCGTTACTTATAGTGATGGCGTCCACCCAACAGCAGCCACCTAGTGGCTGCTCGTGATGGCATCCACCCTACATTCCAAGGTCTAGATCTGAGGTGAGTTGATGGCTGCGTGTGCAAGTCCGAGGCCAGCACTTGTGCAGGGCACCCGTTCGAAGAAAATACAGGGGATGTAACGATGGCATGGATGTAGTAGCTTCCTAGTTACTGGTCCTGATGGCCTCCGCCCTATACTAGCTTGCTTGTGACCAGGACCAGTGGTGATGGCCTGCACCCTGTAGCAGCTTCCTTGGTACTAGTCATGATGCCACCTTCTTTGTTGCTGATCGTGATGGCCTCCACCCTCTAGTAGCTGCCTTGTTACTAGTTGTGATGGCCTTCACCCATGCCGCACCAAGTTCGGTCCAAGACCAAACCCTGACCGTGCGCAGGGGGCCCATTCCAGAAAAAAAAAGTGCGTGCAACGATAGCACCCGCCTGCAGTTTAAAGCGCTGCTTCTTGTCGGTGCACACAATCTCCTCCGCGACAGGCAGTGGCGAGGCAGCCAGAGAACCCTCCGACTATACTTATACGTCACCTGGAGATCCACTCCCCAGAAAAAACAACGCTCTTTTCTTGACAACTCTCTTTTCTAGACAAATTTCCCTGGAAATCGTTCCGAGGACAGACTCTGCTGCACGTGAGCGGTGCAACGAGCCCACGGCACCTCAATGTCCGTCACAGAGCATCGGAGCACACGAAGCTCTGCCAGGCACAAAATGTCCTCAGCGTTGGAGATGTTGCTTGCTTTCTCATCAAAAAATTCATGGGGTTTACATCAGCAGGGCTTAGATCAGACCCCTATGCAAGAAGTTGCTGTCTCAAACCAGGCTTGATCGGTCTCAGTCTCGTTCGAGACATTCACGTATGCTTTCGAGATCGTTTGAGATGAGAAGTAAGTAAACCACAGTGAACATATATATATATATTACTGCGCAGTGAGTTCACAGGAGACGTTTACACAGGAATCAACAGAGAACACATGAATTCACAGAGAAAAGTAAAAACACGGTAAACCCTATACCGTATGACCTCTTTCTTTGTGCAATCTCTCTGTCTGTACATGAATCGTTGTTCAAGGATATGTGAAAAGATCTTCAATGATAGCTGTTTCTCTTTCTTTTGCTCTCTAGTAGCTGAACAGGAAGTAGTAGTTGTAGTAGTAGTCGGTGTAATTGGTAGTAGCAGCAGTAGTGGTTGTTGTTGTTCTTGTCGTAGTAGTAGTAGTAGTAGTTGTTGTTGTTGTTGTTGATGTTAAACTAGTAGTGGTAGTAGTAGTAGTAGCAGCAGCAGCAGCTGCTAGTTGTAGAGAGAGAGAGAGAAGGATTGGTGTAAGGAGTTCATGTCTGGTAGAGTACTGTATGTCCAAAGTCGGGGCGCATGGAATGGAATGCCAAAACGTGTCCACGATGCCGCAAGAGGGTCGACTTTTTGTCTGAGGAAGGAAGGTCGTGGAATCTCAGCCCAGAACTACATGAACATCTCTAGAGGTTCCCCTGGAGCCCCTCGATCGAGCGTTCCCTCCACACAAACGAGGGGCTCCAAGCTGACAGAATCCGCCGTCACGTATCCGGATGCCAAGCGATACGGCCTTGCGGCGAAGAATCTTGCTCAACGCCTCGCAGTGGCCAACCCGATGGGCGTGGCTATCCGTTAGCAAGGTCGAGTCCTCGACGCATCGGAAAACCATGGTCACACGCTGACCTGGTGTGCATGCAGGAAACCATGTGGCCAAACTATACGTGCAGGAACATGTGTACCCAAAGAATTTGAATGGCATCGTCTTCGCAGAACGGTGGCTACCACTACGGCACATGCGGTGAAGCCCTTCACTCCAAAACTGTTGGGGCGTCTGTATTTCGATGCGCAACCACTTCTCTTCAGGCATGATGCAGCAAGGAGGACGTAGTTCATGAGAGGAGAGTTGATAATGAAATCGAATCCCTTGAATACGTGCACATCCCCGGGCCTTGGATATCCGAGCCAGCCGGATCTCGTTGCGTCCGGGACTCCTGCGCACACTCTGAAAGTGAACCACAGGTTCCAAATGACTGCACGCTTGGCTTCGAATTCCCCCAATGCTGCCATAGAGGCTTTTGGCATTGATGTGAAGTTATTTTGATAAATGGCCTTTGGCCTTGTAGAGCACCTCGGTGTGGCAAGATTGATCACAGTATCAACCAAGGTAACATACCTTGAGCCCCGCTTTCTTGAGATTACTCGAGAGCGCACGAAACTGAAAACTGAAAACTATATATCCATCTATCTATCTATCTATCTATCTACAGTATCTATCTACAGTATCTATCTATCTATCTATCTGCTTTATGCAATTTAACTATATTAAAGTGGGAGCGTTCAAAAGTCGTCACCAACAGTTTCATGGTTTTTCCAACACGGATCACCTTGAAGGACTCGAGCGCAGCAGGGACGGCTCATCATGCGTCGCCTCTGGCCTCGGCACTTGAAGGAGCACAAAATGGGCTATGTAGCGACCTTGATAGCTATGTGCTGATTTCTTTTCATGGTTTCAGTATTGATTCATGCTACCACCCCTTGTCAAACATGCTTGCAAGCTAGCGGCATGTTTGGCGGCTCGCGCTACATTTGGTTCACTACCACCTAGGACTAATACCTATTTGCTTGATGCTCAAGATTGCTGCAGTAAGGTGCTCTGAGGACACAAATGAAAAATGCGCATGTCACGCACAAACCTTGAATGATTCATCATGATTCAAGCTTTGCATCACAGAAGTGAAACGACATTTGGACAAAAAGAAATCTAACGTGGTCAGCCCACGCCTTCATCGTCTTCAAGCGGCCTTCGGCATTTTGCAGGTCACGAATCTGGTCCTGCGCAGGCAGCCGAGGCGTGCCGAGGCGCGCCGAGGCGTGCGGAGGGCAATAAAGAAGAGACGTCGGCCATCAGCCAAGTCAGCCCAGACCGAAAAAGTCCTGCAACTTCTCAATAAAATCATCAATCCTGATCAAACTGCGATATTCATGTGACCAGGTTGCACATGATTGATATGAATCATGCGTGAAGGCTTGGTTCAAGGACTCACGTTGGTAAGAAAATAGCAGCCTGGCACTCTGAAGCAAGGCTACGTTCAGACCCCTCCCCTTGTCGCAAAGTTCCTATATAGATATTTACATTGATATTACTAAACTATTGCATAGATAATGTCGACAGCGTTGCGGACGGTACTCTGGAAGAAGCTCAATCGCCCGACCTGTATGCTGCATGCTGGTGCGAAAGGCAAGGCAACACTTTGTTTGCAACAACAAAAGTCCGGTTCACCAAAGGCCGTGACTGAAGGCTTCGCCCAATATACGGACCCGGTCGTGCTGCGGGACCTCCAATAGCATGTTAGCATGTTCTCTAATTACCAGGACCCGGAATTCACAATTGGACTGAGCTTGCGGCAATGCCGCTTGGACCCACAGTTTGCAGCTCTCGTTCCACCTCAGCTCCATGTTTCTCGGGCCGCATTACGATTCCTGTTAGAACTGGGTGCGTTGCCCAAGCGGTAATCCTCGGCAAAAGTAGAGGCATCAGTGCGGGTGCGAAACACTCATGATATGCTGCCACATCCTGGGAAGACATGAAAATAGAAGGCTACACAGCAAAGCGCTAATAGCAAACTAAGCTAGCGCGAAATACGAGTCAAAACATCAGGCCAATGTGAGGTCTGGACTGTGCAGCCCCTGGCCTGGTTTCATCTACATAATCCAAACATCAAAGCCAAACACGACTCATGTCCAGAAAAGTTTGCTGCCGAGCTGCAACGCTCTGCCCAGATGGGCCTGTCACAAAAGCTTTTTCGAACGCTAAGGTTTACTAGGCAAGTCACCGCCCAGCCTCTCCAGAAGGCCTCTCTCGCCTGATGTGTTGATGCATGCAACTCACCCTGCAAGTTGGCACAGTCAGTACGTTGTTTCAATGTCGGCCTTGCTGAACCGAGCTGGTTCTCTGCCGCCTCAACTGAGAGCGCACACTCAATTCCAGTCAAACAAGGAAACATGCAAACCGCACATGAGCCCCCCGCCTGCCCCAGTGGACTACGGGGAACCCTTGCACTGAGATGGGTGCGTTTTACTGGCCTCACTCACTGCTACAACTTTACACGGTAAGGGCAGCAACAAAAGTGCGTTTCAACTTCCCTGAACGAGCCAAGCCACGGCACATAGCAAACCTCAAGTTCTGCATGTTTGGCTCCAGCAAAAGGGGAGAAGTTAAACGACACACCCTGAGACACATGCGCCAGGTTTCGATGACCAAAAATCATCACCGGGACCTTATATTCACATGACATCACTTACAAATTTGCTCATGACCAGCTGAGGCACCCAATGGCGATCGCGATTCCCAAGGTATGTCCTCTTTATCACGCGCAATTGTTCAAGTGTGGCCCGTGTTCAAGAATTCGGAAACATACCTGCCTGGGCCCCACCACCTACAATTCCAGGGAGTGTCGTTCTCAGACCTGAATTGCCCAAACCAAAGTGGCAAGGAATCAGGAAGATGCAACTCTTAAAAGCTTAGTTCAAGCGCTGGCCATGTAGGGGCCACACCCTGGCGCGAGGCAATGCCAAACAAAAACACAAACCAAATAATTGAGCCTGAGCAATCATCATGCACCAAGTTCCCAACTAATCTGTTCCACGCGAGTTCGTGCCGCTCATTGTTCCCGCAAAAAGTCCTGTTGCACCGCTAGCCTGGGTCTGAGCCAAACACTGCCCACACGGACGTGGCCCAACAAACAGTTATCATATAATATGTTTCATGATTCACTCTTTTTGGCACCCCACTCGCTGTTGCCAGCCCTGGTGCATACTAAAGCCCCAAAGCCCCATCTCCCCCACAGCTTTGTTTGATAACACTACAGTAGGATCTGGGTCAGCCTCTTTGTCTGTTCAGGCTTAGAGCTACTCCTAAGTTTACCAGGGCTACCACTAAATCTTTCAGACCTATTACTAAGCCCTTCAGAATTGCTTTTAAAACAGAACATAAATGTCCAAGCTGCTTGTTGTGTTCCTTCTGTTTTTTTGAAGCCGTATCAATGGAGTGGGACAATTTGGGACTTCAAACGGGTCTGGAGGTCCTATGAAACTTACACACGTTTGTTTGTTGTTGCCTTTCCTTCACCCTCCCAACAGCTGACATGTTTCTTTCCAAGTTGTGTTCTTTTTTGCTCGCTGGGATTCTCGGTTCTTTCGCCCATCATCTCATCATCTAGTCCAAAAGTATCTAACCATCCCTTAGCCAAATACCACGCCCAACCATTGGTAGTGTCCATATCACAAAACCATTTTCTTCAGTCGCAGCATGTCCATATTGTACACGGTGATAATATAATCCAAAACAAAACCAACAATAGAAACAATTACCCCTACGACGACGTAGTAGTAGTAGTAGTAGTGGCAGTAGTAGTAGTGGCAGTGGTGGTGCTAGTGGTGGTGCTAGTGGTGGCGCTAGTGGTGGTGCTAGTGGTGGTAGTAGTGGTAGTAGTGGTACCAGTGGTAGTAGTCGTAGTAGTAGTTGTTGTTTTAGCTTTAGTTTTAGTTTTAGTTCCCCACATTGTTGTGTGGGGTTCTTGTTTTTTTGCTGCACCTCCTCGCTCCTCCTCCGCCCTCCTTCCTCCTTCCTCCCTCAACCTCTCTCACACAACATCTCTCACAACAACATCTTGCTCACACAACATCGGATGCCAAGGGGTCGGATGACAAAACATCACTCAGAGAACATCCCACACACACAGACAACATCCCAC
>CAXAMN010028262.1:12829-31264 GCA_963970005.1 Durusdinium trenchii | reverse complement strand
GTAGTAGTGGTGGTAGTAGTAGTAGTGGTAGTAGTAGTAGTAGTCGTCGTCGTCGTGGTAGTTTTGGTACCGTAGTAGTCGTAGTAGTAGTGGCAGTAGTGGTAGTAGCAGCAGTACTAGTAGTAGCAGTAGTAGTAGCAGTAGTAGTAGTCGTGGTAGTGGTAGTAGTAGTCGTCGTAGTAGTAGTAGGAGTAGTAGTAGTAGTAGTAGTAGCGGTAGTAGTAGTGGTAGGAGTAGCAGTAGTGGTAGTAGTAGTGGTAGTAGGAGTGGTAGTAGTAGTAGTAGTAGTGCGCAGGCGGAGGAGAAGGAGGAGTAGTAGTAGTAGTACCGTAGTAGTACCGTAGTATATACCTGCATAAATATTGGATTCTGGGCTGGAACTTAGGTCTCCTATGCCAAAGGTTTAGGCCCGAAATTTCGCACATTGTCACATCGTCGTGTTTAAACACATTGTGGCCACGCAATCGCTTGTGCACTGTGTACTGGCCAAGGAGAACCCCACAATCATGTCCTAGATCAAAGGCCCTCTCAGTTTTTCTAAAGAGGCTAACGCAACCCGTAAACACTACACTGCAGGTTAACAAACTTCGGATTTGCTGGCTGCCTGGCCGGCCGGTGCTCCAAACGACTGGAGTTTCTCCTCTAGCTTGGTCCTCCTGTGGCCATAAAGCGGGTTTTCCAGGTAGCAGAGGTGGGCCCACCGACATTTCCGAGCCCATGACGAGGCCATGCATTTCCCAGTCACTTCAGTGTGCTCGATGTGCGTCACGCCCTGAATTACTCATATTGACCCAATACTATCACTTTATTTCTTTGGATAGCAAGGTCTTATCTGAAGGCCCTCCTGGCCGGTCGGAAGGGCTGGGCTTTGTATGGTACATGGTAGCGCGCTGGTTACCAACGCCATTGGTGTTGAACCCAATTGTTCAGGGTTTCGGTCGCTTGTCGAATCAAATAATATGGGCGGTATTGGCAAACCCCATGTCTTCGAAGTGCTCGATCATGGCGTCCATAGCAATCAGGCCTGCTAGGGCATCGGATCCCAGTTGAATTGCCATTCTGTATCGGTAGAGGTCTGCTTGAAATTGCACCAAGTCAGGTTGCTGCATGGGTGGTGGGCGGGCCAATTTTGCCAGACAAAGAAAAGCGGAAACCCACCCTCCACTACCCTGGAACCAACCTTAACGAAACGTGAGAGGTATGTTTGAATGAATGCAAGCTTGTTTTCCATCACTGCAAAACAAGGAAGCTCTTAAGAAATAAATAGTTTGTTGACTTCGCCAACTGCCCATATTATTTCTTTCTCGCACCATTCATTACAAACATGACAGTCAACTCAAATCAGCGCACAAAAGAAAAGCTCAGCAGCTTCTTTTCGAACGGGGGATAGCAAGGTCTTATCTGAAGGCCCTCCTGGCCTCCCCCTTCTTTGGGCCTTCTCAAAGACCGCTCTTATCTAACCACATGTCTTCGAAGCTTGGAAGCCTAGCCCTCAAGGCCTCGGGCAGCATTTCATGCGGGGTCGACTAGAAGGAAAGTCGGCCAAGTTGCATTCTGTTGGAACTCTAGCATACCACGCAACGTGTTTGCAGGCCAGCATTCTTCCCCAAAGGTGAAGCGCCACCAACACTGCAAAGGACTCTAACTTGCCGATTGCCTGCTTCTGCTCCTCAGCCATGAACGACTCACAGAAATCTTTGGTGACCGAGTCTCCGAACCACTGCTCAACAGTAGCGTTGCCGTTGACTAGAACACCTCGGATTCCTCCGCTCTTGGTTTCACTGTTGAAGCTAGCATCGGTGAAGATGTAGTACACCTCGCTTGTGTCTGAGTCAGCCATTCGTGGTGCAGCGGTGAGCACTTGATCCGCCACCATCTCCAAAGCTCGCCTTGTCGGTTCTGAGATCTTGTTGTTCTTTGGGCGGCGGAGTGCACGCTGTCCAAGTTCGTTGATGAGTCTTCTCGTCGCTCGTCCGAACAACTGCCCCTCAGCAAAGCCCAATCTCCCCTTCAGGGATGCAGCACCATGACTGGTAAGCTCGCCCTCATCTCAACATTTGGCAATCTGCGCACAAACATCTTTCTTTCTCTTCTCGGTATTCTGGACCTGGACAACGCCTTCAGACGACTTTCCCAGGTCCACAATGACAGGGCTGAGATGCTAGCTCCCATCGCCGACGACTTTTCGCCTAGCAGGTCGAGCAGAGTTTCAAAAGTCAGCTCACTGCTTCTGCTCAAGGCTGGGGTGGACAAACATATGAAGTCATCGAAGTAGCACGAAGTCACCAAGTCTAGCTTCAGGCATATCCACTGCAGCCTTCGAGCGCATCTGAGGAAGGCAACCACGCTGCTCTTCGCCTGAAAGGGGAGGCTGTACTGCTGGAAGCACTTGGTCGCCTTCTCTTCAGGGAAGTATACTGCTAGCCTTGCCCACTTCAAGGAACTGTCCGAAACTGCCAGCTGTCTGAGGCGCTTTTCAAGTCAAAGCTTCTCCCTACCAAGGTGGAGCACTTGGGCTTGGATCTGAGGGCTTTCATAAACTCGCATGTCATAGCTGCTATCGCTTGTTCGTGATGGTGACAGCGCTGTTGATCTGGGACTCGCTGTAGTTGTCTATGCGCCTCACCTTCTCGGATTGTACGACTGCAAATCTTCTCGAGACCCTACCACCATCCGCGGGCACGCAGTCCAGGCTTTGCGGCCATCCCTTGTCCTCCTCCTCCAGCGTCTTTTGCCACAGCTCCGCATCAACCAACGGTGAGCCGCTTGACTTGCAGGAGTTCATAATGGCCTTATTGCTTTTGTTGGCTTGTTCTTCTAGGTCCTGTACAGTCAAGGTAGCTGGTTGGAAATCGGCACGGAGAACGCCTTCTGCTCCAGCTGTGCCAACCAAATCAAAGCCGTTGAGAATATCGTCAGCAGCAGTCAGATCAGGGTACTGCAGCTCGGCCAGCATCTCTTTGAGCACAAGGATTCTTTTCCCCCTCATGATGAGCCTCCTGTGCTTGCATATGCTGGAGTGCAGCTCTTCCTCCTCTTTTGGTCAATTGGGCCGCTCTCGTAGTCCACTTCTTGAGGAACGAGGCTCTGTTTTGCGCAATCGCTGCAAAATCTCTGGTTGAGTTGTTGTGTATCGCATCCAAAACCATGGGCGCTAACCCTTCGAAGAGACTTGCTGGATGCCCCCTGTTCGTTGCTTCTTGGATGAAGGTCTCTGCAGTCCAAGGGGCCCCAAAGGCGATTTCCCATGATTGCTTCTCCTCCCCCTTCTCGGCAATCATTTTCTTGGTCACCCGCAGGATGTGGGCTGCTGCAGGGACATGGGTATCTGCATGCTGCCACGTGGTTTTCAACTTGTTGCCAACGACAAATGGAGGTTGCTTTGTTGAGAGACAGGTCTGGACATGGCTCCATTCTGGCATGAATGCCAGGGATTTCTTGGTTTGTTTGTTGGCGGTGGCTCTGGCCTTCTTGTCAGGATTTGAAGGCAGCACTGAGGTTGGTCCCAAGAAGTTCTTGAGGACGGCTGAGTGGATCAAACTTGCCCACTGTTTGCAGAGATCAAGGGGTACTCAACTTCCTCTGCTGTAGCGAAGCCATGAGGGGTTCTCCTGGGGCAGGTGTGCATGCTGATTGTCGCACTCGCATGCCAACTCTTGCAAGCCACTGATATCGGTTGCAAGCGTGGTGCTCTTGGGTCGCTTACCTCCGAACATGCCAAAACTGACTTCCAGAAGGAGGTCTGCCAGAAGAGACTTCTTGATGGTTGCTCAACGGACCAATGAACACCAAGCTCCATGCACAACAAGATCAATCAACTTGCACGCAGAGGCGTAGACAAGGTTGGCCAGGTTGACCCTTTCTTGATCTTTTGGGCGGGGGTTAGGCAGCCCGTCTGGGTACTCATCTGATCGTAAAGGACACGGGCCTCCTGGAATGGGAATTTTGCGTGCTCTTGAACTGGTTCCGCAAGGAAGCCCGAAGTGGCAGTACTTGCAAAGGCCGGTGGATATCCAGGAGCGTGCTAGGTTCGTCTGTTCCGACGTCGACTTTGACAACGGGAGCTTTGCAAGTCGGTTTGACCAGTCTGTCTACTCCAAATGATGCCCTCATCCCCAGTTTGCGCAGCTAAGCCCTCTGTCCCTGAGCAAAACTCATGCAGAATGGAGCGGCGGCGTCCCCTGGTGTGGTGGTGTCGCGTGTAGGCGGCGCGACCTCGCTCAATGGCACATCATCTCGAGGTGCTTGGAGAATTGGTTGCGAAGCAGAAGGAGTAAAGGACGTCTGCTTGCGCTTGCCGCCATGAGCTTCGTCGATGACGGAAGGCTTGCGCTGAATTCTGGCCCCATCAGGGGCATCGGAGGAGGGGGCGCCTCCCCCTCTCATGAATGGTGGGGGCGCTTCTCCCCACAGCCCTTGGTCGCGCATAGGTGGTAGCCACGCTCACAGGTCTCACCTGCTTGAGCTTTGTTGCACCCATCGATGTTGTAGGCGAAGCATAGGCGAGAGCCATCTGGCAAACACGATGCACACCCCTTCAGCGCGATCGGCAACTTCCCTCCGGAAGGGTACATGTGGCCTCCCTTGGTCTTTGCCCTTCTTCCACACCTTGTCTGAGGCTTTGTAGTTGGTTTTGGACTGGCTCTGCCAATTGCTGCCCCATTTCTTGGGATTTCGGCTGTGGCTTCTCCGGTTTGGCCTTTGTTTGAGGCGCTGCTGCTTGGGTTGGCAACATGTAGTACATCACGGTGTGATCTTGCGGCAGGCCCTGGACGATAGCATCCAATGGTCGTGTACCATCTGCCTGTGGTTTGATGCCGTCCCGGGAAAGCTCCTGCATCCGGACGAATGCCTTCCGGTCTGCCCTTAGCAATTGAGTCACGTTCGGCTGCTTGAAGCCCGGTCAAGATCTGGAACAGATGCTGGTTCCATTTTTGAAAGGTCTCAAAGTCAATCAGCCCAACCAGGTCGAAGGCCAAACTCCTTCGTGTCATTGCCTCTAAGACGTCCAGCTCAGTTGCCACGGGACATAGTTGATCTCCTTGGACATCTTTAACGAGTATGCGCTGGGCTGTTGAATCGAGCTTTAGCTCTTTGGGAGGCTTCTGCATGGTGATCTCTTGCATCCTAGTGATGCACTTGTTTGGTGCCAGGTATCGGAAGCTGCCTGCTTGCACCATGCCACTGATGACGTCGTAGACCTGGTATGCCACTTCAAGTGGACCCTCCAATGTGAGCCCAGCGAGCCTTGTTCTCTGTATGGCAATTCTGGACATCCTTTCTGCCGCCGGCAGCTTTGATCGAAGGACGGCAATGTCCCCGACTGTCATTGCTCGGCCTGGCACAGCGTCGAGGACCAGCTGTCGAATGTTGTCCTCTGTTGCTGGAGTCCCTGGTTGTCCACATGCGAAAGCGAGGGGCCCCAGGTTGGTCACTCCACAAGTCGCCTCGGTCCTGCCAAAAGATCTCTGGAGTAGCAGGCCATCGAATTCTCTTTGATCGCATGGTGCCCAAGCATAGCCCTCTCTTTGTCTCCCAAGCCATAGCGAGCACACCAAACAAGCGTCGTGCTCTTCAAGCTGTGCGAGGTCGTCTCATCGTCGGTCCCCATGATCTCTAGGAAATCGTTCAACATGTCTGACGCTTCTGAAGTTGACAAAGGCCTCTTTGTAAAAGTTCCGTCGGCATTTGGGGCTCTACACACTGCTCCAAAGGGTTCCTTTGATACCAGGATCTCGAGCTCTTCAAGCACCTCTCGCCAGTCCAAGCCCCAATGCCTTTCAGTGATCCCCTGGATGGGCGCGACGAAAGGGAGATACATCGTTTTCTTCTCGACTGAGTTGGAGGTCTTGTGGATGCGGGTTCGGCCTTCCACAAACCCAAACGGGCCAGTGTTCGTCTCCATGACGTCATAGAAGAAGCTTTGCATGGAAGAAAGATCCGATCAGCGCGCCCTGGAGTAAAGCGCGAAGAGCATGCATCCGGCAAAGTACCTGTCATAGATGTTGGGGGCATTGTGCACCAAACGCTCTAGCTTCGCAACTTCTTTGACCGTCAGCGGTCTTGCCTGATGGGTTGGGTCTCGCGTTGAGAGCACACGACTAACACGGCCATGAAGAAGCGGGCCCAAAACTTGCTCGACATCGAACTTGGCCCCCATCAGGTACCTGAAGAACTTGAGTGCATGAACAAGGTTCTTACCGATGAACTTGCTTCTGCCTTCAAGCTCGCACTCTCCAAGATAAGCCAACAAAACCCTTTCATCCAGAAGCCACCAGACGCGTTTGGTCTTCTGACACCAGCTGATGAACATCTGCAAGTCTTTTGCCCTCTTCAGGACCGTGCTCGGTGACCTCACTCCACATGCATCTCTGATATAGACCGAGGCCCCTTCGACGGTCCCCAGCTTGCAATTTCTCCAGAACATAGTCTCCAATTCGTGCAGCGAATGCGCAACTTTCTAGGATGGTCAGCCAGCTAGCAAGTGCTTTCGTCCACTTGGGATCTTGCTCTTCAAGGCAGTCACGCTCGCACAGTGCCTTCACACGCTTTGCAAAAATGGGCGCTCCCCGTTCGAAAGCCGTGACCACGTAACCGCTATCGTCGGCTAAGACATCATCTTCTGGAAGGAGAACTGGGAATGCAGGCTTTGGTGAGGAATCCAAGCTTGGTAATCCCGTAGGATCATTCGCACCAAATATCTGTCCAAAAATGCCTTCCTCCCAAGGCAACTTGGGAATACCAGCGCCAATGTTCATCATGCTATTTTCTGCAAAGATCCTGTTGAAATCATTCGTAGCCATGGCGCCGAATCTATCATCCGCCGTCTGGCGCAGGGGGTCATCTACCTCCACATCATCGGATCCACGGGCATCGCTCATTCCATCCATGGAAAAGCGGAAACCCACCCTCCACTACCCTGGAACCAAACTTAACGAAACGTGAGAGGTATGTTTTTTGTTTTTTTGAATGAATGCAAGCTTGTTGTCCATCACTGCAAAACAAGGAAGCTTTTAAGAAATAAATAATTTGTTGACTTCGCCAACTGCCCATAGAAGAAATTTGAACGTCGCCATTTTGGTTCAAAACTGAAACGCATCTGCACCTGATTGTGGGGTGCGGTATTTGCGACATTCACCTGAGGAAATTGGAGTGTGTCCAGGAAGTGCACGCTTTGAGTCCATTCGCATGGGATAGGAAGATAGGACTTCAGTTCTATAGTGTTGGTTGTTAAAGCTGAGGTTGAACAGGTCGAGCCTTTTGGGGAACACACTTCCCAACAGTTGTCCTCGCGGATCCCCCGATTACCGACGGGACTAGCAGATCGCACATCCCTTTGGTTGCTCCTTGCCATGGCAGGGCAACGACGGCATCGAAGACATCACACCGAGGGTCCCCACTAGCACGGCTGACACCTTTCTGCAAACAGCTAGCAGAAGCAGCTAGTAGCAGGGCCACAGCCAGTCCCGCCCCGACAACCCCTCCTCACTTGCGGCGCGCTTGCCAACAAGCACCCCCAGCCGCAGCAGACGAAGAAGCATGCCCCATCTGGACATGGCATTGGTCCAACTTCTCGCCTCCGCCGGCCTCATTGCAATAGTATTTTTCATACCGGTTGAGCAGCCCACCTGGTCGTCGAACAACCGGGCCCTCTTGCCCCACGTGCCGCCACCTTTGGAACAACGCCTCTTGCTTTTCCTTGTCCAATGTATGTAGGCACCAAGGAGTGGAACTCGCGCGGGCTCAACGACAACCAGATGGCGTGGGCCCCAACCACCCCCAGACCGACCGTTGAGACCCCGAATGGGTGCGTTTCCGGTGCAACACAGTCCCTCGACCCGATCACCCATTGCTCCAAAACATTCGCAGCCGCACTGCACGCAACATGGCCCACG
Source organism: Durusdinium trenchii (assembly GCA_963970005.1). Taxonomy (NCBI): domain Eukaryota; class Dinophyceae; order Suessiales; family Symbiodiniaceae; genus Durusdinium; species Durusdinium trenchii. The sequence goes on along the minus strand of CAXAMN010028262.1, from coordinate 23,369 downwards.
CACTTTGCACGTGGACATGCGACACAGCACCAGCAGATTGATTTGCAACCATCCCCATGCCGGATGCCCCACCCAGCCAATAGACCCGTTAGCCACTGCCAACGCGGCCCCACAAGGGGCTGTCTGACCCGCCCATCCGGCCTTGGGCCCAACGAGCCCCCCCCAGATGCCCATTCCAGCTGCCAACCCACTTTCAGTTGGTTTTATGTCCCCTTGTTGCTTGCCCCCATCAACCGTCTCGCGCCCCAAGCCGTCGAAGCGTAGCAACAAACCCGGACAGCAGGTCACCCCTGGTGGCGACTGGTAGAGCAGCTCCAGCAAGCACGCCCAGTCCCTTGGCAACAACTGCGTCACGTGTTGTCCACCTTGCAGCAGCTAGCCGCCCACACCACACAGACCAAACATTGGCAGAGAGCGAAACGGCCTTTCCAAACAGGTTCCACGAGGTCGGGGCTTCCCAACCCCCCTGGCACCCTAGTACGCCTGCCATGGGTTGCGAATTTGTTCCAACAACTCAGCGGCTACATCCCAGCAACCGCCCAAAAGGCACTGTTGCACACCTTCTTGGGGGAAACATTGGCATCAATGGCCGCCACCTTGGCCCAACAATGGGGGGCATTCACGAGACAGCTTCCGACGACAACTTCAACAGGGCCTTGCCCACCACCAGCCCCAGCCAACGACCAGCCCTCCACGTTCGCCCGACCTCAGTTCCAGCGGCACAACTTCCACTGACACCGGCACCCCCCCGAAGCCGGCAAATTTCTCATGAACCCACAACACCATCACCACCCAACCCGAGCACCACTCCAGCCAACAACCAGCAATTCCATCGGCCGTGGACGATGTGGATGTGCAAACGGCCCTGAAGACCAGGCTCTTGGGGCTCCAGTCCCCACCAGCCTTCCTCAAAAGGCTGCATTCTGGCGGCCTGCGCACACTTCCAAAAATCAAGTGGCATGCCCGGATCACAGCCTTCCAAACAGGGGAGTGGCGGGCCCTGCAGCGAGCAGCGCAAAACAGCACGACCGACAACAGCACACCCACTGCACAGGCCCCAATTGTGCCCGAACACCTCCTCCAATTCCAGCCTGCCAGCCCCACCAACCGCCCATCAGCGACCATACTCGCTAAAGGCGCGTAAGGGGCATCACCACAGGCCAACCTCCCCCTGTCAAAGCTGGTCCGGTCCAGGGCATTGTTGTCGGAGACCTCCTCTGACAAGTGGTGGCACGCAGCTTAACCGAACACCACACCCACACGTTCCAACAGCAAATACGCGTCATCCACCCGTGCCGGGTCGGAGGCAGTTGTCCATGCAACCACCACCCTCACAGCCCTCTCCATTGATGGCAAGCATGTTACAAGCACTCGCGGAGGTGCAGGGGGCCAACACCTGGCTCTCTTTCGTTTGACAATTTTATGCCACCAAACTACGCACATCTGGCACGACCACAACGACCAGCCCCCATGAAATTAAGCAGCCGAAGGCGGGGAACAGGGAGACCCCCTCATGCCAGCCCTTTTTTTCCCTTGGGAAACGAGCAGTTCTCCAAACAGTTCACACCCACCTCCACCTTGGGGAAAACATATTTCGCTGTCCTCGACGATGTATATGTGGTTGTCCCGCCCCACCGCATGCGACAGTGTACGACCTTCTACAACACGACCTTTACCACCAAGCGCACGTCCAACTCAACGCTGGCAAAATGGGAGTCTGGAACCAAACGGGCCAACCCCCCCCCCAACATCCAGGTGTTGGGGCCGGACGTCTGGGTCGGCAGCGTCGCGACACCCCTGCATGAACAAGGGCTCATGGTTTTAGGAGCTCCGGTCGGCACTGACCCGACCAACACAACCTCTTGCTTCAGCGCCTCCCAAAACTCGAAGACTTGCAAGCCGCCTGGTTGCTCCTCCCACGTTGCCACTACCATCTCCGGATGCTCCTGCCCAGCATCACAGCAACCTTCTCCACCAAACACAACGCCGCAGTGGCAGCCTGCCTCGCAGACCCTTTGGACGCAGCCCCATGCCAGCCACTTACTTCACTAGCGCTCGCCCCTCCTTCTCAACCAGCGGGGCTCAGCTTGGCTTCGGCCACCGTTCTGGCGCCTTCGGCCCATTGGGTTGCCTGGGCCGACGCCATCCCTGTGTTACAGCAACAAGCACCGGCAGCTTTCGCACGGCTCATCCACCAGTTGCAATCTGACCCCACCCCCACACCATCACAACTTCCAAGACAGCAGCGTCCCCGGGAAGGGAATGGCAATACACAGAAGCCGCAGCCACCCACACAGCATTCGGTGCTGAAGTCTGCCAGCGGCTGAAGATTGAATCGCCCACTGGGCCACACGCCCCGCCGAGCATCCGTCTGCTTCTCTTGAGGCGCCTCCGCTTGCCATTGCCCTTAAAAAGCCCGCTTCTGCCGGTCCGTGCAATCGCGCTTTGGACTCTCTTGGCGGCCACCGCGCGGCTTGTGCACAAGCTGGACTTTTTCGAGCGCGGGGGAGGGGGCACTGGAACGGGCAGCAGCCCGCGTATGCAGGGGAGCTTGGGCACGAGGAACAGCAAACACCAGCCTGGTCGACCTCAACCTCGAACACATCGACCGCCAACACAACCACAGGATAAGAGGTCATAGCAAGTGGTTTGGCCCTTGTGGGGGGGGACCAACTCGCAGCGGACACGACCCTGGCATCCCCACTCACACAAAACGAGGTATCCAAACAACAGGGGGGGAGCTTCGCCGGGGCAGCTGTTCGGGATGGTCGCCGCCGGAAAGAGCAGACTTACCCCGAGCTTCTCCGCAGCCACCGCTAGAGCCAGGAGGCCGCTTCCTTCACCACGCTGCTGGCACAACACAAAGCACGCCAAGCCCCGCCACTCCAACACTCCCTCACGACGGCGCTGATAGCCGCCCAACTGGACCTCGCGTGGAAAAAGGAGTCCGCAAAAATTGATTACAGCACGATGACTGGATGACTGGCCACCCGGCAGCACGCAAAACAACAGAAAAACCACCACCGCTTTGAGAACGAAAACGTCAAATCAGCCAGTCGAAAAATCACACTTCTAAAGTTCGGGCGTCCCCTTGAGCATGATCAAAACGGGCACGGCATTCACTGCATCATGCGTCATATACACGAAAGGTAGGATCTGTCAAAGTCTATCTCCAAATTTTGGCCAGCACAAACCCCAGACAGCAAAAACATGCGCAATACTTTTTTGGACGGCTCCCTGCGTTGGCAAAAACTCCAAAGCACACAGAACCTTTTGCACACTGGGAGACAGCGCCGCAGTACAGCGTAGCGTGCCTCCACTACGCGCACCGCCAGCGCCAGCACCCGGCACCGGCACCACATTGGCCTCCCCACTTTCAGCCGCAAGGCAGCCCAGGAGGAGAGGCGGCTTATGCAGCAGCCCTGCACGATGCGAGGCGAACCAAGGAAAAAACCTAATCACCCAGAACTCACTTGCTGGGGGCGATGCTGTTTGGTTGCCCTTGGAATAGAAACCGCGGGCGCTTCAGTGCTGAAACCGCGAACCCCATCCGGGCCCAAGCTCTCCCACAACCACGTCGAGCGTCCGCAGTGGCCGCCTACATAACCCGGTGGTCCGCCCTCCTCTCGGCGGCCGCCCTTTGCAGCCAGCCTCATGTTCGAAGACTCTGCCAACCAACCCAACCTTGATGCCACCCCCCCCAACTCAGCGACTTCCGACCCCCTTCTTATTCCCGCCTCCCCACCCACTAGCGCACGTGGACGTTGGACGTAGCACGCCCCTTCAAATCCTATGATAAACGGAATTTTCTTAATTTCAGTCCGGTTGGTGGTTAGTACCTTTCTGAATCACCTGCGCTTTTCAATTTTGACCTTGGGTTCCTCCGCATACGCCCAGCACCTGAATTTATAAACATCGATGACACCACCATCTTCTGCGGAATAGCTCCTGGGGTGCGCATCGCGTGTTCCAACGACCTTGTCTTGCGCACACATTTTTTGTGCACACAGATCGAGGCGGTTGAGAAAACACGACAGGGGGCGGTTTGGTTTGTCTCGGGGCTGTGGTCCTGCTTGCGTGGCCTGGCATGGGCCAAGTTCAAAAGTTGTGCTGCCCACACCTTCCTGCAATGTGCTGGACACTCACCAATCATGCCTACCACAAAGTGCCGCAAGGGCTGGATGCCAGGCGGTGGAGTACTCTTCGCTGCTATGCTTCGCGGCGTCTCGCTCATGCAAGCTGCCAACTAGTGCAAGGACTACGCCGTGGCTTGGGGGGCTGCCAGCGGGCGGCCCCATGTTGAGCCAACAACACCGCTTTGCCCCCACGCCGCTCCAGCGCCAGCCGGGCTGCATGTGGTCCACTGTCCAGTCCCATCGAAGTTTCACTCCATCGAACGGTAAGTAAATATAGGGGGGTCAACTCTCAAAAAATTTTGGCGAATGATTCATGACCTGGCAGCCGGTTTCCAGAAATCCCGACATGTGGCATAAATACATTGGGCCTTGAAGCCTTGAAGTTTTCAAAGAACGTTTTCAAGGCCCTACAAGCCTTCGGCCTTGCACAACCTCGTCCCTCATCGTCACTCATCCTTCAAGCTCGGCCACACACACACACACTCAAGATTACGCGTAGGGAAATTGAATGCCACTTGCCACTCGGCAACCTAAATGACAATTTTCCTAAGACTGCAGGGACGACAAACCCTGAAAGGTGTGAATGTACAGGAGTCCAACAAAAGCAAGTTCATCGGCTCGAAAACATCATCTCGAAAAGCCGGCAAGCGAGCGGGCGACAAGCACTTGTCTGCGGAAACAATGTGGCAAGTTGAATCTACAAGCCAATGCGCCAATGGGTCTTGAGATCTCTTCCCAAGCCCTGAGCGCTTAACAAGCGCTCAAGAGGATGAGTCGCGCTGTGAACTACGCGCTGGTGGACAAACCCAACCCCTCAGCGCTCAAACTTCGCGGGGCAGCACTCGAAGCATCCAACTGCTTCGACCTGACAACCATTACCATGGCCACTTGTTGGCCCTCTTCAATGTCAGGTTCTCCAGCTCTTCATCGTCCCATTCAGCCTCTTCCCAGTCAACCTCGTCACCTTCAACCTCACGCAGCTTGCCTTCCTTTCCTTTGCCACGCCCCTTGCCCTTGCCTTTCCCCTTAGCTTTGCCCATGGAAGGAGAAAAAATTTTTTCCGGCGTCTGCTCCAGCATCCTTGTTCTTGGATGGTTTCTCATCAGATGTTTCTCCCAGCGATTTTTTTGGGACGGGTGGAGACGCCATGTGTGCAGAGAATGCACAGGTCATCTTGTGTTACTTGGAGGAGAGTCACCGGCCAAGCCGAAATAACCAAACACAGCAAACACCCAACACCCAAAAACAACCAAACAACACGGGGCCAGGGCTTGGCAAAGGGCGACTCTTCGTTTCATGCAAGTGTGAAACAAACTTGAGAAGAGGTGAAACGGGAGCCATCGAATTAAGCAAAACGGACTCTCATTACTCAATGCGCATGTCTCATTGTTCAAAGTTCGGGCTGCAGGCGTTCGAAATGTTACGGAACATTACGAAGCATCGTGTTGCCTTTGCAGTTCCTTTTGCACTTGGTACTGTGCCTGGAGATCCAGGCATCGTCACAATGGTTGCCTCATTGCTGAAAAGGCTTGGGCGACCAAACTGCAGGTTCATCTCTTGCGCGTGCAAAATCGGCAGGCATGGTTTGGAAAACCACGGCGGGCAGATGTTTCTCCCAGCAATCTGATGCTCGTGGCCACTCTTGCCACAGTGCTTGCATCTTTTTGTTTTGGGACCATCTGCTTGCATGTCCTGCACCTCCGCAGTTGAAGCAACCCTCGCCTCGAATTGGAGAACTCTGAACTGCGCGCGCACGATCAGTTGCCCTGCTACAAATGTTGTGCTCTCCACACCTGCTGCACAGTGCCCCAAACAATAATGAACAAGACCAAGGCATCCAGCAAACTTTTCAATCAGAAGCATCTCCATTCACAGCTTGCCCACGTTGCAATTGTTGGTTCATCAACCGTCCAACAAAGGATAAACAGGTGAAGGTCTAAAGGTGGAACAAAACCAGAATCCATGTCGAGTTTCTGTCCAGAATCCCCTTGTCCAAAACTTGGCCGCTGCTGTTACTGCCCATCACTGTGAAAACACGGTTGCGCAGCTTCCTTTTGATTCTGCTCCTTGAGCCAAAGTCACAGTCGTGTAAGACTGTCTCGAAACTTCTCAAGGCTTGCCCAAAGCTTTTCAAACTCTTCTTAAAAGAGCACAGTCTTCTCAAACACGTCTCAACCCTGCCAAAATGGAAAGAACTATCTCCAAACAATCTCAAGCTACGCAGAAACACCACAAAGGACCAAGAACCCAAATCAACTTGGTGATCTACACCCTGCACATGCTGGCTACGCACTATCTTTTACATCCCTTCTTGAGTCACTCTCTCTTCTTCTTCTTCCTCCTCCTCTTCCTCTTCCTCTTCCTTCTTCTTCTTCTCATCTTCTTGACGTTTCACCCGAACAACTGAAGGTCAGACATCAATTACGGTCCAAACTTCTGTCCTCAAAGAATCTCCAGGTCGATTAATCTTCATCCAAACACGTGAACTCAAGTTCAACTCAACCCTGCAAGTGAACACGAGATTCAACCTCGTCATTCGAAACTGCCTAGAGGTCCACCAGTCCAAGGCCGACTTCGAGGGTACGGACACCGAGATCACCCAAAAGCAGTGAAAGTCCCAACCAATGACTCATGAACTGTCTCCAAGAATGCCTTCTGCGCTAAGATGCGTTAGTTGAAGAAGGCTTCCACACTGTGGGAGCTCTTGCCTGGCAGCACTGCCGCCAGCTGCGAATTGTCAAATTGCCGGCCACAGTGGTGCGCATGAAGGTTTGGGGGTGTCACACGCTCAACCGTACAGAGGCTCCAGGATGCGTCGACTTCGGAGATAGGCCTTTGCTGCCTGCGTTTCGCTGCAGCACACAAGAGCTAACGGAGGTGACAACACCCTGGTTGGCACAACCAAGTTGGCTCCATACCTCTTTAATGCATGCAATCTTGGCAAAAAACCCTCATGCAAGTAAGTTGTCATGAATGCAGATCAATCAACATCCGTGCAGCCACGAGAGGTGCTGTAGGGATGCTTTAGCTCAGGGCTTGGTGACCTCAAACTGCCACTGGACTTTAATCGGCATTCGGTTCCAGCATATGGCTTCCACACACACTATCCATGTGAAAGCCTTTATGAATTTTCCACGTTACAAGAGTTAGCAATCCCGCCAACGCTTCTTTACGTTGCCAGCAAAACCTTTTTTGGGGTTGCACTCTTTTGGCGCGGCTCACATTGATGCCAGGAGAGCGAACTATATGGTGGGGGCCTTATGCTGAAGAAACGGCCTTCACACTACGCCCCAGATTCCGTCTGCCAGCGTGCTCAACCTTATGCCAGACCCGGGTATGATCCTTTTTTTTGCACGGGTGGAGACGCCATGTGTGCAGAGATTGCACAGGTCATCTTGTGCTAGTTAAGAGAGAGTTACGAGCCAGGATGCGAAACCGAAGAAAACCACCAGCAAAACACCAAAACCAAACAACAAACAAACCAACCAACCCAACCCAAACAGACCACGAAGCAAACTGGCATGTAACTCAAGAAGGTCTCGTAGACTCGTAGACCAGAAAAGAGTGAAGGGTGAAACACGGGGATGCGAATTGAGCACAGGCCTCTCAGTACTGCTGGACAGTGCAAGCTTTGTCTATCTTCATTCAACGTCGTTTCTTCAATGCTGCAAAGCGTCCTGAGATCAGAACGCTGTGCAGGCTATTGCACTTGGAGAGCATCGAAAGCAACGCGTACGACGTTGCGCAGTCAAACGAGCAGGCATTATCATTACGGTGCCGAGTCAACCTTTTCCTCTGCAGAATTGAACAGGCATATGGGGAAAAACCACTGTGAATTGTTCCCGATTGCTCCAAGCCTTCGGACAACAGGATTCAGCAGCGCCGCCTGTGATTGATAGAAATCTCTTTGGGAAAGCGATTGCATACTGCAGATAGCCACCCCTCCCCGGGCAGGGAGGAGGGCAGTGGACACACTCTACTTGCGTCGGTGGCTCCCGAACAGCTTGGCTAAGGGAGGACACAGAAAGGCAAGTGGAAGCCATCTAGCTTGCGCTCAGTGTGTAAATGGTTGATGGATGTAACGTGCAAGGCCCCACAACTACAGTGAAACAAGGTGAAACCGTCGTTACCCTACGCCTTAGTGGTCAAAATAAAGATCTGTACACTTTGTACTCATCCAGGACCGACACTGAGGTGCCCGCCTGGGATCTGCCTAACTAGTTTGTCCCTTTTGTTCAATGCGTTTCGAAGGCAGCAGGAAAGCCTGTCCGGCAGGACCGACACTGAGGCGCCAGTCTGCGGCTGGCTAGCTGGCGTAGTGTTAGCGCTGGTTTCTACGCAACTCCTCATCAAATTCGGCTGAATTGAATGTCTGACTGCCTTCTCCATCTGGCGGGAGAAGGTTGAGCCACTCAGGCATGTGAAACTTGGCACGCAAGTCGAAGGTGTTGCTTTCGGCTTAGGGTCCTCGCCGCGTGACTTTCTCTTCCATTTTGATGAGCTGCATGAGTTGTTCGCAATCGAAGAGTGCTCGGTGGGCAATATATAGCAGAGCCGGTGGGGTGTGCACTTCTTGGAGCGAGGAGCAAAGCAAAAAGGCTTCTTTGCCAATGCGTCTTAGCTTCCGCGGGAACCATCTGCCCAGGTTCACACAGTGCGAGAAGGTAGAGCCCCATATGGCAGCGATATCGGCACCAGTCAAATCAACCAAACGCAGCCGCTTGCAGTTCTCACATGCAATAGGTCCTACGAAGTTGAAATCTGCAGGTAGCTTCAGTTGTTCAATTCCTGACCCACAGAAGCTTCCTCTGGTATGTAACGCGCAACTATACCGAGGCATGAGCCCCTGCTCAAAATTGACCTGCGAGAGTGCAAGGCAACTCTCAAAGGCGTACTTGGAGGGTCGGCTTTGTTGCTATTTAGTTGGGCAAGTTGGAACATATAACAACTTATTTGGCAAACTTGTGTGGTGGACATGGCCCACTTGTACAAGTGGGTTGATAAGTAGACCTAGTCTAAGTAGGCCACGTGGCCGCGCAGAAGTTACTATGCGCACCTGGTCAAGTTAGCAAATTGACTTGGCAGACTTGCTAAGAGCGCCAGCCGTTTTGCCAAGTGGTCCACACAGACTTGCTAAGTGGTCGAGGCAGACTTGCTAAGCAGACCGGCAGACCTGCTAAGTAGACCGGGCAAACTTGCTAAGTAGACCAGGCAAACTTGCTAAGTAGGCCAGGCAGACTTGTCAAGTGAGCCACGCAGACTTGCTAAATAGTCCTGGCAGACCTGACGGGCCTGCCACTTGAGCCAAGATGCTAAACATGAAATGGTCCGGGCAAAGATACAAATTTGTCGCTTTGAGAAAAAACTTTTTAAAACATGCTAATTACGCAATCCTATGGCTGCGATCAGCATATAAAACGATTTTTTATATAGGCAAACCTCTTGCTATAAAATGTATTTAAGGGAAACGAAAGTATCGGACCCGCGCGGGATCTGGTTCCCGAATGCGTAGCGAAGGGTTCCCGTTTATAGTTGGGGGTCTGGGGGTTGGAGCTGTGTTCGCGTGGCTTGCGTCCTCTCGTCGTCTGTCGTCGTCTCTCGTCGTCTCTCGTCGTCGTCGCGTCTCAAATTTGCTGCCATTGGGGGAAGCTTTTGCAAGTGACTTGTCATGGACGTGTCACGTGTCAGTTTGCGCCGCTATTCCAGTGTGATTTGCACGACACCAACATGTCGCGCAAGAAACGTGATGCATTTCGCTGCACAGGCGCCGCGTTTTGTGAGATCCGCAGAATGCCGCGCAGTTCCATTGGGATTAGCGTTTGGAGAGTCGTGTTTTTGGGGTGTTGGATGTGGCCGTGCCATTGGGATTTGCGTTTCAGGGTGTGGCATCGAAGCTCGGTTTTCGTGACAAGTCTCAGCTGAAATGGCGATTTTGGTGGATGGGAGTGTGCTCAGAATGGGTCGAAATCATTCCAAACGTGTGGTGTGGTGCAAATTTTGTTGAAGCTCACAGGAGATGATATTGTCACTTTTCGTGGCAGGCGCAGGACTTTGTGCGGGTTTTGAGGCGTGGAAGTGCGATTCTCGTGGCAGGTGCAGGGAATCGTGAGGTTGCGAGGTGTGACGGAGGTCACATGTCGTGGCAGGCGCAGCACGATTGGCGCAAGGAATCGTGAGGTTGTGAGTCATGGTACAGAGCACCATTGGGATTACGGTTGGGTGAGTCGTGTGTTTGGGGTGTTGGATGTGGCCGTACCATTGGGATTTGCATGTGAGGGTGTGGCAAGGGAGGTGGCATTTCGTGGCAGGCGCAGGACTTTGCGCACGTTCGACGTGTGGATGGGGAAAGATTCGTGCCAGGCGCAGGGAATCGTGAGGGTGTGAGTGACGGTACACAGCTCCAT